>CM064541.1:27246989-27286068 GCA_032716605.1 Paralithodes platypus
ACTACAGGAAATGATGTTGTGTTGTGGTATATAATGGTTATGTGATGGTGTTGTATGGTGGCTTTGTGGTAGTTTATTTAGGTACGAATACACCTCCACCACCACCACCACCCCACCCATCTCCTTTGTGGTGTGGTGTAGTGGTCGTGGTGTAGTGTGGTGTGGTGTGGTGGTAGTTGTGGTGGTGGTTGTGGTAGGGCGACAGTGATGTGGTATACTGTACAGGACGCGTGGTGTCATATTGGTAGGGAGGATGGTGATGTAGTGTGGTAGAGATGTGATAGTGGTTTGGCTGCATTTGAGTGGATAGAGATGTGATGGTGGTGGTGGTTGTGGTAGGGAGGATGGTGATGTGGTGTGGTAGAGATGTGATAGTGTTGGGATATTGGTTGAGTGGATAGTGATATGATGGTGGTGGTGGTTGTGGTAGGGCGATAGTGATGTGGTGTGGTACAGATATGATAGTGGTTGGGTGGATAGTGATGTGATGGTGTGGTGTGGTAGTGGTGGAGAGGATGGTGATGTACTGTAGGTGTGGTAGAAATGTGATAGTGGTGGGATAGTGGTTGAGTGGATATAGATGTGGTTGTGGTAGGGAAGGATGGTGATGTAGTGTGGTAGAGATGTGATAGTGGTTGAGTGGGTAGTGATGTGATGGTGGTGTGGTTGTTTTTGTTGTGTATGTTATTGGGATCGATTAAAGCAACCCACCTACGTCTGTATACGCAACAGGTGTGGGATGGTTTGGTGTCGCAGTTGTGGTGTGGTTGTTTGCTTTTGGTTTGGTGTGGTATGGTTGAATGTGGTGGTGTGGTATGGTATGTTTGGTGTGGTGTGGTTGTATGTTGTGGTATGGTATGTGTGTTGTGGTTTGGTGTGGTGTGGTTAGTTGTGTGTTGTTTATTGTGGTGTGGTGTGGTTGTATGTTGTGGTGTGGTTGTATGTTGTGGTGTGGTATGGTATGTTTTTTTGTGGTTTGGTGTGGTGTGGTTAGTTGTGTGTTATTGTGGTGTGGTGTGGTTGTATGTTGTGGTGTGGTTGTATGTTGTGGTGTGGTATGGTATGTTTGTTGTGGTTTGGTGTGGTGTGGTTAGTTGTGTGTTGTTTATTGTGGTGTGGTGTGGTTGTTTGGTGTGGGTGGTGTTTATGCTGTTGTTGATAGTAGTGTTGTTATTATTTTGTGTATATGTTAATGTTGTGTTGTTATTATTGTTTCTGTTGGGATTTTGGTGTTAGTCTCGTTGGTAATTAATGTGATTGTGTTATCGGTGGTAATTGTGTTACAAGTGTTCTTTGAAATATTGTGATGCCTTGATTTTTTACTTGTTTTATATATTTTGTGTGTGTCGATGTATAAATACAGTTATATATATATTTGTTTATTGTTATTATGCTTGTTTTGTTTTTTTTGTTTTTTTTTTTTTGTTAGGTGCAAATTTGATCATCGTTTTGTCCGAGCACTCCCTTGTATGCAAACTGGCTGGCGCTAACTAAATGAAGGGTTTATCCAGTGCTGATGAAATTTAGGCTTTTATAGGCTGTCCAAGTAAACTGAGCCTGCAAAATGTTGGCAATCTGTCTTCTATGTTGCAAAATTGACTTGCAGCTTGTTAATCGCCCCATCAGCACGATGACGTCCTTTTATATTTTATGTTGGTTAATTGTCAACGATTCTGTGCAGTTTAAGAAGCACCTAAGTTGTTCAGAGGGTTTATTGAGATCGTACTTACCCCTTTGAGTCATAGATATAGATTATAAGCTAAACAAAATTGTCTAATGGTAACTAGGACAAGACGAAAATTACGTCATGGTGCTGTAGGGTTTAAGAAAAATAGTAATACTATTACTTATTTTTAAAGATAAGTATGCTTTTGATATTTCAGCCTTGATGATTTCGTTGTTTCTAGTCCAATTCAGATGCTGTTACTTTGTATCATGCATATTAGTAAGTTTGTACTATACTTTAATGTATTTGTACAGTATGATTATTGGTGTAGTTTAATTCAAATAATTAATTTATCCAAAGTACATATTTCTGCATTTGGCCTCATATGCTAATTTACGGATTATATTATTAACAAACATAGAATTAAGCCCTTAATTACACCGTTCACGTAATTATATAATAATCCGCAAAATATATGACTGACCACACATTACCATATACCTTTTGTTTTATACTCCCAGCCGAACTCGATCCACCGACATACACCATACCATATACATAATCACATAATACTGTACATCAAATATTACCTACCACAAATTACCATATATATTATATACTGTATATATATAATTACAAAATATGATATCATACACATCCTGCCAAAAATTGCGTGGTAAATAATGGAGTAATTAAGGGAGGCAGTGGTCATTTTTTGGTCGATTTATTTACGTTTATAGTATTTTGTTTAGTTTCCTCCCTAGACCTCCATCAAGCTTAAAAACACACTCCTTAGACCCCCCCTTTCAAGATAGATTTGTAAATTTTTCGATAGAAAAATATCCCGGCCGAAGGTCGGTTCCTCATAATATTACAGGCTCACTATCGCTCTCTAGGAATAAATCGACACCTAAATGGCGCGAGAGGTCTTAAAATTGACAACTAAATGGGGCGAAAAGTGTTATAATCGCCAAACAAATGGCTCGAACGTCTTAATATCTCAAAGCTAATGGGTTAAACACGAGGGAGATGGGGAACCAGACAAACCCACCATCGATTTAGTTCGCACACAACCCGCGGCTCACCATCTTTCTTTGGCTGTGTTGGACTTGGAGGGTAATTAATGCATTTTTGTTGGAGTCTCTCTCTCTCTCTCTCTCTCTCTCTCTCTCTCTCTCTCTCTCTCTCTCTCTCTCTCTCTCTCTCTCTCTCTCTCTCTCTCTCACACACACACACACACATACACTACCTCTACCACCTCTAACTTAATATCACCCTAACCACAGCCGCATATCACTCTTTCTAAACCATCACTATCCAATGTTCACATCACCACCACTGTTACCACTCAACATCACCATCACCTCACCACCCATACCCCTTCCATAGCACTATTATCACTCTCAGATCACCACTAATGTTACCACTCCACATCCCCACCAAATTACAACACTATCACAACACCAACACCACCACCACAACCACACACCCCACACCACCACCACCACAACAACACCACCACCACCACAACAAAACCACCACCACCACCACCGCAACAACACCACCACCACCACCTCCACCACCACAACAACACCACCACCACCACCACAACAACAACACCACCACAACAACACCACCACCACCACAACAACACCACCACCACCACCACAACAACACCACCACCACAACAACACCACCACCACCACCACAACACATCACCACCACAACACCACCACAACACCACCACCACAACCCCAACACACACAACCACCACCAACACAACCACCACACACCACCAACACCACAACCCACCACACACCACACACCAACAACACCACCACCACCACCACCACAACAACACCACCACCACCACCACCACAACAACACCACCACCACCACACACGCCACACCACCAATACCACTCCCCCGCCCCAAACTGAGTGAAGGTCGTGAATGTTGTATGTCCAGGGATCAGAGGAGGCAGGAACTAACGCCAAATATAATACCAACTGAAGATTGGTAAGAGTTGGCCAGGTAGTATATTGAGATGTAATTTCTTCGACAAGAACTGACTATAATATAATATGATAATATAATAATAAACGATACGCAAGGGTTTCCATGGATTTGTTTACATATTTTATTTTATTTTATTATATATTTATGTATTTTTTAATTTATTTGTGTCCTATATTTTTTGTTTGTTTTTTGTCTTCCAACTTTACCTCGCTCAACACAATTAAACACTCAGTACCGGTAACGTCCTTTAAACACTCAGTACCGGTAACGTCCTTTAAACACTCAGTACCGGTAACGTCCTTTAAACACTCAGTACCGGTAATGTCCTTTAAACACTCAGTACCGGTAACATCCTTTAAACACTCAGTACCGGTAACGTCCTTTAAACACTCAGTACCGGTAACGTCCTAAACACTCAGTACCGGTAACGTCCTTTAAACACTCAGTACCGGTAACGTCCTTTAAACACTCAGTACCGGTAACGTCCTTTAAACACTCAGTACCGGTAACGTCCTATAAACACTCAGTACCGGTAACGTCCTTTAAACACTCAGTACCGGTAACGTCCTTTAAACACTCAGTACCGGTAACGTCCTTTAAACACTCAGTACCGGTAACGTCCTTTAAACACTCAGTACCGGTAACGTCCTTTAAACACTCAGTACCGGTAACGTCCTTTAAACACTCAGTACCGGTAACGTCCTATAAACACTCAGTACCGGTAACGTCCTTTAAACACTCAGTACCGGTAACGTCCTATAAACACTCAGTACCGGTAACGTCCTTTAAACACTCAGTACCGGTAACGTCCTTTAAACACTCAGTACGGTAACGTCCTATAAACACTCAGTACCGGTAACGTCCTTTAAACACTCAGTACCGGTAACGTCCTTTAAACACTCAGTACCGGTAACGTCCTTTAAACACTCAGTACCGGTAACGTCCTTTAAACACTCAGTACCGGTAACGTCCTTTAAACACTCAGTACCGGTAACGTCCTTTAAACACTCAGTACCGGTAACGTCCTTTAAACACTCAGTACGGGTAACGTCCTTTAAAACACTCAGTACCGGTAACGTCCTTTAAACACTCAGTACCGGTAACGTCCTTTAAACACTCAGTACCGGTAACGTCCTTTAAACACTCAGTACCGGTAACGTCCTTTTAACTTTATTCTGGTTATTATTATACGATGTTATTCAGTCTCCAGCAATCAACAGGCTTCCAACTATCTCATTCAACTTCCTCATGTACTACAACAGATCCTTCTTAAAAGCTGCACAAAATCTTCTCAATATATCTAGAATATAATATATAAAAAACTCGCTGGTACAGTACGGGTTTAGGGAGCCCACCTAACTGTTTTTTTATCATTCTCTCCCTCTCTCTTTGGCTTGTATCCATTCGGGGTCATCCAGGTGTCAATATTTGCCTGGCTACCTGTATCAAGCCAGCATATATATATATATGTTTGTTTTAACTGCAAGCTAAATTTGTAAATTTTTCGATAGAAAAATTTCTCCGGCGAAGCCGAACTACATACAATGCTGGCTCGATCACTCGCCAGGAAGAAATCAACACCTGGATGGAGATAAACGTCTTAACCCTGCTCAGGTAATGTTCCAGAAGTGTGGCGAAATTAGCAATGTGGCCCCATATGGGGACCGCCACTTTAAACGGCTCTTACCCAAAAACCGATTGATGGATTTTAAATTTCTTGTTACCAATAGAAACTACAATTAATGTTTAATATTATGTTAAGAGCAAATTACACTACTGTAAATATTAAGTCATATATTTAAAAACAAAAAAAAGTAGTGAAAAAAAGTGTCAACAAAAGTGAGGCATATCTCATACATTACATATGCTGGATTAATTTGGTTACAGGGCCGTGGAGGGGATGGCTGAGTCTCTTAGGTGACAACAAGGCAGAACTCTGGGGCTAAAAAGAAGTTCGATAGGAAGGGGAAATTTGTAGTACACATTTGGGATTATGGACCCCATATGGTGACCGGACAGGTTGGTACAGAGAGAGCGGCGGCTCACACCCTCTCCCAGTCATAGGACGATGCGGACTGACTGCTCGTTTTCAAAACTTCTTGCCAACAGCCTCCGGCCATGAAATATTCGCGAAAAACCTGTTTTACGTGTTGATATAGGTTAAGTGCACACATAACATATATACAGAGTGTACACATGCCTTAATCATATTGCAACATACACACATGTACTTTCAGGGCAATACTATAATTGTTTAATATCCCATGGTAATATACCGTACTCTTTAGTAGCGGCAATATTGCACCAAATATATCTGGCAACATTGTACATGTTGCCTCAGTAACATCCGGTCGGCACTCAGCATAGCAGTGCCACCCCAGTTCTCTGTATCTCTGGCTAATAAGAACCTATAAACTTATCTCTGGACTTTTATTCTACATCCTTGTGCAAGAAAGGATTATCAAGGTTGTTGTAGCTTCACATGACAACCATACATGGCGTAGTGTGTTTTTAAAGCCAGGAGATACGAGCAAAGACCGGATAATCAGCCCAGCCATCTTGCAAGACCTCACCTCTGCTACCCTGGATATATTATTGTGCAGTGCTTTATAGTGCAGTGACGTGCTTAAGAGTGTAGTGCAATGCCTTTATTATATGTCCCATGTCATTTGTGCCCATTCCCAACTTGCTGTGAGGGTTATAGCCGCCGAAACAGAGCTGGACAAGAGCTAGGAGCAGCATACCCTCCCTCTCTGACGGCTCCAGCCACACTGAACTCTGCAGCTAAGCTACCACCCCTCACGCCCTCCAGCTGTGCCGGTACATGCGTGCACGGACACACGCACATCGCTGCCAAGTCAACACGGTGTTCCCAAGCCTACCGCACTCACTCACTCACTCACTCTAGCACAGATAATTTCTCTCACTATTAAATAAACTGTTCCAGTTGTACTGCACATTTTCATCGTTCCTGCAAGACTACAGTGTGTCAGCTATCAACCAATTATGGAGGGAGATGAGCAGATTCATGGGGAGCCCAGAGACACCCCACACGACCATACTGGGGAGGGAGATAATGGTGGAGCTACTGGTGGAGATAGTGGTGGAGATAATGATGGAGATACTGTTGGAGTTGCTGGTACGGGGTACCAGTCAGTTCATTCCACTCCAACCTCTCCTCTCACCACCCCTCATTTCACTCCACCTCCCCAACCTCCGCCCACTTTTCCTCCCCTACACTATAGGTGGATGCCACCCCTGTCACCACACCCTGCAAGTCTACAACCTACCACAAGTGCAGACCTCCTTCAGCTCATACAGTATATGGAGCAATGCAGACAACAGGACGACTATATCAGAAGACAGGAGGAGGACCGCAGAAGACAGGAGGAGGAACACCGACGACAGGAGGAGGAAAACAGACGACACATGGAGGAGGACCACAGGAGACAGGTGGACGATGCCAAGTTCTCCGCCCTTGTCCAGGCTCTGGCCCAAATTACCCCACCTGCCGCCGCTCCTACACCCACCTCACCGGGGACAACACCCCATTCCACAACATCCTCCACCCCTACAGCTCCACCTCCACCACAGAAGGCTATCACCCAGAACCCGCCGCCCCTTCGTGCTGATGCCACCTTCCAGTTTTTCAGAGAATGGAGGCGTCGGTGGGACGATTACTCTATTATGGTAGACTTATCTAAACTACCGAGGGAGAAACAACTGATCCAGATGCGGATGTGCTTAACCCTGGAGACACAGCGGCTTTTGGAGCACACCTTAAGCATACCCCCTGACACTGACAAGACCGTAGACGGAGATCTCGATGCACTTCAGGAGCACATCATGAATTCTCGCAATGAAGCTCTCCGTCGCAGGGACCTGTTCAGCTGCAAGCAAAAACAGGGCGAGTCATTCAACAACTTCTACGTCCACCTCTGCCACATCGCCGAAGAAATTGACGTCTGCCCAGGGAACTCTTCAGCCTGCAAGGAGACCCAACTCAAGATGGTCATGCTAATGGGCATACAAGACGAAGAACTTGTACAGAAGCTGCTTTCCCTCGACGCCACCCCTTCATTACAGGACATCGTCAACACTTGCCATTCATACGAGGCCACTCGAAGCGCTACGTCAGCCATACGTGCCCCACCGTCCCAGGTTAACGCCGTGTCAGCATACAAGCAGAACAAGCAAGTTAAAAACGCAACAAGTTCTCCACTTCGCAACAGTCCTTGGCGTCGGCTGCCGCCTGCCAGCGTTGTGCTCGCCGGCACGACAAGAACAAGTGCCCGGCTGAAGACTACACCTGCACTAACTGCGGCCGTCGTGGTCATAAGCCTAGGACCCCTGCCACCGCCCAGTGTCGTCGCTGCAACCATATGGGCCACTACGACAAATGCTGCAGATCTTCCAAGACGCCCGCCACACAGGACAACGACGCTTCCTCCCACAACAAGTCTACAGCAAAGAAGACCACAAGTTGCCGACGTGTGGGATCACCTGTTCAGGCACCCACACTGACATCCGTGAGTCTTACCTACAGCGGCACCACCAGAAAACTCCACATGCTTCCAGACACAGGTGCAGACATCATAGTGATCGGCCGACGACACCTCGACATACTTCGGATTCCTCTCAGCAGCCTACGACCTCCGCCTCCGACAACAACGCTCAACGCGGATGGCTCTGCAATGGCTCCTGCTTTGGGGACGTTTCATGCACAACTCACCATCACCCACCGTTCCTGTTCTGCCACAATCCAAGTCCGCGAGGGTGTTCAGACGCCGCTTCTGTCCAAACGCCACTGTCAAGAATTGGCCATCATCTCAGCGAAATACCCCAAGCCAATTCTACAGGTCAAACACAAAGGAGTACAAAGGAGTACAAAGGAGTACAAAGGAAATCAAGCAACAACAGATCTAGTGACCCTTCTAGGCTGCTTGTCCTCCAAAACACTGAGGATCAAGTGTCCAAACAGTGGTTTAGAGTGGGTAAGGGAACATTGGAAAGGGAACTACTGCCCTGCCACTAACGTGGCAGGACTAGGAAGTTAGTAGGGGACATATGGGTTAGTAACTGAGGGGAGGATAAAGTTATTCATTTACAAACGCAGTCAGTCGCGGGTTTGATGCGAGATATTTGTCTAGGCGGAATTTAAATGAATCAACGGTGCTGCAGTCTATAACGTCTCGGGGAAGCCCATTCCACAAGTTGACAACTCGATTGAAGAAGAAATTCTTAGATTCGTGCGAGTTAAAAGATTTACCAATAATTTTGCAACCGTTTCCCCGCGTGTAATTAGATTGGTCGATAGTGAAGTACTTACTACAGTTCATATTGTCGATGCCTTTGATGATTTTGAACACTTGAATTAAGTCGCCTCTTAATCTGCGCTGGGTTAAAGGAAATAGATTTAATTCTCTAAGACGCTCTTCGTATGGTTTGTTCTTTAGGCTAGGTATCATTTTGGTAACTCTACGTTGAACTCGTTCTAGCTTGTTTATATCTTTTTGGTAATAAGGGCACCAGGATTGAACGCAGTATTCCAGAAGAGGGCGGACTAAGGAATTGTAAAGGGTTAGGATAACTTCTTTGGATTTATGCTCAAATGACCTGCCTATAAAGCCAATTATTTTGTTTGCCTTCTTAACAACTTCTGAACATTGTTGACTCGGTTTTAGGTTACTCGATATTGTTACTCCCAGATCAGTTTCTCTGTTTACATTCTTAAGCTGAGTGCCATTCATCGAATAGTTTGCTTTCTCATTTAGGTATCCGACATGTAGTACTTTACATTTATCCGCATTGAAACTCATTTGCCAAATTTGGGCCCAACATGACAATTTATCTAGATTGTGTTGCATATCGTCAACTTGTTCTTTTGAGAGTACGCTATTTGCAATTTTTGTATCGTCAGCAAATTTTGAGATTGTGCAGGTGAGACCCTCATCTATGTCGTTGATGTAAATTAGAAAGAGAATTGGTCCTAGTACCGATCCCTGGGGTACCCCGCTACTTACATTGGTCCATTTAGATGCCTTACCGTTTATGACTACCCTTTGCTTTCTGTTGCTGAGCCAATTTTCTATCCATTTCAACACACCGTCTTGTATTCCATGCGCTTTTAGTTTTAGCAGTAAACGTTTGTGGGGAACTTTGTCAAAGGCCTTTTGAAAATCAAGGTATATAATATCTACAGCTTTACTCTCATCGTAGAGGTTGAGGATATCGTGGAAGAAGTCTAAGAGGTTTGTTAAACAGGAACGTTTTTTACGAAAGCCGTGTTGAGTATCTTTAAGTATGTTATTTTCCTCTAAGTGATTTACGAGTCTGTCTCGTATGACCGTTTCTAGCATTTTACATACAACTGAGGTTAAGCTAATTGGACGATAGTTACTGGGTAGGGATTTGCTGCCTTTTTTGAATATCGGTGTTACGTTGGCTAGCTTCCACTGATCAGGCATAGTTCCAGACTGCAAGGATTTATTGAATAGTAATGTCAGTGGTTTGGAGAGCTCATTCTTAGCTTCCTTTAGAACTCTAGGCGAGATTGTATCAGGTCCTGGCGTTTTATTTACCTTGAGTTTATCTAAACAATTCAATACTTCTCTCTCTGTAACGGTGATATTGCTTAGAACATCTGAATTATCAATCTGAATCGGCGATGGTGTAGGGATATCACTGAGGTCTTCTGTTGTAAAAACTGATGCAAAGAAGGTATTGAGGGCATTACTCATTTGTACTTCGTCTTTGGTGTATTCTCCTTTTTCATCGACTAACGGTCCAACAGTTGAAGTAACTACTTTTTTCTTTCTGATATAACTATAGAATTCTTTCGGGTTTGTTTTACTTTGATTCGCAATATGTAACTCTAAGGTCTTTTTACTTTGCTTAATTAACTTTTTGGCTTTGCGTCGTAGCTCTACAAATTTCACCCGTTCTTCGTCATTTTGTGAGGATTTTAATCTATCATTAGCAAATTTTTTAGCAAGCAGGCAGTTTGAAATATCTTTATTCCACCATTTGGGCTTATTATTATGGCCTGGACGCCGTATTTTCGATGGTATGCAGTCTTGCACTGCCTTTAGGTAAGTGGTTTCGAATAACTTCCAAGATGTATTTATGTCGTTATTGTTAATTAAAAAGCTCCAGTCAGTTTCTTTAAACATAGCTCTAAGTTTATGGAAGTTTGCTTTCTTGAAATTAGGGACTTTTTCGATGCTACTATTTGGTTCGTTACTAGTAAACTTTAAAGTGAAAGTTATCGTACGATGGTCGCTGTTACTGAATTCATCACCAACATTCAAATTCTCTATCAATTCTTCTTTTGTTGCAAGTACAATGTCAAGAACGTTATTACCACGGGTCGGCATTCGAACAAATTGATAAAGCGAACTCTCTTGCAAGTTCGTATACAAGTCATGTCCGGAGTGTGAAGTAAGAGTATCGCCCCACTTGGTCACAGGTAAATTAAAGTCGCCAAAAATTACGGTATCTTGTGAGTTACTTACATCTGCAATTTGTTCGTAAATTTCTCGGTCAGTTTGCACTGATTGAGCTGGAGGTCTGTATATTAATGCAAGTATTATTTTTGTACCTTTATTATTCTTTATTAGCACAAAAGATGTGTCGACGTTCACAATTTGAGGTTTTGACACGAGGGTCGGGTTAAGACTTTCTTTGATATAAAATAAAACGCCACCTCCATTTTTATTTATTCGGCTGTTCTCAAACATTACATAACCGGGAAGTGAATACTCTGCTAAAAAGTCTCTATCTTGTGTATTGAGCCAAGATTCTGTTATGCCAATCACATCATAATTTTCTGTAAACACTAGTTCCTCTAAATCTGAAAATTTATTGCGTATGCTACGAGCGTTTGCATAGAAAACCTTTAAAGTTGCGGTTTTAGAACTCGCAGATCGTTCTTTCATCGAATTTTTGGTTCTGGTCGGATCTACATTTACATTCATGGCTGTCCTCGGTCCTCGGTCGTTATCCCTGACGGTTTTGTATTTGGGTCGTGTTGGTGGAGCTTTATCCAAATTCGCTTCGGTCCTCCTTCCTGGTTGTCCTGTGCTGAGTCGATTTCTTCTCCGAAAATCCTTCACCGCATCGTTGAGAAGACGCCCAAAACGTGCTGCTCCCACCTGGTTCAGATGAACTCCATCGTCCGAAAACAAATAGTCATCGTAGTAGAAATTGTCCCAGGTGTCGACGAATCCCACGTTCTCCTTCCTGCAGAGGTTGGCTAGACAACGATTTGTGCTGGTGGCTATGTTGTAAAATCGGCTCTCTACACCGAGCCGGGGGACGATTCCTGAGACGATGATCCTTGATGACTTCTCCTTAAACGACTTGATCAGCTGCTGGTACTTTAAAAGCAAATCTTCCGACCGGGTTCGCTGTACATCGTTGGATCCAACGTGGATGACGTACATTGTATTAGCAGGGGCCAGCTACATCAACAGGTGTAAGGAGCTACCCTTCACAGCCACCACATCACTTGCACAGGCTGACCCTGGTAAAGTCGGAGCGATCAAGGACTTCCCGACACCAGCCAACATCACCAACCTTCGCTCCTTCATGGGTTTGGTGAACCAGCTGGCGGAGTTCACCCCCGACATCGCAGCCCCTGCGCCCCCTGATGAGCCCGAAGAGGTCGTTCATGTGGACCGCTGACCACGATGAGGCTTTCTGCCGGGTCAAGGCTGCCCTGCTCAGTCCACCCGTCCTGGCCCCATTCGACCCTTCCCTACCAGTGATTCTACAAACTGATGCATCCCGCCTCAACGGTATTGGATACGCCCTCCTACAGGATCATGGCAACAACCGTCTCCGCTTAGTTCAGTGTGGCTCGAGGTTCCTAAGCGACCCCGAGCCCCGCTATGTCACCATTGAGCTGGAGATGCTAGCCGTGGTCTGGGCCATGTCCAAGTGCAAGTTCTACCTCATCGGACTGCAACACTTCACCCTCATGATGGACCATCGCCCCCTCATCCCCATCTTCAACAAATACACCCTTGATGCGGTTGAAAATCCCCACCTCCAACGTCTGAAGGAGAAAGTCGCACCTTACCTCTTCACAGCCGTCTGGCGTGCTGGCAGGTTGCTCTGCATCCCTGATGCGTTGTCACGGGCCCCTGTCAGCCACCCGACGCCAGAGGATGAGTTAGCATGTGCCGACGCCACGGTTCATCTCAGGTCCCTCGTGACTGTCAATGCCGCCGCCACCGACGTCAACTCTCCTTCACAGGACGCAGACAGGATTCTCCAGGAACTCCGAGACGCAGCCAGAGCGGATCCTGTGTACATCTGCCTGCGTGAGTGCGTTACTTCGGGTTTCCCCACCAACCGCTACTCCCATTCTGGAAACTCCGAGACTACCTGTCAACTGATGGTGAACTCGTCCTGTACGGAGCAAGGGTTGTGGTTCCTGAAGCCCTCCGCCGCCGCACCTTGGCTCGCCTGCATGATAGTCACAGAGGCATGGAGGCCACTAAGCGTAGGGCGCGACAGGCTGTCTTTTGGCCTGGCATCAACTCGGACATCGCCAACACAGTTCAAGCTTGTGAGCCGTGTCAGGTCTTACAGCCTAGTCAGCAGCAGGAACCCATGATCAACGACGACAACCCAACTAGGCCTTTCGAGTCTGTTTCAGCCGACATCTTCGCTGTGGCAGGGAAATCCTTCCTCGTCGTAACAGACCGACTCTCAGGCTGGCCCGTTGTCGTACCCTGCAAAGGAGATACTACCGCTTCAAACACCATCAGGATCTTCTGCCGCTACTTCAGGGAAGTTGGTGTACCCCTCCGCCTACGTACAGATGGAGGCCCACAGTTTACTAGCCGTGAGTTCCGGGACTTCATGGAGCGTTAGGGAGTCAATCACTTGGTCTCTTCCCCACACTACCCACAATCCAACGGTCATGCCGAGTCTGCCGTCAAGTCCGTCAAACACCTCATACTGAAGACGGCCCCCTCAGGCAACATCGACTGTGAAGACTTTGACCGTGGACTGTTGGAGCTCCGCAACACCCCGAACTTCACAGGCCGCTCCCCGGCACAAATCCTGTATGGCCACCCACTACGGTCTTGTGTCCCTGCTCATCCCCAGTCCTTTGCAGCAGAGTGGCAAGCCAAGGCCGAGGACTGTGACCGCCGTGCAGGCGCCCACACTGCGCTGGTGCAGAGAAACTATGACCAGCACGCACGCCCCCTTCCCAGGTTGAGAGTCGGCACCACAGTGCGGATCCAAGACCCGACTTCTCACCGCTGGGACAAGGTTGGGGTCGTCATGGGCTGCGGCAGGTCCAGGGATTATGAGGTTCGTCTCCCCAGAGGTAAGATATATTGGCGGAACCGTTGCTTCTTCCGCCCAGTGAATTCCCCTGGTGTTGAACCCCTCCCCCATAACCGTGAGATCCCTGTGTCTTGCATGGACCCGGAAAGAGAGTCCTTCACTTCCCCCATGGCCCCACGTAGGTCTGAAAGGCTCCTAGAAAAAGAATCAGCTCGACAACGTATTGCGAGCTTGAAGGGGGAGGGAGGTGTTGATATAGGTTAAGTGCACACATAACATATATACAGAGTGTACACATGCCTTAATCATATTGCAACATACACACATGTACTTTCAGGGTAATACTATCATTGTTTAATATCCCATGGTAATACTGTATACCGTACTCTCTAGTAGCAGCAATATTGCACCAAATATATATGGCAACATTGTACATGTTGCCTCAGTAACATCCGGTCGGCACTCAGCATAGCAGTGCCACCCCAGCTCTCTGTATCTCTGGCTAATAAGAACCTATAAACTTATCTCTGGACTTTTATTCTACATCCTTGTGCAAGAAAGGATTATCAAGGTTGTTGTAGCTTCACATGAAAACCATACATTACGCATATTTTTTTGCCCCATATGGGGCCAATATTCCTGAGCAGGGTTAAAACAGTTGGCTAAATGGGGCCGAATGGATACAAGCCAAAGGGAGAGGGAGAGAAATAGAAAAAAAAGCGAGGTGGGCTCCCTTAAGTGAGGAGGTGTTGGTGTTATTTCATATTGCGATTGAGACAACGAGGTAGGCGAGCTCTGCAACAGTCTCGATCATGGTGTTGTGTTCACAGATATAAGGAACCTGCTTGCCTTCTCATGGCCAGTTGTACCTTCCACTTCTCAAAGCGGTTCCATAGGGATTGGGCCCATACGGAATTGGGCCAATACGGGATTGGGCCCACGGGATTGGAACCTACCCTAACCTAACCTAACCTAAGTGGGCCCAATCCCGTATGGGCCCAATCCCGTGGTCACCCTCAAAGCTGCTTCACCACCGTCTCGCTATCTCATTCGAATGACTCACGCTCACTCTCATTCTCTCTCCCTCTCTCTCTCTCTATTGCTATTCTTTCCTTCACCTTTCCCTTACTCACGTGTTAGCTATCTGTACTAGAAGTAAGTCCTGACCACCTATCTGGGATCGTAAGGTCTGTGGTTTGTGTATATATGTAAATCTCTCTCTCTCTCTCTCTCTCTCTCTCTCTCACGCCACCTATTAATATTAATGCATTGGAAACCACTAGGGGGTGGGGGGGGGGGTGAGGGGGGCAAAGGTGAGTGTGGGGGGCTTGGTAGTCTTTGTGGTAATGTACTGAAAATAGGTAAAACACAAATTCCATCCCAATAATATCTTCCCACTAATTAACACCCTGGGACCGCATGGATTAGTATTGATTACTACATAGTAATTAAGTGCAAAGCAATACAATCACTCGCACCGAAAATATTACTAATTATAATTCAATACATACTAATATCTCACTATAGAATTATAATATCATGCTCTTATATATATATATATATATATAATGTATATATATATATATATATATATATATATAACAATAATTACAGTATGTGTTCAATACATTATTTAACTATATGTACCAAATGCCTGATACACGTCTAACACACAGTATACAGTATCATATTACAAACTCCCTCTTATGATTTGAACCAGTATTTTTCATCTCACGACATGATTCACAAGTTGTAGCACCATCAAAGCTGCTGAACGGCATTGATATAATATATTGTCATGAAACAGGAAATACATAGGTACGGCCATATGCATTAAGGGGGAAATATTATATATTCATTTATGTAATTACTTCTTTATTTATCTATCTATATATTTATTTTAGTTTCCTCCCTAGACTTCCATTTAACTTTACAAAATACCCGGACGACCCCCCTTCGAGATAAACTTGTGCATTTGTCGGTAGAAAAATCTTTCTAACTTGCAGGCTCGCTCTTGTTTGCCAGAACAAAAATCAACACCTACATGGCACCAAAGGTCTTAAAATTGCCAAACTAATGGGGCGAACGTCTTAAAATCTCAAATTTAATAAGTCTAAACATGAGGGAGAAAGGAGACCAGAAAACCGCCCCATTCAGAGCAACGTAAGCATTTGAATCTGTACCTCATTTTACTCTACACGTATATACGATTGAACAAATATTATGTGTATCATTTTGACTACAGTTGAACACACATTATTACAGTGTGATTATTTGCACAACAGGTATCGATCTACTGCCACGTTGTTCTTTGTCTGTTTTGTCTCATCCATCTCGGGGTTGTCACAAGAAGAAGGGCCGTTCGTTTCCATTTCCGAAAAATTGTGAGATATAACTAGTGTGTGTGTGTGTGTCTGTGTATAGGTGTGTGTGTTTGTGTGATAAATCGTCGTAGTTCAAAGGTTCAGAAACACACACACGTTGCTGTATGTTTTCCTCTTTAAACATCAGGTGACTTTACTTAGCTTAGGAAGGACCCCTAAGAATTCGATCAAATAAATAATATCTCGATTTGCTAAACTGACTATACTTAGACCAGGAAGGACCTATAGACATCAAATTTGTAAACACTCGATTAACCCGCTGCCTGCCAAAAGTTCAAAGTCCATTTGGTCTGTTGTGTTTACATATTAAAGTAGACGTGCCGTTTCGCCCAAAATCAAAACGGCATACCCAACTCTGCGAAGGATTACCATCCTCACTAATATTACAACCATTATTACTACTACTATCATCATCACTACAATTGTCACCATCATCACTAATACTACCATCATCACTAATATTACCACCATCATCACTACTACTATCATCATCACTACAATTGTCACCTTCTAATGTCAACAAAACTAACTTAACCTAACAAATGCAGGCGAGTTTTTTTTCCCCCCCTGAACGATGGCATTCCGTGTGAGTGTGCCCCTATGGGGCACACACATACGCAGAGCACCATCATCATTGCTTGGGAATAGGTAAAGGTGGGGGTTGGGGGTCCTGAAGGGGGGGGGGGGGGGATGGCAAAACCATATTTTGGACCTAAAATCATATCTATTGCATAAATTTAAAAAAAAAAAATACTGTCCCATTCATGCACCGAATGCTCGTGTGAAGTTTGGTGAAAATTCATCGAACGGTCTAGGAGGAGTTATCGGACAGACAGACAGACAGACAGACAGACAGACAGACATTTCAGCCGGCATGTACTACTAAACGGGGGGCGATACCACTCTGCTTACGCAGAGTTGATAAAGTAGACGTGCCGTTTCGCCCAAAATCAAAACGGCATACCCAACTCTGCGATCGGTCACCATCATCATTAATATCATCAGCACTACTACTATTATAATCATCACTACTACTCTCACCATCATCACTACTACTCTCATCATCACTACTACTCTCATCATTACTACACTTTCACCATCGTCCGGCTGGCTCAGTTGATAGCGTGCCTGATTCCCATCTTGAAGGTCTCGCGTTCAATCCCCGCTCAGATTGAAAAGTTTTTCTGGGATATAGCCGGCGGTTATCATCTCCCCATGAGCAAGGGGGATGGGTAATGGTCTCTGGTAGACTAAAGAAAACCAAGCGCTTGTGAATTCTCGAAGGAGGAGATACGGGCGCTATATAAGTAACCAGACGATAATTATTATTATTATCATCACTACTACTTACCAACATCACTAATACTGTCACCATCATCTTATAATCATCATTACTAATGTCACCATCATGAATACTATTATGACCATCATCACTACTACTAGTACTGTCACCATCATATCTACTACTGTTATCATCATCACTACCAACATCATCACTACTGTCATCATTATCACTAAATCTACAACCATTATCACTGCTATTGTCACCATCATCACTACTATCAGTATATCAGGGGGGGGGGGGGGGGGCTGGTTGAGAGGGGGGGTAGGGGGGGGGGGGGCAAAACCATATTTTGGATCTAAAATGATAACTATTGAACATATTCAAAACATTTTGTTTTTATTACCGTCGCATTCACGCACCGAATGTTCGTGTGAAGTTTGGTGAAAATCCGTCGGACGGTCTAGGAGGAGTTATCGGACAGACAGACAGACATTTCGGCCGGCATGTACCACTATACGGGGGGTGATACCACTCTGCTTATGCAGAGTTGATAAAAAAGAGACAAAAGGTAAGACCGTCCCTGCACACTGAAAGAATGATAGTGATAAAAGAGATAGGTCGATTGAGCGATAAATTGCATATAACTATTTAATGTTAGCCACAAAATAATATGAAGGCGTCAATGTACTGAAAGGGTTATAGAGTTTTGCTGTGTCCCAGATATATTATTCACAAGCTGGAGAGATATGCTCACACTATATGTGTTTTCCTCTCAAAACCTTTCAGAATGATGATCTTTTATGCTGGCTAACAGTCGACAATTGTACTTACCTCTTGGTAATTAAACCAGAATAAACACAATTAACAAGTTAAGGGGGTAGTGCTTGTTTTTTGGTAAGATTGCATCGATCGTGTAAACTGTATGACGAATGCTATTGTACAGTCGGCCAAATAAGTGATATCGCGCCACCAAGTATATTTCGAGCAATAATTTGGTATCAGCACTATCTAAGCATTAATTGGTATCAGCACTATCTAAGCATTAATTGGTATCAGCACTATCTAAGCATTAATTGGTATCAGCACTATCTAAGCATTAATTGGTATCAGCAATATCTAAGCTTAATTGGTATCAGCAATATCTAAGCATAATTGGTATCAGCAATATCTAAGCTTAATTGGTATCAGCAATATCTAAGCTTAATTGGTATCAGCACCATCTAAGCATTAATTGGTATCAGCACTATCTAAGCATTAATTGGTATCAGCAATATCTAAGCATTAATTGGTATCAGCACCATCTAAGCATTAATTGGTATCAGCACTATCTAAGCATTAATTGGTATCAGCATAATTGGTATCAGCAATATCTAAGCTTAATTGGTATCAGCAATATCTAAGCTTAATTGGTATCAGCAATATCTAAGCTTAATTGGTATCAGCAATATCTAAGCATTAATTCATCGTTTCGAGTGAGATATACAAACATGTTCCCATATTTACACACCCTATTCAACATCTGACAGAAATTAATACAGAACACAGCGAGTAAAACGTAATGACAGCGGGGACACGACTTATTTGGCCAATCGTACTATTGAAATTGGAGTTTTTTCTGTAACCAGTTTAAGCGGAGCTGGGCTGTTTTTCTGGTCCCCAATTTTCTCATGTTTAGCCCCATTAATTTCCAGATTTTAAGACGTTTGGCCCATTAGTTGAGTGATTTTAAGACTTTTCACCCAATTTAATTGTGAATGTTAAGACTTTTATGTCATTGAGGTGTCGATTTTTTCCTGGCGAGCGAAGCGAGCCTGTAATTTAAGAAAAACCGGCCTTTGGCCGGTACATTTCTCTATCGAAAAATGTACACATTTATCTTGAAGGAGGGTGTTGATTAAAGCTTGATGAAGCTATATAGGGAGGAAACTAAAAAACATGATAACAATATGCATAAATGAGGAAATAAATACGGCCATCCCTCCTTAATCAGTTCGACCCTGGTGATCTAGTATTGACCGTGTAAATACGTCTACTGCCCCTCTGTTGTCTGACAGAGAAGGGTGGGAAGGCCTTGAGAAGGAATGAATGTCCAATCACTTAAGGGGGGATGGTTCATTTTTTGGTCGATTTGTTTCATTTATTATTTATTAGTCAAGTTTCCTCCCTAGACCTCCATCAAACTTTTAAAAAAAACATCCATTAGATCCCCATTCTAGATAAATGTGGAAATTTTTCGGTTCGGCCGGTTCTTCAAACATTACAGGCTCACTATCGTTTGCCAGGAACAAAATCGGCAGCTAAATAGCACGACAGGACTTAATATTGACAAAGGAATGGGGCAAAAGGTCTTAAAAACGCCAAACTAATGTGCCAAACATCTTAAAAACTAAAAACTGAAGGGGCTAAGCATGAGGAAGAAAGGTGTCCATAAAAACCGACAATCTCCCCATAAGTTACCAGTGGGACTCGATCCCGCAGCAGCCACCCACGCTAAGGAGTTGAGAACGCTACACCACTTGCTCTACACAACCTCTGATTCCCACTGGTCTTTCCTAAGCTGAATGAAATCGTTCAATGATAACCAGAATGAAAGAAAGAAAAGGGGGTCATCGTACTGGGAGCGTTAACCCCTTCTGTACCGGCGACGTCCTTTTCACTTTATTTTGGCTTCTATTAGACTCTTGTATTCAGCTTAGGAAGGACGTCTAGCCATTAACAAGCTATAGATTATCTCAATGTATCGGTTTAGCTACCACATATCCCTCCTAAGCTACATTAAATCGTCTAAATGGAGCTAAACTCAAATGAAAAAAGACGTCGCCGGTACAGAAGGTGTTAAGCGGTGGTTTTTAGTTTGTTCCCTAGACCTCCATCAAGCTTAAAATTACACCCCCTAGACACCATTTCAAGATAAATGTGTACATTTTTTGGTAGAATAAAGTCTCGGCCGGAGGCCGATTCCTCTTAAACTAAAGGCTCGCTATCGCTCGCCTGTAAAGAATCGACACCTAAAAGGCGCGAAAGGTTTTAAAATTGACAGAAATGAGGCGAAAGTTCTTAAAATCGCCAAACTAATGGGGCGAACGTCTTAAAATCTCAAAAGCAAAGGGGCTAAACATGAGGGAGCAAGGGATCCAGAAAAGAATCCCTCAAGTGGAAATGTCCCCTTAAGATTCATTATTCGTATGATGGTACCTGGAAGACACACCTCTTTACAGGGAGAGCATCATGCCGTGTTTGTGTTGTATAATGTTGCTTGCTTCAAGGGGACAGTGCTTATTTTGGGCGGTTATTTATTGTATATTCATGTATTTGTTTAGTTCCTCGGTAGACCATCATCAAGTTTTAGAATACACTCCCTAAGCCCCCTTCAAGGTAAATTTGTACATTTTTCAGTAGAAAAATGTCCCGGCCGAAGGCCGCTTACTCATAATTTTGTTGGCTCGCTGACGCTCGCCATGAAAAAATAAACACCTAAATTGCACGAAAGGTCTTAATATTGACCCACAAACGGGATGTAAAGCCATAAAATCGACAAACTAATGGGTCGAACGTCTTTAAATCTAACACACAAATGAGATTAAACACAAGGGAGAAGGAGGCCAGAATAACCAGCCCAGCTTCCCTTAATTAAACCTCCCCCCCCCCCCCACCATCCCCGCCACGCCGCTCAGATACTGATTATCGTGAGTATATTTCATCTGGGAGAGTTTATATTGATTTAACTCTTTCAAGATAACGATGATGCATTTGTTTTATGTTCACTAGGAATAGTTCATTCATTATAGGTAGACCACAAATCCTGACCCCTAACATCAATGGCTCAAAAGTGACTAGAGGAATCAAGCAAATACTTATACATTTCAGGAAGAGTCAGCCAGGGAATAGGTGTGGACATGTACAACCCATTTGCTCCTGCCCCTTTTGAGTTACAGAGATTTGGGGTCAGGATTTGTGACCTACACATAATGAATGGACCATAGCATTAGAAGATTGTATTCAGATTAGGAAGGGTATGTGGAAATCAGAGGGTTAATTGAGATAGTCTTTACCCTTTTACTTCCGACAGATCCATCCTAAGCTGTATAAACCGTCTAATGGTAGCCACAATAAACTATCTACACGCGGCATAATACTCAAGGGGTTAATGGTTTGATTTACGTGCAGTTACTATATCTATTGTTTAAGGCTTGGTATTTGGTATATGTATATATTTATTAATATATTTTTGAGTTTCCTCGCTAGACCTCCATCAAGTTTTATACATCAACCCCTAGATACTCTTTAAAAAAAAACGAAATTCGTTAATTTTTCGGTAGAAAAATGTCCCGGCCTAAAATTACAGGTTCGTTATCGCTCACCAGGAAAAAATCGGTACCTAAATGGCACGAAAGGTCTTCATATTGACAAAGAAATGGGGCGAAAAGGCTCAAAATCGACAAACTAATGGAACGAACGTCTTAAAATCTCAAAAACCAATATGCTAAACATGAAGGAGAAGGGAGTCCAGAAAAAGCGAATACCTCCACCTTAACCTTTTTCCTACCGTTATAAACTGACTTACATTTTATACACGCTACTGAGGAATGCTATTTGATCTAATTTTAGTATACACCTCTAAAATACCCTCGAAGCAACCTTGTGATAACCAGGAGTAGATTTGTCCTAAATATTGTTCTTCTCGATGAATTGATATTTGTAGATCATCCCCAACCTAAACAGTTATTTAACTTTTCCAAATTGTACTATAATATTTCTTCTTTTATATTTCAATAGTTTTACATTAAACGAATTTATGCAACTTTAGGCCGGCTTTTAATAATAAAGCAACGAAAGCGACGAGGAACTTTTTTTTAGAAGCTCAGAAACAAAACCCGGATTTATACCAAGTTTGTGATAATCTCTGTAATCCGACGTCTATTAGTAGAATACCCGGAATTTTATATATAGCGCGAAATCTTCTTATTTTCAGCCATGAGATTTGTTTTCTAAATTCCTTGAAAGCTAGATAACCACCTACTTAAACCCCATTTAAGGAGGCCCACCTCGTTCTATTTTCACTATCTCCCCCTCTCTCTGAGTTGCATCCATTCGGCCCCATTCAGCCTAATGTTTTTAGACGTTTATCCTCATCCAGGTATCGATTCTTTTGTCGATATTGTTTATAATGTTTTTCACAGCATGCTAAATTTGTACATTTTTCGATAGCAAAATGTCTCCGGCAAAGCCGGATTTCTCGATACAATCCTGGCTCGCTATCGCTCACCAGGAAGAAATCGACACCTGGATGGGGATAAACGTCTTAAAAACCAGGTTACCCCCTCAATCTAGTTTTGTGTATTTTTTGGTAATAAAATGTCCTGATCGATGTTTGATTTCACGTAATATTGGACATCTGAATAGGGAGAACCGTCGTAAAATTGTCAAAATATTAAGAATTTTGTTTTAATATCTCCAGCCTAATCCGCAGTCTATTAGCAATATTCCTGGAATTTTCTGAATAAAATTAAATCCGCTTATTTTCAGCCCTGAGTTATTAATAACATTGATACATTGAAGCTTATAGTTGGTTTGAATAGTTCCTAAAATATTGATATTTGGAACTTGTGTATAGTTAAGTCAATAGGTCTCCGCCTTTCAACACCAAGATAGCCTCCCTTATCTCATTAAAAAAGAAAAAAACAAAATATATATATATATATATATATATATATATATATATATATATATATATATATATATATATATATATATAGTGTACTTGCAAAATAACAGGGAAGGCATGGCTGTGTAGTAATAGGTCTGTTATTGAAAGGCGGGTAACTGAAGCCTTGCAATGTTTGATGGATGAATTGTTTTTCTATCAGATTGCCTTCACTAGTTCGGAATGTTTTGTTCGGGTTTCGTTGCAATATCGGTGGAAATGACAGATCGTTTAACTATATGTATATAAAGGCGTGCAGAAACTTTGGTGTGTGTGTGTGTGTGTGTATGCATGTGTGGGTGTAGGCTGAAGTCAGGTAAGATAAATATATTTTAAGGTACACTTATAATCAATAATTACAAATGATTGAAACATTTACCACTACATGGACATATTTATATATTTTACCCTCCCTCCACCCCCCTCTCTCTCTCTCTCTCTCTCTCTCTCTCTCTCTCTCTCTCTCTCTCTCTCTCTCTCTCTCTCTCTCTCTCTCTTAATAGGTTTGAACTACAACAAATATTTACCATCAATGTGAATAGAACAAGCAAACATGGTTGGAAATTAAGATTGAAGAGATTCACCACAAGCATACGTAGAATTCTTTTCACATATAACATTTGCTCTACCTGGTATAAAGTTTCCTCAGAAATTATAAACAGCCCTACAATAGAGCAATTAAAAGAGTGGACATGGCAATCAATATATTACAATTCACAATGTCTCTCTGCAGGGTGTCAAACGAAAGCCATTGTTTTTAGTTTGTTTTGTATGTCGATGTTAAGATAACATTATGGTTTATAGTTCAAATTATGTCTTTGGAAGTGATAAAATGGTCAAAACAATGCTATTTCATGTTAATTTTATTGTATTCCTTCTCATAATTATGCATTCAAGTCTTCAAACAAAATTGCTCCGGTTTGACACCCTGACTGTGTCTACCTAGAGTATCTCCCCAGAATGAATCGCAAGGTCTTTGATATTCTTACCCTTCCTTGTAACTCTTTGCAACTCCCTTCCAACCACCCTAAGTTTGGAAAACAAGGCAGGGGTCCATTTCAGTTTTTCATGGATCGGGCGTTCATGAAATTGGATACGCCTCATAATAAAAAATGGAGAGCCCGGCGTTGTTTATACTGTCTACACGGGGCGAGCTGAGTGAATTAGTTTGGGGTTACGGGGAGATGGGTCGTTATTCTGGTCCCCTAGCTTCTTCGTGTTTAGCCCCATTAGTTTTCTGATTTTAAGACGTTCACTCATTAGTTTGGCAATTTTAACACCTTTCGTCCCATTTTTTTGTCAATATTAAGGCCTTTCGTGCCATTCAGATGTCGATTTTTTCCTGGCGAGCGAAAGCGAGCCTGTAATTTTAGAAGGGACTGGTCTTCGGCTGGGACATTATTCTACCGAAAAATGTACACATTTATCTTTAAAGGGGTCTAGGGTTTATTTATTTAAGCTTGATGGATGTCGAACGAGGAAACTCAAACTTAAGTAAATATATACAGTATATACATATATGCCAAAAAACAAACACTACGTGGGAAACTATACTATTTTCCAATCAATTTAGTTCAGCTCGTAATCATAAATAGTAAACATAAATAGTAAGTCTTATGTATACATTCTGATACAATGTTGTTGTGGGGTATAAGGGCGGTAGACAAAACTCCATCCATTCTTGCACAAAGATAGTAGATCCATAACGGCCCGTCAGGAGACTACGGGTAGGTCCAGCCATCAAGGAGTAGCGAGCGGCCACTCAAGGGTAGCGGCACTCACGAGACGAGATGGATGGAATGAATTTTAAGAAGGACCTATATTATTCATAGGGTTTATTAAGATCGTATTTACCCCTCTGAGTCCCAAAGGTAGATGATAAGCTTCAGAAAATCGTCTAATGGTAACCAGAGTATGATGAAAATTACGTCATCGTGCTGAAGGGGTTTCAGATGGTGTCGAGGAACAAAAACCTAGGTTCGAGTCCTTGGAGTACCTAATGTATTCATTGCTTTCATTCATTAGTTAGGTATATATGTACATTATTTGGTGGGTTGTTGAACACAAATAAGAGTATATCTCATCCAATCTATTTTCCATTCTTGATATTTGTATTAGGTAATGGTAAATTGTCATGTCCTCATCTAGAATATTCAGCTATTACAAATGTTGAGTTGCATTGTTAATTATTAAAACTTGGCATTAAGGGGGCCCACCTCTTTATTTGTGTTTTATCTTTCTCTCCCTCTCTCTCTTGGTTGTATCCATTCGGCCCCATTCAACCTACTGTTTTAAGACGTTTATCCCCAGCCAGGTGTCAATTTTTGTATGGTGAGCGTTAGTGACTCAGCATATTAAAATAAATATTTTTGACAGCAGGCTAAATATGTACATTTTTCAATAGGATAATGTTTCCAGGGAAGCCGGATTTCTTCATACAATGCTGGCTCGCTATCGCTTGCCAGGAAGAAATCGACACCTGGATGGGGATAAACGTCTTAAACCAGTACACTGAATTGGGCCGAATGGATACAAGCCAGAGAGAGAAAAGGAGAGAAAAAAAGCAAGTCAACCCCCTTAATATAACCCAGAAAAAGAGTTGTTTCATTTTATTTTCCGTTCAGTATCGATAAATCAATTGGTAAGGGTAATCAATTGGTAAGGGTAATCAATTGGTAAGGGTAATCAATTGGTAAGGGTAATCAATTGGTAAGGGTAATCAATTGGTAAGGGTAATCAATTGGTAAGGGTAATCAATTGACCGTCAGCTGAAGTAAAAACGACTACACTAGATTGAATGTAAACACCGCGCAGGGTTTCTAAAATAGAACAAAAAGCAATTATTTGCAACATCCCATTTTCCGGGTCTGCCTAATTAAAAACTCCTGGCACATAAATATTTGTGAAGGGATACTGAGCTAATTTTTGAAGAGGAAATATAAACGGTGTGTATGTGTAATAATGTGTGTGTGTGTGCGTGTGTGTGTGTTTGTGTGTGTGTCTAAATGTTTGCACTTGTATTTAAATTTAGGTGTAAGGAAAAATTTCGGGGTGGGAGTGCTTAAAATTTGGATGTGTTTGTATATGCTTTTGTGTGAGACTACGTATGTGTGTGTGTGTGTGTGTGTGTGTGTGAAAGAGAGAGAGAGCTATATGTGATTGTGCGTGTGTTTGCGGGTGTTTCTGAGTTAATTGCTCAATAGGTGGCGTTCTGAGAGTGAGGGTCCGAGTCTGGGGAGTGAGACTGTGAAGCGCGGAGGCGGAGCAGTTCAGAGATGGAATTGCTTTGAGCCGGGGTGCTTCGCATGTCTCATTCCCTAGACTGGAACACGACCTCACGGGCCTCACCGTGCTCAGCGGTTGAGTGTGCAGGCTCTCAGCCTATGCCCGAGAGGGAGTAGTTGGAATACAAAAAAAGAAAAACAAAAAAAAAGAGAGTGCGTGTGTGTGTGTGTGTGTGTTTGTATGTGTGTATGTTTGTATGTATGTGAGATAAAAAGAGCGTGTGTGTGGGTGTCCTTGTGTATATGTTTGAGAGAGAGAAAGAGAGAGAGAGAGAGAGAGGGCTCAAGACTTCTTGTTAGTTTGGTTAGGGCGTAACACTTGTCAAGAAAGTTTCGCTTAATAATCGACAGGTTTCACGATCATCATATTGATTAAGTCTACGGACAATGCCATCCATGTTTCACTAACTCGGTCATCCTACCGGTCATTGTAATAATATTACATTAATTATATTACCATTAATTAATATCTTACAATGAAAATGAATTTGTTTTCAATGAGAGAGAGGGAGAGAGAGAGAGAGAGTACAAAGGAGTACAAAGGAAATCAAGCAACAACAGGTCTAGTGACCCTTCTAGGCTGCTTGTCCTCCAAAACACTGAGGATCAAGTGTCCAAACAGTGGTTTAGAGTGGGTAAGGGAACATTGGAAAGGGAACTAATGTCCGTGGCAGGATTAGGAAGTTAGTAGGGGACAGATGGGTTAGTAACTCAGTGGAGGATAAAATAAAGTTATTAATTTACAAACGCAGTCAGTCGCGGGCTTGATGCGAGATATTTGTCTAGGCGGAGTTTAAATTAATCAACGGTGCTGCAGTCTATAACGACTCGGGGAAGCCCATTCCACAAGTTGACAACTCGATTGAAGAAGAAATTCTTAGATTCGTGTGAGTTAAAAGATTTACCAATAATTTTGCAACCGTTTCCCGATAGTGAAGTACTTACTACAGATCATATTGTCGATGCCCTTGATGATTTTGAACACTTGAATTAATTCACCTCTTAATCTGCGCTGGGTTAAAGGAAATAGATTTAATTCTCTAAGACGCTCTTCGTATGGTTTGTTCTTTAGGCTAGGTATCATATTGGTAACTCTACGTTGAAGTCTGAACTCGTTCTAGCTTGTTTATATCTTTTTGGTAATAAGGGCACCAGGATTGAACGCAGTATTCCAGAAGAGGGCGAACTAAGGAATTGTAAAGGGTTAGGATAACTTCTTTGGATTTATGCTCAAATGACCTGCCTATAAAGCCAATTATTTTGTTTGCCTTCTGATGCCCCTTTCCCACTGGTGAGACAAGTCACGATTTTCGTCGCCGAAACCAATAAATTTGCACATTCGTGACATGTCTCAACACCTCTCATGAAAAGTCATTTGACTCTCAAGGCCTCGCAAGGGCCTTCGCGGGTCGTCGCATAATGTTCGCACAGTTCAACATTTTTGAAGAGGACTCACGATGATTGGTTACCCTCGCAAGCATCGTCGAGCATCGCCGAAGGGTTTCTGCGATCATCTGCGACATCGGCGAGACATCGCGGAGTTTGTCGCACGAAAAAAATCGTTGAAATGTTCCAAAACGTCGCACGACGGATCGCCGATCCTTTCGGAGAGAACATCGACGACATCGGCGATATCCTCGTCGATTAGTCGTCGACGTGCGCACGAATACTCGCCGAGAGTATACCCGCCAGGGGTATGCTCCGCACGAGGCATGGGAAGGGCCTTGCGACGACGTCGCGGAATGCCGAGGCCAAAGAGCAACTTCGGAGAGGTGGGTAAAAAAAAATGTTTAGGCCTATAGTGAGATATCTTTCACCTACAGTGAAATTTCACATATTGTTATATTTGTTGTTGTTGTTGATGAAATCTTATAGAATAAGCTTTCCTCTTGCCGTTCATGAAAACAAAAGAATATAAAAACCAATTATTATGGGTGAAAACCGACTGAGAGTTAGGGCAAATACGGGCGGACTGATGATATGCGTTCACCTACGGTGAAATTCCACATATTGTTATTTTTGTTGTTGTTGATGACATCTTATAGAATAACCTTTCCTCTTGCCGTTCATGAAAACAAAACAATATAAAAAACAGTTATTATTAGTGAAAACAGACAGAGTTAATATTTTGCTGCGGAATGGATTCTATAAGAGCGAAAAACTATGTTATAGATTTATTTCTATAACATCCAATAATGATGATAGAATAATCTAAACACCGCCATCATGTTCAGCGGACATATATATATATATATATTTGTTTTGAGAGTAAGCTAAATTTGTACATTTTTCGATAGAAAAAATTCTCCGGCAAAGCCGGATTTCTCCATACAATGCTGGCTCCCTATCGCTTGCCAGGAAGAAATCGATACCTGGATGGGGATAAACGTCTTAAAACAGTAGGCTGAACGGGGCCGAACGGATACAAGGCAAAGAAAGAGGGAGAGAAATAGAAACAAAAATAAAAAAACGAGGAGAGGAAGAGAAAGAGTAAACAACAAACAGCAGGTGGGCTCAATGTTTGAGTTACGGCTTAACAATTGAGCCCACCTCGCTTTTTTTAGTTTACTCTTTCTCTCTCTCTCTCTCTCCTCGTTTTTTTTTTTTTTTTTTTTTCTATTTCTCTCCCTCTCTCTTTGCCTTGTATCCATTCCGCCCCGTTCAACCTACTGTTTTAAGACGTTTACCCCCATCCAGGTTTCAATATTTTCCTGGTGAGCGGTAGCGAGCCAACATATATATTTTTTGTTTTGAGAGCAAGCTAAATTTGTACATTATTTGATAGAAAACTGTCTCCGGCGAAGCATTGCCAACCTCCGAATTAAGGGGAGATGGGTCGTTTTTCTGGTCCCCTTTCTTCCTCATGGTTAACCCCATAAGTTTTCATATTTTATGACGTTCGGTTCGGCCCATTAGTTTGGCGTGATATGCTAATTCCACTCTGCAATTAGCACATTCACGTTACATTCGCTCAGCTGCGCACACCTCGCCGATCTCGCCGACGTATGTGCGATGCCAACGCCGATGATCGAAGATGAATCGCAAGAATTTGTGCCTTAAAAAAATACTCTGATCACCACGCCGAAGAAAACGCCGAACCATCGCTTGGATCGCCGAAGACGTCGCAGAACATACGGCGAGTATTCTTTCATCCTCCCATGATCTCGCAAGAGATTTTTGAAAATGTGACATGCCTCGCAGAGGTTCATCTGCGAAAAATCACTCACTTCCCCGATAACATCGCCGATGACAGCGATTGCGTCGCCGACATCGGCGACATCTTCGCCCAGTATAGTTTGTCATCTGTTTGTAACAGTCGAAATCGTGAAGGTCGCACGTATTCTTGCGAATTTGACAAAACGAAGGCATCGGCGACGAAAATCGTGACTTGTCTCACCAGTGGGAAAGGGGCATTAACAACTTCTGAATATTGTTGACTCGGTTTTAGGTTACTTGATATTGTTACTCCCAGATCGGTTTCTCTGTTTACATTCTTAAGCTGAGTGCCATTCATCGAATAGTTTGCTTTCTTATTTAGGTATCCGATATGTAGTACTTTACATTTATCCGCATTGAAACTCATTTGCCAAATTTGGGCCCAACATGACAATTTATCTAGATTGTGTTGCATGTCGTCAACTTGTTCTTTTGAGAGTACGCTATTTGCAATTTTTGTATCGTCAGCAAATTTTGAGATTGTACAGGTGAGACCCTCATCTATGTCGTTGATGTAAATAAAGAGAATTGGTCCTAGTACCGATCCCTGGTGTATCCCGCTACTTACATTGGTCCATTTAGATGCCTTACCGTTTATGACTATTCTTTGCTTTCTGTCGCTGAGCCAATTTTCTATCCATTTCAACACACCGTCTTGTATTCCATGCGCTTTTAGTTTTAGCAGTAAACGTTTGTGGGGAACTTTGTCAAAGGCCTTTTGAAAATCAAGGTATATAATATCTACAGCTTTACTCTCATCGTAGAGGTTGAGGATATCGTGGAAGAAGTCTAAGAGGATTGTTAAACAGGAACGTTTTTTAGGAAAGCCGTGTTGACTATCTTTAAGTATGTTATTTTCCTCTAAGTGATTTACGAGTCTGTGTCTTATGACCGTTTCTAGCAATTTACATACAACTGAGGTTAAGCTAATTGGACGATAGTTACTGGGTAGGGATTTGCTGCCTTTTTTTAATATCGGTGTTACGTTGGCTAGCTTCCACTGATCAGGCATAGTTCCAGACTGCAAGGATTTATTGAATAGTAATGTCAGTGGTTTGGAGAGCTCATCCTTAGCTTCCTTTAGAACTCTAGGCGAGATTGTATCAGGTCCAGGCGTTTTATGAGAGAGAAAGAGTGTGGGGGGCGGGGGGGGGGGAGATGGAGAGAGAGAATGACGGCGTGCAGGAAGAGAGCCAATCTTCCCGGATACCCTCGTCATGAACTGGAAATATTGATCAGCCAACGTAATGGGACCTGGCATACCATTTCGATCTGGGAAGAAAACAAAAAATTGCATTTCGGGAGATGAAATAATACCTTGCAAACGTTTGAAGAAATGGCGTTTTTCTTCCATATCATTTTGATCTGGCAAGCAAACTTTTTTTTTTCCTTTGTTTGCGTATCTGGAGATGCAAAAACACCTTGTAAACGTTTTGTGTAAGATGACGATTTTCACCATTTGATATTAGTCTGGAGCGCAAACATGTTCTGCTATTCCGGAGATGCAATAACACCTTGTAAAGTTTAAATTGGATGTCACTATTTTCAGTATCGTTAATTCGTTATGGCTATGATTAGACAATATTTTTCATTTCTCCCTACCAATAAATGCCAACAGTGGCTGATAGAGGCGCTGAACGCAATGTTTACCGCGGCGCATTGTGCGAAATTGGCGATATCGCGGAGCTATCCACCCTCCCTCTCCTTCAACAATTCTTTATTATAAGCAGTTAGTTGAAATTTATGTAGCTGACACATACTTTTGTCTATGCATACTGTTGTTTTATATATTTTAAAATCACCCATATTCATAAATAACGTATATATACAATATAAAGTCAACAATTATTTTTGCACCTATTTTGTTATGATAATAAATCAGCTTATATGTATTTTTGTAGTCATTATCAGCTGCATATGGAATTTCCCTTTATTACTATACTATATAAGCACTTGGTCTAGTCGTAGGCTATAGGCTACTGTAAAATAAAAACATGTAAAATCATAAAAAATCGAGATAACCTGTGCATATCCTAGATTTTGGGTATTGTTGATGTCGACAGTCGTAGCTCTGGCGCTACTTTGGAAGCGTCCACCAGAGGTCTCAGGAGAATTCTTGGTAGGGTCAATTAAAGAAGAGCCCGGGAGAGTTAGAGGGTTAATTGCTGTTTTATCTCTCTAGCCTACATAAAATCGTCTGATTGCATTTGATTATGCCATTTTCGAGCAACTTATGTTAGTTTGTCCCTTAGGCTAACACATCAACCTTCCCAGACTTCATTCAAAATATAAATAAAATATGCATATCCAGACCCCCTCCAAGCTAAATTTGTACCTCTTTCAATATATGAATAAGTCCCGAATGAAAACCATTTTCTTCAAATTTAAAGGCTCACTATTGCTCTCCCAGAACACATCGACACCTGATTGGGTTGAAGCATCGTATTATCGCCAAGCTAATGGGGTGAAACATCTTGAAATTTCAAAACTAATGGAGCAAAACAGCGGAGCTCTAAAAAGCCCGCCCTCGGACAAAATAGCGTTTGATAACATGGCCACTCATATAGATTACTTGCAACATTTTGGCCTGTGTATTTATATATTAATTTAGTTTTGAGGATCCTCGCTAGACCTCCATCAAACTTTTAAAAATACACCCTAGACCCCCTTTCAAAATTAATTTGTAAATATTTCTGTAAAAAAAATATCGGACGAAGGCTGGTTCATCCTAAAATTACAAGCTCGCTGACGCTCGCCAGTAATAAAATCGACACCTAAATGGCACGAAAGGTCTTAAAATTGACAAAGGAATGAGGTGAAAGGTCTCAAAATCGCCAAAATAACAGAACAAACGTCTAAAAATATCAAAACTATTATGCTAAACATGAGGGAGAATGAGGTCCAGCAAAAGCGACTATCTCCCCCTTAACCAAACTGTGAGCGTCAGCAAAAACACATTGAAGATCATGCCTAACTTCCGGGATATTTGGGAGGAGTAAAAAATATACTCATGGAAAAAAGCAATAGTGAAAGTTGGTGTAAGAGGAAATTAGGAGGGCCTGGGTGTGGCCTTATGGAGATTGGTGGTTTGGTGGTGGTGGTGGTGGTGGTGTGTTAGTGGTGGTGGTGGTGATGTGGTGTGTTGGTTGTGGTGGTGGTGGTGGTGATGTGGTGTGTTGGTTGTGGTGGTGGTGGTAGTGCTAGTGGTAGTGGTCGTGGTGATGTGGTGTGTTGGTGGTGGTGGTGGTGTGTTGATTGTGGTGGTGGTCGTGGTGGTGGTGGTAGTGGTAGTGGTCGTGGTGATGTGGTGTGTTGGTGGTGGTGGTGGTGGTGTGTTGGTTGTGGTGGTGGTGGTGGTAGTGGTAGTGGTGGTGGTGATGTGGTGTGTTGGTTGTGGTGGTGGTGGTGGTGATGTGGTGTGTTGGTTGTGGTGGTGGTGGTGGTAGTGGTCGTGGTGATGTGGTGTGTTGGTGGTGGTGGTGGTGTGTTGATTGTGGTGGTGGTCGTGGTGGTGGTGTGGTGGTGGTGGTGGTAGTGGTGGTGGTGGTAGTGGTGGTGGTGGTAGTGGTCGTGGTGATGTGGTGTGTTGGTTGTGGTGGTGGTGGTGGTGATGTGGTGTGTTGGTTGTGGTGGTGGTGGTAGTGGTAGTGGTCGTGGTGATGTGGTGTGTTGGTGGTGGTGGTGGTGTGTTGATTGTGGTGGTGGTCGTGGTGGTGGTGGTGGTGTGGTGGTGGTGGTGGTAGTGGTGGTGGTGGTAGTGGTAGTGGTCGTGGTGATGTGGTGTGTTGGTGGTGGTGGTGGTGGTGGTGTGTTGGTTGTGGTGGTGGTGGTGGTGGTGGTGGTGGTGGTAGTAGGGTGGGTGGGAGTTTGGTGATGGTACTATACTCAGTTCCAAATAAGTATTTCAGAAATTGTGCAGCCTAATTCGATAACCTTTTCAACTCAATAAAGGCTAAAGCAAATGGGCTGTAAATGTCCACACCTGTTCCCTGGCTGACCCATCCCAAATGGTAGACATATTAGCTGGATTACTCTAGTCGTTTGTGAGTTATAAACGTTAATGTTCAAAAGTGTTCGCCTACTTAATTGCAATAGGGTATAGTGTGGGGGTGATGTTTTGATGTGTGGTTGATGTGGTGATAGTGGTGTGATAGCGGTGGTAGTAGTTCGGTGATAGTATTAGGGTGGTAGTGGTGTTATAGTGATGTGGTGGTGGTAGTGGTGTGTGTTTGATGTGGTGTGGTAGTAGGGTGAGTGGTAGTTTGGTGATGGCACTAGTGTGGTGGTGATGTGTGGTTGATGTGGTGTGGTAGTGGTAGTTTGTCAACTCTGCGAAGCAGAGTGGTATAAAGCACATAGGTCCCACCCGTATACTGTGCACCACAAGTCAGCTTGTCTGTCGTCGTCGTCGTCGTCGTCCGTCGTCGTCGTCCGTCTGTCTGTCCAGAAACTCCTCCTAAACCGTTCAATGGATTTTCACCAAATATCACAGGTACAGTATATCCATTTGGTCAATGCGAAGGTCAGTCATAAAGAAATATTCCATTCAACTTAAAGGTTAAGGTCAAAGGTCAAGGTTAAAAATAAGGTCAATATTTCAAAAAATTTAGTTTTTACTCAAATGTCTTAATTTTTACTATACAAGTTACTGCGAACCTTGATATCGTATTGACCAAATTTTAGGTAAATATTCTAAAGGGTAAGGTCAAAGGTCGAGGTCAAAGGTCAAAATAAGTTTTTCACTAGTATTTCTTATACTAACTGTTAGATTCTCACTAGGCTTACCATGTATATTCGGAATACCTAGGCCAAGGTCATACAGAAAACTATACAATTCCACATGAAAGATCAAGGTCAAATAAAAGGTCAATATGCTATTTTCTTTACTTTTCATGCAAACTTCACACAATTTGGTGAGATTGTTGCACTTTAAATTAAAAGGAAAATAATACATTTTGGCACACATATCATAAAGGTCAAGATAAAGGTCAAAGGAGAAGGTCTACTATTCTATTAATATAATTGAAACTAACTGATGGGTTTTAATGAAACTAGGCATGCTTATTTGAGTTTCCTGGGCAATGTTAATGACAAAAACAAAATGTACTCTTGCATAAAGGTCAAGGTCAAAGGTAAACTTGTACTAATTATTTTTTGTTTTTACTCAAATATCTTCATTTTCACTATACAAGTGACTGGTAACCTTGATATCGTATTGCCAAGTTTTTAGATAAATATTCTAAAGGGTAAGGTCAATGTTAAAGGTCAAAATAAGTGTTTGCTAGTATTTCATATACTAACTGTTAGATTCTCACTAGGCTTACTATGTCTATTCAAAATACCTAGGCCAAGGTCATACAAGCAACTATACAATTACATATGAAAGATCAAGGTCACAGGTCACGGTCAAATAAAAGGTCAATATGCTATTTTCTTTACTTTTCATGCAAACTTCACATAATTTGGTGAGATAGTTGCACTTTAAATGAAAAGGAAAATAATACGTTTTGAGACATAAAGGTCAAGATAAAGGTCAAAGGTTAAGCGCAACTATTATATTTATATATATGAAACTAACTGATGGGTTTTAATGAAATTAGGCATGCTTATTTGATTGTCATGGGAAATGTCAATGCAAATAATAATGTACTTTTACATAAAGGTCAAGGTCACAGGTCAAGGTCAAAGGTCAACTTTTATAATTAATCAACAAATATTACTCAAACTTTGGAAAACTGGCTGTGTTAGTTGCTTATTACTTAAATAACATACTGTACATATCAATTTCACATAAATATTGTAAAGGGCAATGTCAAAACAAGACTGTTTGTCATGTTCCCTAAACTCCTCATAGACTGTTTAATGTATTGTCACCAAATTGTGCAGGAAATTCAGTTGGTCAATGCGACAACCATCCAATTATTTGATTTTTTTATTTTTAGTCAAAGGTCAAGGTCACAGTATATGAACAATATTTGTAAACCATAAGTTTTTTATACGAATTACACCATATTCATAATGCTATAATTAATACGAACATTGGTGATAAGTAACTAAATCTTCCATAAGAATGTCTAAGGTCGAAGGCAAGGTTAAAGGTCAAAATAAGATGTTTAGTAGTATTTCTTATGTAATGTAAGATTCTCACTAGGCATATCATGCATATTCGGAATGCCTAGTCCAAGGTCATACGAGAATGAACATAATATACGTAAACTTCACAAAATTTTAAGGTCAAGATGAAGGTCAAAGGTCAAGGTCAGCTATTCCTTTAATACCTCTGGAACTAGTTGATTATCTTTAATGAAGTTTGGCACACTTATTTGATTTTCCAGGTTACATCGATGCAAGCAAAAAATATAATCCTTCATAAAGGTTATACTTGTAGTGATAATGATGACAGTAGTGATGATGATGGTAGTTTTCAGTTAAGGGGAGATGGGTCGTTTTTCAGGACCACTTTCTCCCAGGTGCTTAGCCCCATTAGTTTTGAAATATCAAAATGTTCGGACCATTAGTTTGGCGATTTTAACACCTTTCGCTCCATTTCGTTGTCAAATGTAAGACCTTTTGTGCCATTTACCTGTTGATTTGTTCCTGGCGAATGATAGCGAGCCTGTAATTTTTAGAGTAACCGGCATTTGTCCGGGACATTTTTCTACCGAAAAATGTACAAACATATCTAGAAGGGGGGTCTAGGGGGCCTGTTTTTCAGCTAGATGGAGGTCTAGCGGGGAAAATAAACAATATATGAATAACTGAATAACTTGACCATAACACAGCGACTATCCCCTTAACCATGGTCACCCGTTGCCATGTTCTTATTAACCCCTTCAGTACCATGATGACTATTCTGTATTTGGTTTTGTTTATCATCAGACATTTGCATATAGCTTAGGAAGCACCTATGGAAATCAAAATATTAATAATGATTAATAGATATAGTGACCTGAAGAAACTATGTGCGAAACGTTGTCAATAAATTGCTCCTTCTTATTTCAACATAGTTTTTACCCCTTTTGTCCAATGAGTGTTTTTCTAAGCCGAATTAAATCGTCTAATGGCAACTAGAATGTAACTATACTGCTTTACTGTACTGAAGGGGGTAAGTGCTTACGTATTTTTATGTGTGACTGTACAGTTGACCAAATAGGTCGTGTCTCCGCTGTCATTACGTTTTGCTTGCTGTTTTTCTTTTCTTTTCTATGTGAATGAGGGAGACAAAAGGCATAACTGCCTGCAGCAAGCGCCTCCCCCAGATTTCAAAGAGTGACAGGGCCGAAATCAAGGGACGTTCGAGCTAAAATGCCTGGACACACGGAATTTGAAGCAATTTAACTCCTAGGAAGAGGGAAAGACTGATTCTGGGAGAGAGTTCCAGAGCTAGCAGATGAATAGAAGAAAGTCTGAGAATAGCGTTTCACTCTTGGGTTGGAGAGTTGCACAGAGTAGGGGTGGGATTGTGTTGCAAGGCGGGTACTACGTACCCTACGTAGAGGAGGTGGTATACACTGGGAAAGCTCCGAGGAACACTGATTATTGTAGTAGCGATAGAATAGTGAGAGAGATGCAACATTGCGGCGAAGAAAGAGGGATTGCAAAGAGTTTGTGAGTGGATGGGACTTAATGATACGAAAGGTTTTCCTTTCTACTTTATCTAAGAGTGCGGTGTGAGAGGATCCTCCCCACACATATGAACAATACTCAATACAAGGACGCACTGTGCCCCTGTACAGAGCAAGAAGCTGGCAGGGGTAAAGAACCCCTTGAGGCAGTTGAGCACACCCAGTTTCTGGGAGGCTACCTTAGCTAGACTGGTAATATGGTCTTTGCAAGTGAGAGCAGAAGAAAAAGATACACCGAGAACATTGAGAGAAGATGAAGGGTTGATTTTTGTATTGTTGAAGAATAAGGGATAGTCCTCTGGAGCTTCCTGACGGGTAGTAAGATGGATAAATTGAGTTTTGGAAGCATTAAATGCAACAAGGGTTTCTCTACCCCAATTGGAAATAGTAGCTAAATCAGAAGATAAGTATTGTATATCTTCATTACGTTTACTTTTGAGGGACTGCTGGCTGGGGCGTTCTGGAAAACTAATTGAGTGGTGTAAGGTAGAGGCGTCTGCATATGAATGGATGGGACTGGATGTACAGTTGAGAAGATCATTTATGAAAATTAGAAAGAGAATAGGAGATAGGACAGAACCCTGAGGAACACCGGAGTTGATAGGATGAGAATATGAGCGATGGCCGTCCACAACCGCAGCTATGGAACGGCCGGAAAGGAAATTTGAGACAAATGCACAGATGGAGGGACAGAAACCGAAGGAGGGCAGTTTGGAAATTAATGATTTGTGCCAGACTCTATCGAAGGCCTTCGATATGTCTAATGCAACAGAAAAAGTCTCAACGAAGTCCCGAAAGTTGGATGACCAAGAGTTAGTAAGGTATGAAAGAAGATCACCAGTAGAGCGACCCTTAAGGAAGCCATACTGGCGATCTGAGAGCAGATTATGAGAAGAGAAATGCTTAAGAAATTGGGAAGCAAGAATAGTTTCAAAAACCTTAGAGATACAAGAGATGAGAGCAATTGGACGATAGTTGGAGGGTTGAGAGCGGTCACCCTTCTTTGGGACAGGTTGAATGAGAGCAAACTTCCAGCAAGAAGGAAAGACGTTAGAGGAGAGACAGAGACGAAAGAGTTTGCCTAGGCAGGGGATCAGCACGGAAGCACTGTATTAATGTCTATCAGATGTTGAATGGGATGTGTAAAAATAATAACATGTTTGTATATCTCACTCGAAACGATGAATTAAAGCTTAGATAGTGCTGATACCAATTATTGATCGAAATATACATCACGCGACATGACTTATTTGGCTGACTGTACAACGAGGACCACGCCCAAGTCCTGTTATCGACCCCCTTCATATACTATCATGTTTACACTCCTTATGATGGCCGTATTACATATTACCCTAACTAACACACACTACATATTACCCTAACAAACTAACACACACACATTATCTTATTGAACAACCGACAATATCTTAAGGGAGCCCACCTCGCCTTTTTTTTTATCTTTCTCTCCCTCTTTCTTTGGATTGAATCCATTAGGCCCCATTGAGCCTACTGTTTTAAGACGTTTACCCCATCCAGGTGTCAATATTTTCCTGACGAGCGGTAGCGAGCCAGCATATATATAATTTTGTTT
>CM064541.1:27286168-27316168 GCA_032716605.1 Paralithodes platypus
TCTCTCTCTACTGCATTAATGTCTGTCAGATGTTGAATAGGGTGGGTATGTGTAGGAACATGCTTGTATATCTCACTTGACACGAATACATCAAGGTTTAGACATTGCTGATACCAACAATTGATCAAAATATACTTGGTGCCGAGACATCACTTATTAGCGCGACTGTACAACAAATATATACAATACAGAGTAACGGATTATTAACATGAGCACATTAGAACATTAGCATGAAGTATGGATCATACATTATTAGTTGATATAGATCGGCCCATGTGGGTCCTATTAATTTATAGCCCTTCATCAGCTTTCCTTAAGGGAGCCCACCTGGCTTTTTCATCTCTTTCTCTCCCTCTCTCTTTGGCTTGTATCCATTCGGCCCCATTCAGCCTACTGTTTTAAGACGTTTACCCGCATCCAAGGGTCAATATTTTCCTTGCGATCGGGAGCGAGCCAGCATATATATATTTTTGTTTTGACAGCAAGCTAAATTTTTAAATTTTTCGATAGAAAAATTTCTCCGGCGAAACCGGATTTCTCCATACAATGCTGGCTCGCTATCGCTCGCCAGGAAGAGGAAAAACGTCTTAGAACAGTTGGCTGAATGGGGCCGAATGGATACAAGCCAGAGAAAAGGAGAGAAAATAAAAAAAATCCGGTGACCCCCCTTAAGAGTCCACGGAGGAGCTTAATCTTCCTGAAATTATAATCACACCCGTATTTAAGATAATCCTTGGCAGCTGTACCTTATAGGGGGGATGGGCCGCTTTTCTGGACCACTTTCTCCCTCATGTTTAGCCCCATTAGTTTTCAGATGTTAAGATGTTTGCCTCATTAGTTAGTCGATTTTAAGACCTTTCGCCCCATTTCTTCGTTAATATTTAGACCTTTCGTGCTATTTAGGTGTCGATTTTTTCCCTGGCGAACGATAGTGAGCCTGTAATGTTGGAAGAACCGGCCTTCGGCCGGGCCTTTTTTCTACCGAAAAATTTACAAATCAATCTAGAAGGGTAATCTAATGGATGTTTATTTAAATTTGATGGAGGTCTAGGGAGGAAACTAGAAAAATAATGAATACATGCAAAAATCGCCCAAAAGTGAACCATCCCCCGTTAAAGGAGGTCAGTGAATCCCTTGGTGCGGAGAGATATAATAATTGTGACAATATTAATTATAATAGTACAGATATACATATTAATTATTATAGTAATAATTATAATATAAATAAATATAAATAATACTAATACTAATAATGACAGCAACAGTAGTAGTAATAATAATAATAAGTTATCATTGTTGTCATTACCACCATCACCACCACTATATCATTATTATCACTCCACTACAATCATAATAGCAATAGTAGATAATATTTATAAGGGTAGAACACAAGGACATAGAAAGCATTACTTCGAAATTAAGCTATGGAAAGGTACAAGTCATTGTTTGCCATAGCCTATATCATTCAGCATTGCAATATTAGTTGCCCAATCAATTTTGAAATGCTCTGCTTTACACAATGGACCCATTATATACAGTATATATATATATATATATATATATATATATATATATAGTATTATGAGAGAGAGAGAGAGAGAGAGAGAGAGAGAGAGATAGAGAGAGAGATTCGATACAGCTATTGATGAGGTAGGAGTAAGATTGATGATGTTAGGGTTATTGAAATGGGGTGTGGTGGTACTGAAAACTTAACGGTATAAACTATAAAGGTTAGATCAGCAAGGGGTGGTTGGGGTTAGTCCTTTTAGTGAACACAGGATAAAGAGAGAGAGAGAGAGAGAGAGAGAGAGAGAGAGAGAGAGAGAGAGAGAGAGAGAGAGAGAGAGAGAGAGAGAGAGAGAGAGAGAGAGGTGGGTTGATACAGCCATTAATGAGGCAGGAGCAAGATTGATGATGTTAGTGTTACTGAAATGGGGAGTGGTGGCTCCGGAGATTTAATGACAGTGAGTTTAGCCTGGCAGGGGATGGGTGAAGTTAGGCCTTTTAGTGTATACAGTACAAAGGAGTACAAAGGAAATCAAGCAACAACAGATCCAGTGACCCTTCTAGGTTGCTTGTCCTCCAAAACACTGAGGATCAAGTGTCCAAACAGTGGTTTAGAGTGGGTAAGGGAACATTGGAAAGGGAATTACTGCCCTGGAACTAATGTCCGTGGCAGGATTAGGAAGTTAGTAGGGGACAGATGGGTTAGTAACTGAGGGGGGGATAAAATAAAGTTATTCATTTACAAACGCAGTCAGTCGCGGGTTTGATGCGAGATATTTGTCTAGGCGGAGTTTAAATGAATCAACGGTGATGCAGTCTATAACGTTTCGGGGAAGCCCATTCCACAAGTTGACAACTCCATTGAAGAAGAAATTCTTAGATTCGTGCGAGTTAAAAGATTTAACCAATAATTTTGCAACCGTTTCCCCGCGTGTAATTAGATTGGTCGATAGTGAAGTACTTACTACAGTTCATATTGTCGATGCCTTTGATGATTTTGAACACTTGAATTAAGTCGCCTCTTAATCTGCGCTGGGTTAAAGGAAATAGATTTAATTCTCTAAGACGCTCTTCGTATGGTTTGTTCTTTAGGCTAGGTATCATTTTGGTAACTCTACGTTGAACTCGTTCTAGCTTGTTTATATCTTTTTGGTAATAAGGGCACCAGGATTGAACGCAGTATTCCAGAAGAGGGCGGACTAAGGAATTGTAAAGGGTTAGGATAACTTCTTTGGATTTATGCTCAAATGACCTGCCTATAAAGCCAATTATTTTGTTTGCCTTCTTAACAACTTCTGAAACATTGTTGACTCGGTTTTAGGTTACTCGATATTGTTACTCCCAGATCGGTTTCTCTGTTTACATTCTTAAGCTGAGTGCCATTCATCGAATAGTTTGCTTTCTCATTTAGGTATCCGATATGTAGTACTTTACATTTATCCGCATTGAAACTCATTTGCCAAATTTGGGCCCAACATGACAATTTAGCTAGATTGTGTTGCATATCGTCAACTTGTTCTTTCGAGAGTACGCTATTTGCAATTTTTGTATCGTCAGCAAATTTTGAGATTGTACAGGTGAGACCCTCATCTATGTCGTTGATGTAAATTAGAAAGAGAATTGGTCCTAGTACCGATCCCTGGGGTACCCCGCTACTTACATTGGTTCCTTTTGATGGCTTACCGTTTATGACTACTCTTTGCTTTCTGTCGCTGAGCCAATTTTCTAATCCATTTCAACACACCGTCTTGTATTCCATGCGCTTTTAGTTTTAGCAGTAAACGTTTGTGGGGAACTTTGTCAAAGGCCTTTTGAAAATCAAGGTATATAATATCTTACAGCTTTACTCTCATCGTAGAGGTTGAGGATATCGTGGAAGAAGTCTAAGAGGTTTGTTAAACAGGAACGTTTTTTACGAAAGCCGTGTTGAGTATCTTTAAGTATGTTATTTTCCCTCTTAAGTGATTTACGAGTCTGTCTCGTATGACAGTTTCTAGCATTTTACATACAACTGAGGTTAAGCTAATTGGACGATAGTTACTGGATAGGGATTTGCTGGCCTTTTTTGAATATCGGTGTTACGTTGGCTAGCTTCCACTGATCGGGCATAGTTCCAGACTGCAAGGATTTATTGAATAGTAATGTCAGTGGTTTAGAGAGCTCATCCTTAGCTTCCTTTAGAACTCTAGGCGAGATTGTATCAGGTCCAGACGTTTTTATTTACCTTGAGTTTATCTAAACAATTCAATACTTCTCTCTCTGTAACGGTGATATTGCTTAAAACATCTGAATTATCAATCTGAATCGGCGATGGTGTAGGGATATCACTGAGGTCTTCTGTTGTAAAAACTGATGCAAAGAAGGTATTGAGGGCATTACTCATTTGTTCTTCGTCTTTGGTGTATTCTCCATTTTCATCGACTAACGGTCCAACAGTTGAAGTAACTACTTTTTTCTTTCTGATATAACTATAGAATTCTTTCGGGTTTGTTTTACTTTGATTCGCAATATGTAACTCTAAGGTCTTTTTACTTTGCTTAATTAACTTTTTGGCTTTGCGTCGTAGCTCTACAAATTTCAGCCGTTTCTTCGTCATTTTGTGAGGATTTTAATCTATCATTAGCAAATTTTTTAGCAAGCAGGCAGTTTGAAATATCTTTATTCCACCATTTGGGCTTATTATTATGGCCTGGACGCCGAGTTTTCGATGGTATGCAGTCTTGCACTGCTTTTAGGTAAGTGGCTTCGAATAACTTCCAAGATGTATTTATGTCGTTATTGTGAATTAAAAAGCTCCAGTCAGTTTCTTTAAACATAGCTCTAAGTTTATGGAAGTTTGCTTTCTTGAAATTAGGGACTTTTTCGATGCTACTATTTGGTTGGTTACTAGTAAACTTTAAAGTGAAAGTTATCGTATGATGGTCGCTGTTACTGAATTCATCACCAACATTCAAATTCTCTATTAATTCTTCTTTTGTTGCAAGTACAATGTCAAGAACGTTATTACCACGGGTCGGCGTTCCAACAAATTGATAAAGCGAACTCCTTTGCAAGTTCGTATACAACTCATGTCCGGAGTGTGAAGTAAGGGTATCACCCCACTTGGTCTCAGGTAAATTAAAGTCACCAAAAATTACGGTATCTTGCGAGTTACTTACATCTGCAATTTGTTCGTAAATTTCTCGGTCAGTTTGCACTGATTGAGCTGGAGGTCTGTATATTAATGCAAGTATTATTTTGGTACCTTTATTATTCTTTATTAGCACAAAAGATGCGTCGACGTTCACAATTTGAGGTTTTGACAAGAGGGTAGGGTTAAGACTTTCTTGATATAAAGTAAAACGCCACCTCCATTTCGATTTATTCGGCTTTTCTCAAACATTCCATAACCGGGAAGTGAATACTCTGCTAAAAAGTCTCTATCTTCTGTATTGAGCCAAGATTCTGTTATGCCAATCACATCATAAGTTTCTGTAAACACTAGCTCCTCTAAATCTGAAAATTTATTGCGTATGCTACGAGCGTTTGCATAGCAACCGTTTAATTTTGTTATTTTAGGACTCACGGAACGCCCTTCAAGAATATTTTTTTGTTTTGTCGGATCTATATTTATGTTCATGGCTGTCCTCGGTCCTCGCTGTCTCCGGTCCTTATCGCTGGTGGTCCTCGGTTGCCTCTGTTTTTTTCTTGGCGTTGGATGATTTATGTCACTGCTGCTTCTTCTCGGATGGCGTTTTTTTTGATCCATGGCTGCGGAACTGCTTCGTGTAGGAGACGACCCATGCTTGCTGAACCCACAGGGTTTAGATGAGTGCCATCCTTGCGGAACAGAGTAGGCTGGTTGTAGAAGTTGTCCCAGAGGTTGATGAATTCAACTTCTTTCCCTCAGACACAAATGTTTTAGGTCGGCTATTTGTGCTGAAGGCCTTGTCGTAGAATTTGTCAGGTGCGTCGATCTTGGGGAGAATGCCTGAGATGATGAGTATTCCTTGACTTGTTTTTGTAGTGCTGGATCATCTTGCGATATTTATCCATCAACTCTTCGGATCTGGTGCGCATGACGTCATTTGAACCAGCATGGATGACAAAAAGGGTATTTTCATTTGCATCCTTTGTGGTATCTTCGAAGGCTTCCACAATGTCGTCCAGTCCATCTCCTGGGATGCAAATCTTTTTCGGTTGAATTGGGACTCTGTCGCAGAACTCTTCGTCCTGTCCTCGTAGGATGGAATCCCAACGAGCCTGGTCTCTTCTGGTTTGTCTTTCCATCTCTACCAATATCTCAAATCTGTTGGACATTGTGACTGGTAGATGAGACCTTTCTGCGTTGGCCGTGCACCGTTCCTCACTGGTGTAAATCCGGAAACCTGTGGTGGCGGGACTCTACGTACAGGTCGGGGAGAGGAGTGGTTAGAACGGGGGCGAGGGGTTGGTACTGTTCGTGCTAGCAGGCTTCTTGCACGAGGAGTGGGGGAGAGACTAAGGTGAACAGGGCGGCTGTCCTGGTTTGATGTCGGCTCAGGTTCGTCAGAAGCATCTGCTGCAGTGTCTACTGCAGGTGTTGGATTGTTGGCAGATGACGTTGGGGCGGTGGTGGATGCTGGAGTTGAAACAATTTGAGTTAGTGATACTCCAACGTTGAGTGTTACAAACTCTTGGAGTGATTCCAGCTTCCTGGTGAGGGCGTTGATCTTGTTGAGGGCTTCATCCAATTTTGCTGTCAAATCCTCTCGTTGCTGGCAGAGTCGGCAGACTTGTGGATCGGCAGGAGCAAACATGGAAGCACCAAACCTACCGGCGCAGTTCGTACAGCCACGAGGCATGGTGACGATCACTTTCTTCAGTTCACTTCACTCACTTAAAAACACTTAATTCACTTTAACACCTTACGAGCGGCCTATGCGGTTTATTTATGTGTACCGCACAGCGGGGTGTTTTTAGCCAAAATAGGGCTGTTTACGTGATCATTTTCATGCCTAAATAAGACCCAGAACGTAAAACAAGTACCTATCCCTGAAAGGGCATAAACAGAGCTTTCGAATGACACCATAACGATCCTTGTATGATGGATAGTTTTCTTGCAATAACCGTGCAACGCGAGTGCAAAAAGCAGGTAATTCGGTACTTTCAGTACATAATTGAGTATGTAGCGAGTGAGAGAGGGAGGAGGGAGCTGAGATTTGTGTCAGTAGGTTCGCCGCGGTGGTCTGGAGCAGTCATACGCTCGCTAGTCTCCTGCCACCACTTGTCTCTCTCTCTCAGCCACATTACGTGCTGAAATTGCCACTCGAGTTATGTCGAGCGCCGCCACATAGTCCAGCTTTATTTAACTCGACTTATGTTGCTCGCCGCTAAATAAGGGTTAAAAACACTAAACTCACTTTAAAAACACTTCACTCCCTTCAGGTCGCTTCACTTACTTAAATAGGCCTAACCGAAAACAAAAATGTTGAAATACACACAAATAGGTTATCAGCGGTGATAGCCTAACCAAAAATTAAAACAAAACAAAATTAAATTTGAATACGCAGTGATAGCCGAACCGAAAACAATTTTATGTTTATTTAAACAGAAATAGGCCACCAGGGGTTATAGCCTATCCTAACCGAAAACAAAAATTATGAACTACCGGTACGCAGAAATAGGCCACCAGCGGTGATAGCTTAACTGAAAATTTAAAAATTGAAGTACGCAGAAATAGGCCACCAGGGATGATAGCCTAGACTAACCGAAAAACAAAAATAACCGAAAACAAAAATTATGAATACCGGTACGCAGAAATAGGCCACCAGCGGTGATAGCCTAGACTAACCGAAAACAAAATAACCGAAAACAAAAATTATGAAATACTGGTACGCAGAAATAGGCCACCAGCGGTGATAGCCTAACTGAAAATTTAAAAATTGAAGTACGCAGAAATAGGCCACCAGGGATGATAGCCTAGTTAACCGAAAACAAAAATTATGAAATACCGGTCTGCAGAAATAGGCCACCAGCGGTGATAGCCTAACTGAAAATTTAAAAATTGAAGTACCGTACGCAGAAATAGGCCACCAGGGATGATAGCCTAGACTAACCTAAAACAAAAATAACCAAAAACAAAAAAGTATGAAATATGCAGAAGTAGGCTACCAGGGGTGATAACCTACCTAAAAAAGCAAAACAAATATATATATATATATAATAGAATATGTAACTAAATATACAATTCACTAAATAGAGATTATATAAAAATAAAGTGTAACTGCTCACAAGGGGTTAATATACTGTATCAACAGATGGCGCTGGTGTCACTGTAGGCTAGTCAAGCAGGATTATATTTAGATAAACAAAGTTATCAGTCAAAGGTTACTACAGTACAAGATCATGCAAGCAACAACTAAAATTACAGATATATATAGCTACAGTAGGATACTGAATACGATAACTACTAGAGTTAATAAGAAAATACAAAGCTAGGTCGATTAGAGGTGCGCGTGCGTCGTCTGCTACAAGCTAGGATAACAAATGTAAACAACAATGTTTATCAGTCAGAAAAGCAATAAAATAACATGCACGGCAACTACAGAACTATGTGGAGGTTAAACAAGCACTTAACTACTGTTCATGCAATGAATAAAGGGAATTGGGATATGAAATACTCAAATTATGATCGAGTTTTCTCAGTGGCGATGCGGTGTTGGCGATGCTAAAGCCGCGAGAGAAGAGAGAGGAGAGAGAGAGAGAGAGAGAGAGAGAGAGAGAAGAGAGAGAGAGAGAGAGAGAGAGAGAGAGAGAGAGAGAGAGAGAGAGAGAGAGAGAGAGAGAGAGAGAGAGAGAGAGAGAGAGAGAGAGAGAGAGAGGTAGAGGTAGAGAGAGAGAAGGTTGATACAGCCACTAATGAGGCAGGAGCAAGATTGATGATGTTAAGTGTTACTGAAAACGGGAGTGGTGGCTCCGGAGACTTTAGGGCACTTAGTTAACCCTGCAGGGGGTCGGTGGGTTTTGTCCCTTTTCTGAACGCAGTAGTCTTTTACATATTTTGTATATTATTTTATTTTTATTTTTTTTGTTCAGTGGAGTTCTTAGAGAGGTTTCAATCACATTAACTTAACTTGAAATAAATGGCAACTGCCGTGTTTCCATAATAGCCAAGTTGTCATAAATGGCAACTGCCGTGTTTCCATAATAGCCAAGTTGTCATAAATGGCAACTGCCGTGTTTCCATAATAGCCAAGTTGTCATAAATGGCAACTGCCTTGTTTCCATAATAGCCAAGTTGTCATAATATTATATAGCAACTATTTTAATTTTAAGGTGAAGAACAAGCAAAAACATAATAGAGCATAACATATATACAGTACAAACATACATACATACATACATACATACTGTATTTACACCTACAGATCATAAAATGCCTCTTGATATTGAGGATTCCAAATCTTTAATATATAACGTAGCTGAGTCTCTAGTTAACCCAAAACTCTCCCTTGGGTCATGGCTAAACTACCCTATATATACAACTATATATACCCTATCATTATATACAAGTCCTGAATGGCATACAAGATCAAAGGTTTCGATGTTTTAATCTACAACATTGCCATCTAGGACAAACAGGGTAAGATCTGACCACCATGCAAGCTCCCCTCCAAACTATTTGCTGATGAATATTCAGAACTATCCATCCCGCCCCCCCCCCCCCCCCCCCCCTGATTGAACTATATGGACTGCTATGTAGTTTAGACATATTTTTGAGGCAGGTATGTTTTACAGCACGGTTTATGTTACTATAGTTATTTTGCTATGACGAGTCTACAAATTGCCAACCCCAAACTTCTCAAATCCGGTGATATTTTTAGTTTTCTTTCTATTTGCATGAAGGAGACAAAAGCCAATGCTGCCCATAAGAAGTGTCCCCCTAAGGTTGAACGAGTGATAGAAAGCCAAAATCAAGGTGCGTTAGAAGATGTTTAGGTGTGTAGGAGAAAAGTGTGGTGTGCTTGTTCAAGTGTATTGAAATGAATAAGAGGAAGAGGTGTTTTGGGGAAGAGTCAGCCAGGAAATAAGATAATAAGTATGGACATTTGCAGCCCATTTACTTCATATTTTCCTGAATTATAGGTGTAGAATCTCTAGACTCGTACAGGTGAATTGCCTATTGAAATAATATTACATTGTATTTGTGAGAATATATAAAATAACCAACTTAGAATATATATAAGTAATGAAATTGAGGAACGATACAACTCAAAGTGCAATATACCAGTGAAAGCATTAACAGGATATGTATATTACTTCATTAATTAATACATATACTGTATGTATTATAGTACTTCATTAATTAATACATACACTGTATGTATTATAGTACTTCATTAATTAATACATACACTGTATGTATTATAGTACTTCATTAATTAATACATACACTGTATGTATTATAGTACTTCATTAATTAATACATACACTGTATGTATTATAGTACTTCATTAATTAATACATACACTGTATGTATTATAGTACTTCATTAATTAATACATACACTGTATGTATTATATTACTTCATTAATTAATACATATACTGTATGTATTATATTACTTCATTAATTAATACATACACTGTATGTATTATATTACTTCATTAATTAATACATACACTGTATGTATTATAGTACTTCATTAATTAATACATACACTGTATGTATTATAGTACTTCATTAATTAATACATATACTGTATGTATTATAGTACTTCATTAATTAATACATATACTGTATGTATTCGTTTATTAATATATTTGTTTGATTATTTTTTTACATATTTATTCATTAAGTTTTAGGTTTCCTTCCTAGACCTCCATCAAACTTAAAGAATACCCCCAAGGCCCAGAAACATTATGAAGGTTCTTCCTAAATTGCAGTTCGCTATCGCTCGCCAGGATTAAATCGACATTTAAATGGCACGAAATGTCTTAGAGTCGTATTCATAAAAACCCATACCTTCCCTTAACTTTCCTTTTCCTTCCAAGGAATTTTCTTTCCCTTCGGTATTCTTAAATAATTCCTTGGAAGGAAATTTTTTCGGAAGTGTTGGTAGCTCTGTTCCACAGGAGAAGCTAGGCGCGCACCAGTTGGTATGCCTGAAGTAGTAAACAAACCTTGCCAAACAAACGTTTCCAAGGGTTGACTTGCATTATTGTTGCACAAACCATGATTTAGACCACAAATATTGTCTTCAAAGCATATTATGTTGACTTGCACAAACACAAGAATGAATTGTCAACATGATATTAATAAATACAGGTTCCAAGCTCTAAATCGCGCATGTACACCAACAAGCCATATTCTGTTGTAGTATTTAGACCTAGCCTATAGGCTATTATCCAAGAATATAATTACATATAAACTGATATGATAAGAAACAGGGATGGATATAAATTAGATTAGCCGAATGTAGTGCGAATTAGTGTACAGTATATCAAGCATGAGAACTTTTCAATTACAAGGTCAAGTCTTCCATTTCTGACCAAAACTTAACAACTAGGCTATCGGAATCGTACAATAACCCACTATTGAGAAGTATTTACCTTCAAAGTTCAATACACATTATAGCCTGACATATTCTGGTGTGATGAGCTCAAATACTAACTTGAACTTCTGTAGGCCTAGCCTATATATTATATAGGCCTAGGCTAGATTTGTTTTCAAAAAATAGCGAACAAAAAATAAAAGCTAGGCTATAATTATTTGATCTGGCCCAATTTGGTAAAAATTGCAATTCATAGCCCATACTAGATTTACTGTGCTATTGAAACTAGTATTTTTCAATATTTATATTTAGGCTACCGATATTTATTTATTAATGATCTAATTTGACCGTTTTTTATTTTTATACATTATTTTGGGGCAAGAATGTAGTTACCGGGTGTACCGGCAGTACCGCCCACCTTGTTTACACTATGCGGATGCCTTTAGATATAAAAATACATTAGCCTAACCAAACAACCTAACCTTACCTAACCTAGTATTCATGCAGTAATGACAGGGGACAAATAGCAGAAAATATAGCGTCGAAATGGATGGGAACGTAAGTGCGAGCGCACAACATGATATCCTTCCCTATTTTGGTAAAGGTTGTGTTAGCGGGCATACCGCCTGCATTGTTTCCATATTAGCACACTCGCAGTTACATTCACGTCTAATTTGACTGCTGTTATTTGCCCCTGGTAATATACTGTATATGATGATGACAAAGTCATGGGGGGTGAGGGGACATAGCACCCCTCAAACCATTATTGTATCCCACGGCCAGGTGTTGGGTAAATTGTTTTGCCGTGGGATACAATAATGGTTTGAGGGGGGCTCACCCCCCATCATCCCCATGACTTGTTGTCATTATCATACATATTACCAGCAGGGGCAAATAACAGCAATGAAATTAGACGCGAATGTAACTGCGAGCGTGCGACTGTAAACAAAGTGGACAGTATGTCCGCTAACACAACCCTTACCATTATTTGTTATTTGCCCTTCTGCAAACAATATATACTGTATATTGATGACAACAATTCCTGGGAAGGTCCTAAGAACCTAAGAAGCGGACATAATAGAAGTGAACTTAACGGTCATGGCCCAGAGTGTGCAAATCGACGCGGAAGGTTGCTTGGATAATACTGAACCTTTAAATAAGATTCTTCCAATTTTTAAATTGATTTTTGTTCTTGGGTAATCTGAATAAAAGATGAATCACCAATAGTTATGATTTAGGCATCAATGAGTAGGTTTTTCATCATATTAGCTATCCATTAGTATAGTTTTGAAGATTGGGTGAAATTCTTATGTTCTTTACTCTCCCCTTAAAGGCTAGGCTATCATATAGTTTGGCAAAGGCTAGGTTATCATGTAGTTAGGCAAATATCTTTGTAAGGCCTCGCCCAATTTCTTACCGATTACTCACATACACCAGTGGCTTGCACTATTTGTTTCACTAACTGGCCTTCCTCGTGCAGCCCAATATAATGTGCAATTAGATCCGGTGTCACATTCTTTCGCTGATCCGTACACACTAAAAACTGACGGGGGCTTGTCCACCACTGCCATACTGATCATAATAATGACTGATACCGATCCACCCACCACAGCTGCTGGAAGCACTGATGTTCCAACACTGTATGTACTGTATGTAATAATATCATAATTATTCCTAACCTTCAAGACTAGAGAATACTAAGGATGTAAAGTAAATTCAGACAGAAAATCCACAAATTTTATTTGAAACAGTGTGCAGGGGACTCTGGTGACTAGTGGGGTTTTCCTTACAAACATTGAGTAGGCTATATTTGACTATTATTGCTTTGCTGATTCAGTCCTTTCAATGCATTAATATTGTGCACAGTGTGACTACATTTTGACACATGTTAATGTAATAAGTTTGAAAATTCAGGTTTTGAGGCTTGCCAGGGAACAATCCCAAGTTTTCAACAAAATCTCATACCATACTGTATATAGCCCAAAATAAGTAGCCACATTTTTTCATTAGCAATTTTGGGCTCTAATCTTATAAAATTTCTTTTAGCCTACCAGACTTTTAGCTACTACCAATGTTAGTAAGTTAGCCTATACACTCGGCATAATCAAACGCTGTATATTAGCATAGCCTAGGCCTATCTTAGGTTCTCAGGTTAAGTTATATTGTTTGGATATTTAAAGAAAGTAGAGGGATTAGGCTAGGATATACTGTAATGAAAAATTAGGGTAGCCTATAATTGTACTCACAACCAATAGTATTGAATAGGCTAGTGTTTACAAATATGTTTTTCAAGGGATTTTGTTTTGATGACAATATTCAAGCAGACTATCTATCTATCTATCTATTGCCTGACGCCGTGATCCCCGAAGGGGTGGCCACGAACGAACCGCCCCCATGCACCTCTGTCCCCAGTCAGTCGACGCCCCTCCCCCAACCAGCACCGCCTTCGTTCATGTAGTTCCTCACTCCATCCTTCCACCTCATATTCGGTCTACCTCTCCCTCTGTCCCTCCACCTCGCTCTCGTACACCCTCTTAGTCATTCTCTCGCTTTCCATACGTTCCATATGGCCGAACCATCTCAAGTTGTTCCTTTTCACACTTTCCAGCACATCTACCTCCACACCACACCTCCTTCTTACTTCCTCATTAGTCTGTCTATCCCTCCATGTAACTCCGCACGCACTCCTTAAGTAATTCATTTCCACTGCTCTCACTCTTGATCTGAGTCTCTCAACCAACGTCCATGCTTCGCTTCCGTAAGTCAGTGTCGGGATTACCACACTGTCATGCAAGGACTTCTTCACTTCCATACTGACCACCCTATTTCTTGTTACTGCTTTTAGCGTTCCTACAACCCTCTTCCCCTGTTGTACCCTCTCCCGCACCTCTTCATCCATAGTCCCATCTTTACTTAACACACTGCCCAGATACTTAAAAGAGTTGACGATCTCCATAGCCTGACCGTTCAGCTTCACCTCACACTCTGTGACTTCACCCTTTCGAAGACCATAACCTTGCTCTTCCCCGATTTACCTTCAAATTCCGTTTTTCGCACACTGTTCCAGACTCATTTACCAGACCCTGCAACTCCCATTCATTATCACTCATCAGAACTGTATCATCCGCAAACAGCAGTATAGGTAGCTTCCACTCAATTCCCTCCCTTTTCAGCGATACACCAACATCCACTGCTCTTGATAGTATTTCTTTCATAACTCCATCCATATACAGTAAACAACCACGGGGACATCACACACCCCTGTTTCAAACCAACATTCAGGTCAAAGAACTCGCTCTGCTCACTCTCCACATGTACTGCCGCCTTTGCACCCTCATACATGCTCTTCACTGCTTTCAGCAACTTGCCCTCTACTCCGTATATTCTAAGTACTTTCCACCAACCTTCTCTATCCACTCTGTCATAGGCCTTCTCCAAGTCCATAAAGGCAACATATACCTTTTGTTTCTTCTCCAGATACTTCTCCACAACACAATTCAGGGTAAAAATCTGATCTACACATCCTCTTCCCTTCCTAAAACCTCCCTGCTCGTCGCCTATCCATTTCTCCGTTCTCACTCTCACTCTCTCAATCACTACCCTACTGTATACCTTCCCTACTACGCTTAGAAGACATATTCCTCGGTGGTGACCACACACTCCTCTTTCCCCTTTGCCCTTATATAGGGGGACTATTATGCCAGTCTTCCAGTCATCGGGTGCACTCCCCTTCTCCCATGCTAGTTTGCACATTTTCCATACCCATTCTATCACTATCTCACCACCATACCTCAACATTTCCCCACACACTCCATCTGTTCCTGGTGCTTTCCCCAACTTCACTCTTTTCATGGCTTCCCACACTTCTGACCTCCTGATCCCCACCTCCTCCTCCACTACTTCTCTTCTTCTCCCTCCCATACCATATCCAGCTATGTTTGCTGGCTCTTCATTCCTTTCATTTAGCAACTCACTGAAGTACTCCCTCCATCTTTCGACTCTCTCTTGCTTCTCGGCTAGCATTCTCCCATTCTTATCTTTCACACCCTTACTGTTTCCCTTGCTACCTTCCCTAACTTTCTTGACTTCTTTCCAGAACTGTTTCTTACTCTCCCTCCATTTTACACTCAGATTCCTTCCAAATTCCTCATCTACTCTTCTCTTACTTTCCTTCACTACTCTCTTCACCACCCTCTTACTCTCCCCGTACCTCGCTCGTTTCTGTCTCTCGGAATCTTCATTCCCTCTACTACCCAACCACTCTCTATATGCTTTCTTCTTTTCTTCCACAGCTATTCTTACCTCTTCTGTCCACCATGCTGTACCTTTCACTCCCCTCCCTCTTCTCCTCACTCCACACACCTCCTCACATGCTGCACAGATCTCATCCTTAAACACCTTGCTCATCTCCTCCACTTCCTCCATAACTTCCAGGTCGAACCCACCTAGTCGTCTTTCCACTGCTCTCCTGTACTCCTCCCTGACTTCCTCCTCCTGCAACACTGCGGCAATATTAACACGCTCTATGCGTCAGATTTTGCCACTTTTTTCTGAAATCATCCCTCGGCGAGTGGTTATTTGCCTCCTGCTGGCATTATATATGAATATGATGATGACAATTATGTCCAGGGGGGGGGGGGGTTGAACACCAAACACTGTCAAATTAAAAATAAACGCAGAGAGCGTGCAAACTGCTGCTGTAGTCTCCTTGAACTGTAGTTAAGATACCCGGTAGCTACCGAATAATATAAAAACACGCTCCCTGATAGTGTACAAGGCTATGAAAATCAGGGAAAATATTATAGTGAAAAGGTAATTCGGACTTTCTATAACATAAAGTAATAAAGGTAAGGATGTAGTATTCCAGGAATTTCGAGCTTATCGCCTGCCTTGTTTACACTACTCGCACGCTCGCGATCACGTTTCCGTCTATATTGACTGCCGTGGGATACAACATTAGGTTGAGGGCCCCCCTAAGTCCCCCATGACTTATTGTCATCATCATAATAGGCATTTTGCCAGCAGGGGGCAAATTACTTAAGAAAAGCAGTCAAAAGTCGTGAATCGTGAAGGATGTATCCGGGTGTACGGTCGTCATATTTATATAGGTAGTGCACTCGTGGTTACGTTCCCGTCTATTTTAACGGTTATTTTCCCCCTGCTGGCAATATAATACATGATGATAACAACATGTAATGGGGGGGGGGGGGGGTGAGGTATCCTGCGGCAGTCAAAATAGACTGGAACATGATCGCGAGCATTCACTGCTGCCGCCGTTCCGCGTAGTGTAAACCAAGGTAGGCGCCATGTAGTATGTCCAAATACTACATCCTTCCCATAGGCCTAATAAATTCACAACATTTTAAAATCCAGATAGCCTATCTGAGGTGAGCCAATTCTGACAAAATCTAACAAATGTTGGCTTGAACATTATGATGGGCTAGCCTAGAGGGACAGAGACTAGCCTAGGTTAGTTTATTCAGTGGGGATGTAGCCTAAGAAATGAAAACAATTAGGCCTACAATCCTGTATGGGTCATGAAATTCATAATAAAAATAGATTAGCCTGGGCTAGGCTAGCTTACATGATGATGTAGCCTACTGTAGGCTATAGGCTAAACCTAGGCCTAGCCGCCTAGCCTAACCCAATATGTGGTACTGGTAAGGTAGGCTAAATTAGTATATAAGATGATTGACCACTATTACTGTTAGCCCACAAATTTATATTAATATTACAGTATATGTCTAGCTATTTTTAGTTATGTAAAGTATGGTATTACTGGGAATTGTTGATAGCGTATCTCTGGCAAGCCTCAAAACCTGGTAATGTTGACACTTATTGCATTAACACGTGCCAAAATATAGTCACACCGCGCACAAAATTGATGCTTTGAAAGGGCTACATCAGTAAACCAATGAAAATCAATAATAATCAAAATATGTATAAGATGAGGAATAGGCTATCAGCTGGCAGCCCGAAATTGCCCGAATCGTCCGCACGCGAATTCACGCCGAGATCAGTGGTCTTCTAAAACTTTTAATAACATTACTTTATTTTCAATATCATTTTCAATATCGTGCATTATATCATGTTAATAAAATTACATAGTGGTCAAATCCAATATTTAGTCGCACTGACTCCAATTATATAAGAATGTTATGAACAAAATGACGAAGGGAAAACGGAAGACCTGCCTAGTGAGAGTCCTTCAAATTCCAATATTTCCCCCTGTTTAAGGGAAAGATTTTCCCTTCCCAAGGGAAAGGAAAGGGAAGGATTTTTTAAGAATATCAAATCGAAAGAAAATTCCTTCCTTTCATTTTCGAAGGGAAAGAATTGTTTAAGAATACGACTCTTAAAGTCGCGAAACTAATGGGGCAACTGTCTTAATATATATATATATATATATATATATATATATATATATATATATATATATATATATATATATATATATATATATATGCTGTACGGGTGGATGGGACTCATTAGCCTTGGTCGGCAACTCATCTAGGGGAGACAACCTTATACAAATCCGGGTGGATGGGACTCGTCAGCCTTGGTTGGCAACCTGTCTAGGGGAGTAAACCTGATACAAATCCGTACTGCTTACCTAAGGGTAAGGCAGGTTAGTGGATGGATTAGCCGAACACCACTGTAGAAAAATAGTGCTAACAAGATACACAGAGGGCCTCGGAGTCGGACGGATCCTAAATTGAGTGGTCAATCCTGTAAGTCCTTCATTAAACAGGCTCGGGTTGTACCTCTCACAGGGAATAGGTCCGCTTGGGGGGCATTCTGTGTATGGCCACCCTCGTAAGGGGAGTAAGGCGTCCGGATATATATATATATATATATATATATATATATATATATATATATAATTATATAATTATATAAATGTATACTGTATATATATATATATAATAATTATATATATATATATATATATATATATATTTATATTATATTATATTATATTAGAGATATACACGTGGAGGGGGGGGGGGGGGTCGAGGTTGTAATCAGTTATAATTATAGTCAGCAATAGCCAGGCTAATGATCTCACCAAGGTAATCCCAGTGGAGTGCTTCTGTAGTAAGGATTATCCCCTTGAGGATTATGACGCGTTTTGACAGTTTATTCTGGCTATTAGTAGACGATTTTATTTAGATGAGGCAAGGTATAATAAAATCAGAGGGTTAATTGAGAGAGTATTTACCCTTTTAGATGCCCACAGATCGGCAAGAATGTAGTTAATGGGTGTACCGCCCGTCTTGTTTACACTACGCGGACGCTCACCATCATGTTCCCGTCTATTTTGACTGCCTTTGGATACAAAAATACATTACCCTAACCAAACAACCTAACCTAACCTAACCTAGAATTATAGATTTATAAGTATATATTTTATTATGAGTATTTATAGATGATTTATGTTGTATGTTGGTAGTGGTGCACCCGGTAACTACATCCATCCCCACAGATCCTCCATAACCTGTATAAAATGTTGTATTTATGTTGTATGTCGGTAGTGGTACACCCGGTAAATACATCCATCCCCACAGATCCTCCATAACCTGTATGTCGGTAGTGGTACACCCGGTAACTACATCCATCCCCACAGATCCTCCATAACCTGTATGTCGGTAGTGGTACACCCGGTAACTACATCCATCCCCACAGATCCTCCATAACCTGTATGTCGGTAGTGGTACACCCGGTAACTACATCCATCCCCACAGATCCTCCATAACCTGTATGTCGGTAGTGGTACACCCGGTAACTACATCCATTCCCACAGATCCTCCATAACCTGTATGTCGGTAGTGGTACACCCGGTAACTACATCCATCCCCACAGATCCTCCATAACCTGTATGTCGGTAGTGGTACACCTGGTAACTACATCCATCCCCACAGATCCTCCATAACCAGTATGTGGGTAGTGGTACACCCGGTAATTACATCCATCCCCACAGCTCCTCCATAACCTGTATGTCGGTAGTGGTACACCCGGTAATTACATCCATCCCCACAGCTCCTCCATAACCTGTATGTCGGTAGTGGTACACCCGGTAACTACATCCATCCCCACAGATCCTCCATAACCTGTATGTCGGTAGTGGTACACCCGGTAACTACATCCATCCTCACAGATCCTCCATAACATGTATGTCGGTAGTGGTACACCCGGTAACTACATCCATCCCCACAGATCCTCCATAACCTGTATGTCGGTAGTGGTACACCCGGTAACTGCATCCATCCCCCACAGATCCTCCATAACCTGTATGTCGGTAGTGGTACACCCGGTAACTACATCCATCCCCACAGATCCTCCATAACCTGTATGTCGGTAGTGGTACACCCGGTAACTACATCCATCCCCACAGATCCTCCATAACCTGTATGTCGGTAGTGGTACACCGGTAACTACATCCATCCCCACAGATCCTCCATAACCTGTATGTCGGTAGTGGTACACCCGGTAACTACATCCATCCCCACAGATCCTCCATAACCTGTATGTCGGTAGTGGTACACCCGGTAACTACATCCATCCCCACAGATCCTCCATAACCTGTATGTCGGTAGTGGTACACCCGGTAACTACATCCATCCCCACAGATCCTCCATAACCTGTATGTCGGTAGTGGTACACCCGGTAACTACATCCATCCCCACAGATCCTCCATAACCTGTATGTCGGTAGTGGTACACCCGGTAACTACATCCATCCCCACAGATCCTCCATAACCTGTATGTCGGTAGTGGTACACCCGGTAACTACATCCATCCCCACAGATCCTCCATAACCTGTATGTCGGTAGTGGTACACCCGTAACTACATCCATCCCCACAGATCCTCCATAACCCTATGTCGGTAGTGGTACACCCGGTAACTACATCCATCCCCACAGATCCTCCATAACCTGTATGTCGGTAGTGGTACACCCGGTAACTACATCCATCCCCACAGATCCTCCATAACCTGTATGTCGGTAGTGGTACACCGGTAACTACATCCATCCCCACAGATCCTCCATAACCTGTATGTCGGTAGTGGTACACCCGTAACTACATCCATCCCCACAGATCCTCCATAACCTGTATGTCGGTAGTGGTACACCCGGTAACTACATCCATCCCCACAGATCCTCCATAACCTGTATGTCGGTAGTGGTACACCGGTAACTACATCCATCCCCAAAGATCCTCCATAACCTGTATGTCGGTAGTGGTACACCGGTAACTACATCCATCCCCACAGATCCTCCATAACCTGTATGTCGGTAGTGGTACACCCGGTAATTACATCCATCCCACAGATCCTCCATAACCTGTATGTCGGTAGTGGTACACCCGGTAACTACATCCATCCCCACAGATCCTCCATAACCTGTATGTCGGTAGTGGTACACCCGGTAACTACATCCATCCCCACAGATCCTCCATAACCTGTATGTCGGTAGTGGTACACCCGGTAACTACATCCATCCCCACAGATCCTCCATAACCTGTATGTCGGTAGTGGTACACCCGGTAACTACATCCATCCCCACAGATCCTCCATAACCTGTATGTCGGTAGTGGTACACCCGGTAATTACATCCATCCCCACAGATCCTCCATAACCTGTATGTCGGTAGTGGTACACCCGGTAACTACATCCATCCCCACAGATCCTCCATAACCTGTATGTCGGTAGTGGTACACCCGGTAACCACATCCATCCCCACAGATCCTCCATAACCTGTATGTCGGTAGTGGTACACCCGGTAACTACATCCATCCCCACAGATCCTCCATAACCTGTATGTCGGTAGTGGTACACCCGGTAACTACATCCATCCCCACAGATCCTCCATAACCTGTATGTCGGTAGTGGTACACCCGGTAACTACATCCATCCCCACAGATCCTCCATAACCTGTATGTCGGTAGTGGTACACCCGGTAACTACATCCATCCCCACAGATCCTCCATAACCTGTATGTCGGTAGTGGTACACCCGGTAACTACATCCATCCCCACAGATCCTCCATAACCTGTATGTCGGTAGTCGTACACCCGGTAATTACATCCATCCCCACAGATCCTCCATAACCTGTATGTCGGTAGTGGTACACCCGGTGACTACATCCATCCCCACAGATCCTCCATAACCTGTATGTCGGTAGTGGTACACCCGGTGACTACATCCATCCCCACAGATCCTCCATAACCTGTATGTCGGTAGTGGTACACCCGGTAACTACATCCATCCCCACAGATCCTCCATAACCTGTATGTCGGTAGTGGTACACCCGGTAATTACATCCATCCCCACAGATCCTCCATAACCTGTATGTCGGTAGTGGTACACCCGGTAACTACATCCATCCCCACAGATCCTCCATAACCTGTATGTCGGTAGTGGTACACCCGGTGACTACATCCATCCCCACAGATCCTCCATAACCTGTATGTCGGTAGTGGTACACCCGGTGACTACATCCATCCCCACAGATCCTCCATAACCTGTATGTCGGTAGTGGTACACCCGGTGACTACATCCATCCCCACAGATCCTCCATAACCTGTATGTCGGTAGTGGTACACCCGGTAACAACATCCATCCCCACAGATCCTTCATAACCTGTATGTCGGTAGTGGTTAACCCGGTAACTACATCCATCCCCACAGATCCTCCATAACCTGTATGTCGGTAGTGGTACACCCGGTAACTACATCCATCCCCACACATCCTCCATAACCTGTATGTCGGTAGTGGTACACCCGGTAACTGCATCCATCCCCACAGATCCTCCATAACCTGTATGTCGGTAGTGGTACACCCGGTAACTACATCCATCCCCACAGATCCTCCATAACCTGTATGTCGGTAGTGGTACACCCGGTAACTACATCCATTCCCACAGATCCTCCATAACCTGTATGTTGGTAGTGGTACACCTGGTAACTACATCCATTCCCACAGATCCTCCATAACCTGTATGTCGGTAGTGGTACACCCAGTAACTACATCCATCCCCACAGATCCTCCATAACCTGTATGTCGGTAGTGGTAAACCCGGTAACTACATCCATCCCCACAGATCCTCCATAACCTGTATGTCGGTAGTGGTACACCCGGTAACTACATCCATCCCCACAGATCCTCCATAACCTGTATGTCCGACTGGCAATCTTGTAAGTGACCCAAGAGGTAAAGTTAACCTTCTTGCGGATATTTTCTCCACCAGCTCAACCTTAGATGAAATAAATCAAGATGTCCCTGTACTTAATTTTAATTCGCCTGAAATTCCTTCACTTAAGATCCACACCAGACATGTCAAAACTATTTTGCAGAATCTCTCAGTAGATAAGGCTCCTGGTCCAGATGAAATTCCTCCAATAGTACTTAAGAATTGCTCCTTGGTGCTCGCTCCTGTATTGGCAAAAAAATTTCCGTCTGTGTACTCATACCTCATGCTTCCCAGTACCCTGGAAAGAAGCAAACATCCATCCAGTTCCTAAAAAAGGTGCCTCTTCAGATCCATCAAACTACAGACCAATAGCTATAACTTCCACTCTTGGTAAAGTCTTTGAAATTATATTAAATAATCACATAATTAAGCATCTTGAGAATAATAAATTAATCAGTGATAGGCAATATGGTTTTAGACGATGTCGATCAACTGCAGACATGCTTTGCCTTCTTACGCATCAAATCAACCAAGCTACAGACCAACATGGTGAAACACATACAATAGCACTGGATATATCAAAGGCATTTGATAGAGTCTGGCATCAATCCTTATTGTCGAAGATGTCACACTACGGCCTTGCATCATTAGTTCCACTAATTTCTTCTTATCTTCATAACAGACAAATACGTGTAATGGTAGATGGCCTTTATTCTCAATTTCACTCAATAAATGCTGGTGTTCCCCAGGGATCAGTTTTGGCCCCAATTCTGTTCCTCATTCATATCAATGATCTCATATCTACCACTCATAATCCAATACATTCCTACGCAGATGACTCGACACTCCACAGTTCCTTCACATTTACCAATTCTTTCACCCAACCCGATCTTATAAATTCAAAAATAAACACTGCAATTTCTCTGAACCAGGACCTTTCTAGAATTGATGGATGGGGACAAAAGAATCTAGTTTCCTTTAATGCACAGAAAACCAAATACATTCAATTTTCTAACCGACAGAATCTCACTGACTCCCAATATTTTTTAATGATGTAAATATTCCCACTTCCCCTAGTATTGACATTCTCGGTGTAACATTAACTACTAACTTGAGCTGGACACATTATGTTAGAAACATTGCTAAGAATGCCTCTAAAAAACTGGGACTCCTGTACAGAGTTCGAGAATTCTTCACTGACGAGCAGTTGGCCATGATATATAAAAGTCATGTGCGTTCTCAGATGGATTACTGTTCACCTCTGTGGGGTGGAAGTGGAGTGGTTGCATTGAGGCAGTTGGACAAAATTCAAAATAAAGCTATTAGATTAATCAATAACCCTGCAATCACACAGGACCTTCCTACATTATCCATACGAAGAAACGTTGCATTCCTTGCATTATTCTACAGATATTTTCACAGCAATTGTTCCGAGGAACTTGCTTCAATTGTGCCGCCTCTCCACATCTTTCCGCGTAGAACTAGGGCAGCTGAGAGCGCCCATGAATTTACACTTTCTCCTCCACAATGCAGAACTTCTGCTTATCAGAATTCATTTATCCCCAGAGCTACTACTCTTTGGAATTCACTTCCCTCGAATTGCTTTCCACAAACTTACAATCTGCAAATGTTTAAATCCAGTTGTTACAAACATTTTATGAATGGAGGATGCCTTTAGGCACATGGACCTTTTTGTTTTATCTGTGTTTTTCCTTCCTCCGTTCATTGTCTCTTTAAAAAAAAAAAAAAAAAAAACATGCACGTTTCAGCTCCCCAGGTCCAAAACTGCGGCCGCCTATTAAGAACAGACACACACACACACAGACAATCGAAAATATTATATAGAAGACGCTCGATGAACACACACACACACACTCACACGGACCTACACACACACACACACACACACACTCACATGGATCTACACACACACACTCACACAACCTCTAACTTAATCCTACTGGAGAGTGTCTGTAGTAAGGAGGTAGTGCTTGGTTTTTGGTATATGTATTTATTTAATTATATATTTTTGAGTTTCTTCGCTAGACCTCGATCAAGCTTAAAGAACCCCCCCCCCTCCCTCTAACCCCCCTTTCAAGATAAATCTCTACATTTTTCGGTAGAAACATATTCCGGCCAAAGGCCGGTTCTTTCTAAACTTACAGGCTCGCTTTCGCTCGCCAGGAAAAAAATCGACACCTAAATGGCACGAATGGTCTTGATATTGAGATAGAAATGGGGTGGAAGTTTTCAAAATCGCCAAAGTAATGGAACGAACGTCTTAGAATATCAAAACTAATATGCTAAACATGAGGGAGAAGAGGGTCCAGAAAAAAGCCTCCCCCCTTAAGTAATTATTATAAACGCTTTCTGAGGCGGTTCATCAATTATCATACTACGCCGCGGCGAGGATAATGGATTAAGGTGGAGGAGGTACTCGCTTTTCATGGACCCCCTTCTCCCTCGTGTTTAGCATATTAGTTTTGAGGTTTTAAGACGTTCGTTCCGTTAATTTGGCGATTTTGAGACCTTCCGCTTAATTTTTGTGTTAATACTAAACCTTTTCGTGCCCTTTAGGTGTCGATTTTTTTCCTGGCGAGTGATAGCTAGTCTGTAATTTTCGAAAGAACCGGCCTTCGGCCGAGAACATTTTCTACCGAAAAATTTACAAATTTATCTTGAAAGAGGGTCTAGGCCCCTAGGGGGTGTATTTTTTTAAGCATTATGGAGGTCTAGCGAGGAAACTTAAAAAACAACAAAATAAATATATAAACTATATAGACCAAAAACCACGCACTATACCCTCGTAAGCGCCTGATTATCAAGAGCATCACAGTAATTATAAGGTGCGTTGAGTAGCGCCCTATCAAATATGTCTTCCTTACTTTACTATATTATCAAGAGCATCACAGTAATTATAGGGTGCGTTGAGTAGCGTCCTATCAAATATATCTTCCTTACTTTATTATATTATCAAGAGCATCACAGTAATTATAAGGTGCGTTGAGTAGCGCCCTATCAAATAATTATATCCTCCTTACTTTATTATATTTTAACCCCTCCGTGTCCATTACGTCATTGTCATCATATTCTGGTTACCATTAGACGATTTTCTTTAATTTGTAGTCTACCTATATGACTCAAATGGGTAAATACGATCTTAATAGACTCTCATAGTAACATAGGTCCCTTTTAAACTGCAAACAATATTTACATTTTAGTAATACTCAAAGGTAAAAAGGCGTCATGGTGCTGAAAGGGTTAAGGTGAGGCTGATGGACTGTTGAGGTTAAGGGGAGATGGCTCGTTTTTCTGGTCTCCTTTCTCGGCCCATTAGTTTGGCGATTTGAACACCTTTCGCCCCATTTCATTGTCAATTTTAAGACCTTTCGTGCCATTTTGGTGTCGATTATTTCCTGGCGAGCGATAGCGAGCTTGAGATTTTAAGAGGAACCGGCCCGGGACGTTTTTCTCCCGAAACACTTGTTTTTCTAAGCTTGATGGAGGTCTAGAAAGAAAACTAAGAAATATAGGAATACATGAATTAATAAAAAAAAAAAAAGGAAAAAAAAAAAAAAAAAAGCGAGGTGGGCTCCCTCAAGGAAATAATTAGCGTAATGTCCACTCTGTCTTGATTGGGTGTCCTGTGTCAGTCAAGCCCTTATTCCTAGACTAACTCATTATTTTTAACATCATCCGAGGAGGAGCACTTTCTTAACAACGTTTCGCGTATAGCTTCATGAGGCCTGGTGAAGCTATATGCGAAACGTTGTCAATAAAGTGCTCCTCCTCACATGGCGTTTATTTTCATACTGTCTAATTTTCAGAAGTTTTTGATAAGTTTTTTTGTTGTGTTTATATTGTGTCGTCCCTGTTTTGGTTTGTTTATCTTGCAAGTTTTACATTCTATATATGTGTTTTATATTAAGCTCATTATTGTCGCTGGTGATTATTTTAGTTTGACCGTTTTCCTGGCCAGTCTTTGATTGATTGATTGATTGGTTGATTGATTGATTGATTGATTGATGTTTTATTGCCTGAAACATAGATTTATACGATATAATACAAGAGAATTATGTTGTCAATTCTAGGTCTAGAATTGTCAAGCAAATGCTTTCAGACAAATTTGAAACACAATACATTCTAGCATTTAAAACTAATGGTAATCATTTATGTATGAAATAAAGACATAACAAGATTGTGCACGAGAGTATAAAGTAATTAACAGGATAAGCTGAATAAAATCGTGTGTTGGTATATGAATAAATAATAGTAAAGTGCAGTATGGGTGTCGTTGTTACGGTATTCAAATGAATCTCTCCGGCGGTGGCTGCTATTGCACTATGCATGAGTCCAATTGCATACACAGCTACCTTCAAGAGTCGTGCTTCCTATACTGCATAGGTCACAAATCGTGAACCCTAACCTCTGTAACTCAAAAATCACAAGAACAAATGGGCTGTATATTTCCACACCCCTTCCCAAATGATAGAAATATTAGGTAGTCTAGAAATCGTGAACGTTAACCACTGTTACTCAAAAGGGCAAGAGGAAATGGGATGTAAATTTCCACACCTAGTCCCTGGATGCCCCTTCCCAAATGGTAGAAATATTATTTCGATTACTCTACTCTTTTGTGAGTTATAGAGGTTATAAGGGGGTCACCGGTTTTTTTTCTAACTTTCTTTCCTTTCTTATCTGTCCCTGGCTTGTATCCATTCGGCCCCATTCAGCCATTCAGACGTTTATCCCCATCCAGGTGTCGATTTCTGCCTGGCGAGCGATAGCGAGCCAGTATTGTGTGGAGAAATCCGGTTTCGCCGGAGACATTTTTCTATCGAAAAATGTACAAATTTAGCTTGCTGTCAAAACAAAAATATATATATTCTGGCTTGCTACCGCTCACCAGGAAACTATTAACAAATGGATGGGGGTAAACGTCTTAAAGCAGTAGGCTGAATGGGGCTGAATGGGTACAAGCCAAAGAGAGAGGGAGAGAAAGAGAAAAATAGCGAGGTGGGCTCCGTTAATGTTCAAGAGTTTTGGACTACTAATTTGGAACGGTGTATAGTTGTGCCTTTTAGCCCTTTTGGAACGGGGTATAGTTGTGCCTTGTAGCCCTTTTGGAACGGGGTATAGTTGTGCCTTGTAGCCCTTTTGGAACGGGGTATAGTTGTGCCTTGTAGCCCTTTTGGAACGGGGTATAGTTGTACCTTGTAGCCCTTTTGGAACGGGTTATAGTTGTGCCTTGTAGCCATTTTGGAACGGGGTATAGTTGTACCTTGTAGCCCTTTTGGAACGGGGTATAGTTGTGCCTTGTAGCCCTTTGGGAATGGGGTATAGTTGTGCCTTGTAGCCCTTTTGGAATGGGGTATAGTTGTACCTTGTAGTCCTTTTGGAACGGGGTATAGTTGTGCCTTGTAGCCCTTTTGGAACGTGGTATAGTTGTGCCTTGTAGCCTTTTGGAACGGGATATAGTTGTGCCTTGTAGCCCTTTTGGAACGGGGTATAGTTGTGCCTTGTAGCCCTTTTGGAACGGGTTATAGTTGTGCCTTGTAGCCCTTTTGGAACGGGGTATAGTTGTGCCTTGTAGCCCTTTTGGAACGGGGTATAGTTGTGCTTGTAGCCCTTTTGGAACGGGATATAGTTGTGCCTTGTACCCCTTTTGGAACGGGGTATAGTTGTGCCTTGTAGCCCTTTTGGAACGGGGTATAGTTGTGCCTTGTAGCCCTTTTGGAACGGGGTATAGTTGTGCCTTGTAGCCCTTTTGGAACGGGGTATAGTTGTGCCTTGTAGCCCTTTTGGAACGGGGTATAGTTGTGCCTTGTAGCCCTTTTGGAACGGGGTATAGTTGTGCCTTGTAGCCCTTTTGGAACGGGGTATAGTTGTGCCTTGTAGCCCTTTTGGAACGGGGTATAGTTGTGCCTTGTAGCCCTTTTCAGGATCGTAACGCGTTTTGACAGTTTGCTCCGGCTGTTGTTTGTCGATTTTATTTCAGCTTAGGAAGAACGTGTGGTAGCTAGAGAGTTAATTGAGCTAATTTTCACGCCTTTGATTGCTACAAATAATTCCTTCGTAACAAATAATCGTTAAATTAAAACCATACTAAACTGTATGAGTGCGTTCCCTAGTACTGATAGAGTATATATTATATATATATACCAACAATGGTAAAGTGCGATTGTATCTTCACGTCACTGACATGGGCTCTTCGTATTTCACTATGCAAGGCTTGAATTGACTAGCCTTCAAACAGTCAAGTCTTACCTCCTGAATTTCAAGTGTGACTATCTCTCTATTAACCCTTTTAGTACCGGTGACATCCTTTTCATTATGCACTGGAAACTATTAGATTATTTTATTCGGCTTAGGCAGGGCATCTACCAATTAGTTTGCCCCATAGGCTAACAAAAACGCCTTCCCAGACTTGCTTCAAACTAAAAATAAAAAATGCCCACCTAGACCCAGGCTAAATTTATACATTTATCCCGGCCGAAGGCCGATTTATTCTAAGCTACAGGTTCGCTATCGCTTGCCCAGAGTTAAATCGACACCTGCATTGGGAATTGTCTTATTATCGCCAAACTAATGGAGTGGAGCGTCTTATTATCGCCAAACTAATGGAGTGGAGCGTCTTATTATCGCCAAACTAATGGAGTGGAGCGTCTTATTATCGCCAAACTAATGGAGTGGAGCGTCTTATTATCGCCAAACTAATGTGGGGAATCGTCTTATTATCGCCAAACTAATGGAGTGGAGCGTCTTATTATCGCCAAACTAATGGAGTGGAGCGTCTTATTATCGCCAAACTAATGGAGTGAAGCGTCTTATTATCGCCAAACTAATGGAGTGGAGCGTCTTATTATCGCCAAACTAATGGAGTGGAGCGTCTTATTATCGCCAAACTAATGGAGTGGAGCGTCTTATTATCGCCAAACTAATGGAGTGGAGCGTCTTATTATCGCCAAACTAATGGAGTGGAGCGTCTTATTATCGCCAAACTAATGGAGTGGAGCGTCTTATTATCGCCAAACTAATGGAGTGGAGCGTCTTATTATCGCCAAACTAATGGAGTGGAGCGTCTTATTATCGCCAAACTAATGGAGTGGAGCGTCTTATTATCGCCAAACTAATGGAGTGGAGCGTCTTATTATCGCCAAACTAATGGAGTGGAGCGTCTTATTATCGCCAAACTAATGGAGTGGAGCGTCTTATTATCGCCAAACTAATGGAGTGGAGCGTCTTATTATCGCCAAACTAATGGAGTGGAGCGTGTTATTATCGCCAAACTAATGGAGTGGAGCGTCTTATTATCGCCAAACTAATGGAGTGGAGCGTGTTATTATCGCCAAACTAATGGAGTGGAGCGTCTTATTATCGCCAAACTAATGGAGTGGAGCGTCTTATTATCGCCAAACTAATGGAGTGGAGCGTCTTATTATCGCCAAACTAATGGAGTGGAGCATCTTATTATCGCCAAACTAATGGAGTGGAGCGTCTTATTATCGCCAAACTAATGGAGTGGAGCGTCTTATTATCGCCAAACTAATAGAGTGGAGCGTCTTATTATCGCCAAACTAATGGAGTGGAGCGTGTTATTAACGCCAAACTAATGGAGTGGAGCGTCTTATTATCGCCAAACTAATGGAGTGGAGCGTCTTATTATCGCCAAACTAATGGAGTGGAGCGTCTTATTATCGCCAAACTAAAGGAGTGGAGCGTGTTATTAACGCCAAACTAATGGAGTGGAGCGTCTTATTATCGCCAAACTAATGGAGTGGAGCGTGTTA
>CM064541.1:27321168-27358326 GCA_032716605.1 Paralithodes platypus
CTGAGTGTGGGAGAGAAAGGGACATGCTGGGGGAAAGAGGTGAGGATGATTCATGCTCTGTGGTGGAGGGAAGGTTCATTCTGTGGGAGGGAGGGGGTGGGGTTGATAATGCAGCTGGGGTTGGTGGGAAGTTAACAGGCTGGCAAGAGGGGGGGGGGCGAGGGGGGGTCATGCTTCATGCTGTGTGGGGGAGGGAAGAGTCCTGCTGTGTAGGCGGGAGGAGGGGGAGGGGTCATGTTAAGGGGGAGGAGGAGGGTCATACAGAGTGAGCGGGGACTGTCAAGCTGGAGGATGAAAGGGGGAGAGGGAGAGGGAGGGCCAAGCTGGAGGGAAGAAGGGGTAAAGGGGGGTAGAGGGAGAGGGAGGCCATGCTGGAGGGGTTAGGTAGGTGAAATAGGGAGAAACAGGGCCATGCTTGAGGGAGGTGGGAAGGGGGTATAGAGAGAGGGAGGGGCAGGCAGGATGAGGAGGGGGAGAGAGGGAGGGCTATGCTGGAGTGGGGAGGGGGGGAACTGAGAGGGGATGGTCATGCTGGAGGGGGGAGGGGGTTGGTAGAGGGAGAGGGAGGCCATGCTGGTGGAGGGAGGGAAGGGGTCACCATTTACTGTTCCTGGCATCTGGGTACACTTACAGTAGAATGTTTTTACTTCGATGGATTTCTGTGAAGGGCCTGCGGGTTTTATGTTTTACTGAATAGTGTATGCTTTTGTATGTAAATAAGTGTGTGTGTGTGTGTGTGTGTGTGTGTGTAATCATAATAATAACACTATAATATTCAGAATATTTATTATGTGCGTGTGTGTGTGGTAGGGGTGGGAGAAAATGTATAGTGTTTGTTATTGTACACTCTCATAATAAAGCGATAGGCAGACGAATGAAGAAATACTAGAGCGATTTGGTGTGGATGTGGTAATGTGGAAATACGAGAGCGATTTGGTGTGGATGTGGTAATGTGGAAATACGAGAGCGATTTGGTGTGGATGTGGTAATGTGGAAATACGAGAGCGATTTGGTGTGGATGTGGTAATGTGGAAATACGAGAGCGATTTGGTGTGGATGTGGTAATGTGGAAATACGAGAGCGATTTGGTGTGGATGTGGTAATGTGGAAATACGAGAGCGATTTGGTGTGGATGTGCAGGAGAGTGTGGAGAGGAACAACATGAGAATGTTCGATCAAGTGGAGGATATGGAGAATGAGAGAAGGGTTAAAATTATATACGAGAGTGAGGTGGAAGGGCAAACCGAGACTGAGGTGGAAGGATGAAGTTGAGAGGTATATTAGTGAAAGTGGTGCTGATAATGAGGAAGTGTGCTGGCTGACGGCTGACAGTAGCTTGGAGGCGATTAATTCATGTCCACTCCCTTCGGGGTAAAGGCAATATATAGATATATAGATAGATAGATAGCTCAGAAACAACTGTTTGCGTCCATAATGTAACAAACGCAATGGCCTAAATTAAAATGCTCAATGAACTCCAGCACGACGACGTAATATTGAAATTATTATGGATACTATTAGATGCTTTTCTTTAGCCTATAGCCTACCTCTAGGACTCAAAGGGGCATACACGATCTCAATAAACCCTCTGAATAGCATACGTCCTTCTTAAGCTGAATATAATCGCCTAATTTTAGCAAAATAGTATAGGCAAATAAGCGTCATCGTGCTGAAGGGGTTACAATTAATGTGTTTATTTAATGCATAAAACTATATAGGACAGGTTAACAGACACAGATCAGCCTGTTGGGCATTGTCTTTCCAGTGTTATCCTATTCCAAGTAAGTATGCCCAAACTCTTGAACATAACACTCTATAACTCACCATCGACTAGAGTAATCCAGGTAATAATTCTACAACTTGGGAATTGGGTCATCCAGGGAATAGGTGTGGAAATGTACAGCTCATTTGTTCAAACCCTTTTTTAGTTGAGTTTAGGGTTCACGATTTCTGGACTACCTATTTGGAACATGGTATAGCATCTGGTTATTAGTTAAGGGGAGGTATTTAGTTTGTTCACTAGACCTCCATCAACCTTAAAATTACACCCCCTTGAGTCCCTTTCAAGATAACTTTGTACATTTCTCGGTAGAAAAATTTCCCGGCCGAAGGCCGGTTCCTTTTAAATTACAGGCTCGCTATCGCTCGCCAGGATAAAATCGACACGTAAATGGAACGAAAGGTCTTCATATGGGGTGAAAGTTCTTAAAATCGCTAAACTAATGGGGCAAACATTTTATAATATCAAAAGCAATGGGGCTAAACATGAGGGAGAAAGGGGTTAAGAAAAAAATCCCTCAAGTGGATATCTCCCCTTATAAGGCTGTCACTAATATTGCCTCTACAGTAACAAATGTTTGTGTGTAAATATACAACACACATTATATATATAACAAGAACTAGTAACACATTTTAAAAAGCTTCACTGGTATGGTATTTATATCGAAGGCAATTAAAATATGGTAATTTATGTGGTCAAAAAGCCTGAAAAACTTCGAATCGTAACACAAGAGTATTATCATAGATATATTATTCATAAAACTGTTTTGTTGTTTTATTTCCTTTGGTTCTTTTAACGATTCTCTCTTTCCCCCCCACAGTCTTATGTAAACCCCTTCAACACTATAACACATCTTTCACTTGACTCTGTATGACGTTAGACGATTTTATTCACCTCAGCAGATTAGGAAGGAAGATGTTTTGGCGACGACGAAGCATGAATGGATGGTATAATTAGTTAGCGTAAGGCAGCCTCCGAGAAAAGCCGCAAAAAGTTAGTGAGGCGTTAAGGGGAGGTTTTTAGTTTGTACCCTAAACCTCCATCAAGCTTAAAAATGACACTCCCTTAACCCCCTTCAAGATAAATTTGTAAATTTTTCGGTTGAAAAATGTCCCGGCCGAAGGCCGTTTCCTATTACAATACAGGCTCGCTATCGCTCGCCAGGAAAAGATCGACACCTAAATGGTACGAAATGTCAAAAAATTGACAGAAATGGGGCGAAAGTTCTTAAAATAGCCCAACTAATGGGGCAAACGTCTTAAAATCTCAATAGCAGTGGAGTTAAACATGAGGGAGAAAGGGGTTAAGAAAATAATCCCTCAAGTGGAAATCCCAATCCCTTAAGTACTTCCGGAATGGCTCCCCTTTCTTCAGCCCTTCTTTCTTCTCCCCCTCTGTTCTGTCTTCACTTATTCCTTAATTATCTCCTTCCCTCCTTCATTTTCTTTTCTTTAATGTGTTTATTTCCATCCCTTCCTTCCTTCAGCTCTTCATTCTTCTCCTTCCTTTCTTGACTACCTCATTCTCTCCCCTCCTTCCTTTCCACTGCTTTTATTCCTATCCCTTCTTTCCTTCAGACGTTCTTTCCTTCAGACGTTCTTTCCTTCAGACGTTCTTTCCTTCAGACGTTCTTTCTATACTTTCTTCCTTCCCTCCTTTTCTTCTTTACCTCCATTCCTTCCCTACCTTCAGCCCTTCTATTATTCATCCTTTCTTTCCTAATTCTCTCCTTCCTTCTTTCTACTGTTTGTATTCCCTTCCCCTCCTTCATTCAGCCCTTCTTTTGTTTCCTGTATGCTACCTCCTTCCTCTCCCCTACCCTCCCCTCTTTCCTTCCCTTCCTTCTTCACAAACCTTCCTTCTTGGCACCATTCTTCACCTTCATCCTTCCCTACTTTCCCTTGCCTTCCCTCCTACTCTTCCTTTCGCTTAGGGGAAACTAACCCCTTCACCACCATTACGTAATTGTCATCCAGTTCTGGTCACTATTAGACGACTTTCTTTAGTTTATATCTTACCCATACGACTTAAATGGGTAAATCACAATTAACCCTTTTATTAACATAGGACCTTCTTAAACTGCCTACATTTAACCAGAATCAGAGGTAAAAAGGCGTCACGGTGCTGAAGGAGTAAAATTAACCCCTAAATAATCATGACACGTCTGAACCATATATTCTTGCTATCATTAGACGATTATATTTAGCTTAGAAAGGATCTACTGGAGTCAGTCATAACTTAATTGCTTTTGACTCCTTAGATTCTAGATTACCCTTCCTACGCTGCAGTAATAGTCTACAACTACCAACATTTAAATACAGATTTGCGTCCTGAAATACTTAAAGGCATTTTGTGGACAAAGAGAAGTGTTAATATGTTATTTTGACATGCACGTATTTTGACATGCACGTATTTTGACATGCACGTATTTTGACATGCAGTTATTTTGACATGCACGTATTTTGACATGCACGTATTTTGACATGCACGTATTTTGACATGCACGTATTTTGACATGCATGTATTTACCCTTTCAGTACCGGCGACGTCATATTTCATTTTATTTCAGCTACATGTATATGAGTATATGGAAACTAGAAAGGATATATGGTAGCTAAAAGGATGAATTGAGATACTCTGTAGCAGTTTAATAGGTAGACGTCCTTCCTAAGCTAAACAAAATCGTATAATAGCTACCAGCATATAATGCAAAAAATGTCACCGGTACAGAATGAATCAATATGTTTGTTTTGTATACATTGACGAATATACTGTATATGTGTTTTGTATACATTGACGAATATACTGTATATACTGTATATGTGTTTTGTATACATTGACGAATATACTGTATATACTGTATATGTGTTTTGTATACATTGACGAATATTGTATACCGGTATACTGTATATGTATTTTGTTTTAAATAACTGCATTAACTAATTAGGTGGCGAGGGAATAAGTTGCGGATGAAAGTGTTTATTTTATATGTAATCGAAATTAACTCCGCCACTTCGAGTTGAAATCTTGGCTAGAGTTGGTTGGTCTGGATTTTTGGGTGTTTGTGTTAGAGAGGGAATGTGTGGAGGGGATGATGCAGGTGGTTGAGGTGATGGCGACCAGCTGTTCCAATGAGTGGAGGGGTTGATGCAGGTGGTTGAGGTGATGGCGACCAGCTGTTCCAATGAGTCTGTTGTTGTTCTTGGGGTAAACTTTGTGTGGGGGAGTTCTAGTGTCACCCATTATAGGTTATCGTCGACGAGTTATAGTTCTAGTGTCACCCATTATAGGTTATCGTCGACGAGTTATAGTTCTAGTGTCACCCATTATAGGTTATCGTCGACGAGTTATAGTCTAGTGTCACCCATTATAGGTTATCGTCGACGAGTTATAGTTTCTAGTGTCACCCATTATAGGTTATCGTCGACGAGTTATAGTTCTAGTGTCACCCATTATGGTATCGTCGACGAGTTATAGTTCTAGTGTCATATAGGTTATCGTCGACGAGTTATAGTTCTAGTGTCACCCATATAGGTTATCGTCGACGAGTATAGTTCTAGTGTCACCCATTATAGGTTATCGACGACGAGTTATAGTTCTTGTGTCACCCACTATAGGTTACCGTCGCCGAGTTATAGTTCTAGTGTCACCATTATAGGTTATCGTCGACGAGTTATAGTTCTAGTGTACCCATTTAGGTTATCGTCGACGAGTTATAGTTCTAGTGTCACCCATTATAGGTTATCGTCGACGAGTTATAGTTCTAGTGTCACCCATTATAGGTTATCGTCGACGAGTTATAGTTCTAGTGTCACCCATTAGGTTATCGCGACGAGTTATAGTTCTAGTGTCACCCATTATAGGTTATCGTCGACGAGTTATAGTTCTAGTGTCACCCATTATAGGTTATCGTCGACGAGTTATAGTTCTAGTGTCACCCATTATAGGTTATCGTCGACGAGTTATAGTTCTAGTGTCACCCATTATAGGTTATCGTCGACGAGTTATAGTTCTAGTGTCACCCATTATAGGTTATCGTCGACGAGTTATAGTTCTAGTGTCACCCATTATAGGTTATCGTCGACGAGTTATAGTTCTAGTGTCACCCATTATAGGTTATCGTCGACGAGTTATAGTTCTAGTGTCACCCATTATAGGTTATCGTCGACGAGTTATAGTTCTAGTGTCACCCATTATAGGTTATCGTCGACGAGTTATAGTTCTAGTGTCACCCATTATAGGTTATCGTCGACGAGTTATAGTTCTAGTGTCACCCATTATAGGTTATCGTCGACGAGTTATAGTTCTAGTGTCACCCATTATAGGTTATCGTCGACGAGTTATAGTTCTAGTGTCACCCATTATAGGTTATCGTCGACGAGTTATAGTTCTAGTGTCACCCATTATAGGTTATCGTCGACGAGTTATAGTTCTAGTGTCACCCATTATAGGTTATCGTCGACGAGTTATAGTTCTAGTGTCACCCATTATAGGTTATCGTCGACGAGTTATAGTTCTAGTGTCACCCATTATAGGTTATCGTCGACGAGTTATAGTTCTAGTGTCACCCATTATAGGTTATCGTCGACGAGTTATAGTTCTAGTGTCACCCATTATAGGTTATCGTCGACGAGTTATAGTTCTAGTGTCACCCATTATAGGTTATCGTCGACGAGTTATAGTTCTAGTGTCACCCATTATAGGTTATCGTCGACGAGTTATAGTTCTAGTGTCACCCATTATAGGTTATCGTCGACGAGTTATAGTTCTAGTGTCACCCATTATAGGTTATCGTCGACGAGTTATAGTTCTAGTGTCACCCATTATAGGTTATCGTCGACGAGTTATAGTTCTAGTGTCACCCATTATAGGTTATCGTCGACGAGTTATAGTTCTAGTGTCACCCATTATAGGTTATCGTCGACGAGTTATAGTTCTAGTGTCACCCATTATAGGTTATCGTCGACGAGTTATAGTTCTAGTGTCACCCATTATAGGTTATCGTCGACGAGTTATAGTTCTAGTGTCACCCATTATAGGTTATCGTCGACGAGTTATAGTTCTAGTGTCACCCATTATAGGTTATCGTCGACGAGTTATAGTTCTAGTGTCACCCATTATAGGTTATCGTCGACGAGTTATAGTTCTAGTGTCACCCATTATAGGTTATCGTCGACGAGTTATAGTTCTAGTGTCACCCATTATAGGTTATCGTCGACGAGTTATAGTTCTAGTGTCACCCATTATAGGTTATCGTCGACGAGTTATACATCCTGAAATGACACGGTCCCATCCAAGTGTGTGTGTGTGTGTGTGTGTGTGTGTGTGTGTGTTTGTGTGTGTGTGTGTCTATGTGTGTGTGTTTGTGTGTATGTGTGTGTATATCAAAATGTTTGCATAATCTTCAACATATGACCTTTAGGTGATATGGAAACTCAATGACCAAAGTAATCATATTACAATTACAACAATAAGATAATGGTATTGTATATATTGTTTGTAGCTAAACACCCTTATATATAGAACCAAGTATCACCTCGGCCCCTGGACAATATACCCCTCTGAACCAAACCAACACCTTCACGGGGATGGTGCCTTAACCTATACTCAATTAACCCTTTCAAGATCCAATTTATTTTCTGTGTTCCGGCTGTCATTAGACGATTTTATTCAGATTAGGAATTGTATTATGGAAGTGAGAGGGTTAATTGAGATAGTCTTTACCCTTATAATTCCCACAGATCCTTCTTTAACTGTATCACATAGTCTAATGATAGCCAGATTAAACTATCAAAATGCGATACAGTCTTCAAAGGGTTAATGTGATGAATGTTTCAAAATGTCAACATTAATGAGGCTAAGCATGAGGGAGAAGGGGTTCCACACAACACTCTCCCTCAATGTGATGGTATAAATGCTTGTCTGATCTTTCCTGTGCTCTGTTTGTCATCCCCCCCCTTCCCTCCCCCCCCAACACACAGCTGCTTACAAGACAGTTTGGGCTATTATTGTACCTACCCCCCCTTCCTGCCTCCTTTCTCTCTCCCTCCCCCTCCTCTTTCCTTCCTTCACTTCCCCGCTCACCTTTGTCGCTTCCTCTCCCTCCTCTCCTTCCTTCCATCCCTCCTTCCTCCTCTCTCCCTTCCTCTCAATACCCCCTCTCTCCCCTACTCTCGATAGCTCCTCCCTTCCCTTCCCCTACCCTCCATCCCTTCTCCCTTCCTCTCCTACCCTCCTCCCCCTAACTCTCCCTCCCTCCACCCTTCCTACCACCTCCTCTCCCCTACCCTCCATCCCACCCCCTATCCTACCCTTCTCCCTTTCTACTCATCCCTCCCTATCCTCCCTCCCTCCTCTCCCTCCCATTCCCCCCCTCTCCCCCCCCCCCAAGTACTAATAAGCCAAGTTCCTCCCCACTTTCTACATCCTCTAACTTTCCCCCCCCCCCAGATCAGTCTATCCCACAGCTCGTTACAAGACCGTTAGAACTATAATTGTCCTCTCCTTGTCTGTGTTTGTATATATGTGTTGACTACAGTAGGCTAACACAATAGTCTCCCCAGACTTCCTTCCAACTGTATGAATGCCCACCCCGATCCCCATCAATCTAGATATGTACATTTTTCGATAGCACAATGTCACGGATTAACGCCGATTTTGTCTAAGTTTCAGGCGCGCTATCGCTCGCCCAGAACAAACAATCGACATAGGAATGAGGTGAAGCATCTTATCATCGCCTAAATAATCGGGTGAAACATCATAAAATCTCCAAACAAAAAATACTGAATCGAAACAGGAGAGGTAAAACAAAATAAAAAATATAAAATAAATAAATAAATAAATAAATAAATAAATAATAACCCTCAGACCACAACTTGCACTAAACGATGAGACAGGTTGTTTGGTTGTATGGTATAACATAGGCAGAACGATGAGACAGGTTGTTTGGTTGTATGGTATAACATAGGCAGAACGATGAGACAGGTTGTTTGGTTGTATGGTATAACATAGGCAGAACGATGAGACAGGTTGTTTGGTTGTATGGTATAACATAGGCAGAACGATGAGACAGGTTGTTTGGTTGTATGGTATAACATAGGCAGAACGATGAGACAGGTTGTTTGGTTGTATGGTATAACATAGGCAGAACGATGAGACAGGTTGTTTGGTTGTATGGTATAACATAGGCAGAACGATGAGACAGGTTGTTTGGTTGTATGGTATAACATAGGCAGAACGATGAGACAGGTTGTTTGGTTGTATGGTATAACATAGGCAGAACGATGAGACAGGTTGTTTGGTTGTATGGTATAACATAGGCAGAACGATGGGACAGGTTGTTTGGTTGTATGGTATAACATAGGCAGAACGATGAGACAGGTTGTTTGGTTGTATGGTATAACATAGGCAGAACGATGGGACAGGTTGTTTGGTTGTATGGTATAACATAGGCAGACCAAACTGACCACTTGGGAGTCTCGGGCCATTACGAAGTTGGAGCCGTACACAGTGATAGAAAACGGAACTGCAATAATAATCTAGCTCTATGGTGGATGGAAGTATATTGAAATTGAGATAGTAAACACCAATCGAGCAGGGCAATACCCAGTATATATATATAAGTTACACGCCAGACAATCATAACCCTTTACAGGACAGGTATATATATATATTGTCCATCGTTCACCACCTTTCACCCTCCTCATTCCTCTCCTACTTATCTCCCTTCTCTTCCCGCCCTCTCTCCATCATTCACCTCCCTTCATACCCTTCTCTTTCCTCTCTCCTTCCTTTCCCTATTACCTCCTTCTCTCCATCGTTCACCTTCCTTCTTTCCTCCCTCCTCCCTCGCTCCTTTCCTCCCTATTTCCGTACCTCTCTCCATCGTTCACCTTAATTCACCCTCCCTCTTCCCTCTCTCCATCCTTCCTTATTTATCTCCCTTTTCTTCCTTCCCTCTCTTTATTTTTCACCCCCTCCTCCCCTTCCTTCTCCCCTTTTTCTTCCCCCCATCTCTCCATCCATCACCTTCCTTCATTCCTCCTTCTTCCCTCTCTCTATCCGTCCATACTCCTCTTTTTTTTCTTCTCTCTCTCTCTATCCATCGTTCCCCCCCCTTTTTTTCCTCCCTTCCTTGCTCCTTCCTTCCCTCTATCCTTCCTTGTTTTTCTTTCTCCTTCTCTCTCCCCATCATTCACATTCCTTCATTTCTCCCTCTTCCCTCTCTTCATCATTCCTTCCTTCATTCCTTCTTTCCTTCCTGCCCTCCTTTCTTCCTTCATTATTCCTTTCTTTTTTCCTGCCTTGATTCCGTCCTTTCTTCCTTCCTTCCTTTCTTCCTTCCTTCCTCCCCTCTCTTGTCCTTCCCTCTCGCTTTCCTCTCTCTTTATAAGCCAAGCTCCTCTTACTAGTATTTCCCCTAACTTTCTCAGTGGATCTTCTCGAGCACGAACTCCACACATACACACAGAAGCACATACACTCAAATATATATACACACACGTAATCACCCACATGTACTCACACACAAACACACACACACATACACACAGAAGCACATACACTCAAATATATATACACACACGTAATCACCCACATGTACTCACACACATACACACAAACACACACACACATACACACAGAAGCACATACACTCAAATATATATACACACACGTAATCACCCACATGTACTCACACACATACACACAAACACACACACACATACACACAGAAGCACATACACTCAAATATATATACACACACGTAATCACCCACATGTACTCACACACATACACACAAACACACACACACACATACACACAGAAGCACATACACTCAAATATATATACACACACATAATCACCCACATCTACTCACACACGTACACACACACACACACACACACATACACATACACACACACACATACACGCAGAAGCACATACACTCAAATATATATACACACACGTAATCACCCACATCTACTCACACACATACACACACACACACACACACACACATACACACACATACACACAGAAGCACATACACTCAAATATATATACACACACATAATCACCCACATCTACTCACACACATACACACACACACACACACAGAAGCACATACACTCAAATATATATACACACACATCATCACCCACATCTACTCACACACGTACACACACACACACACACACACACACACACACACATACATACACACACACACACTTTTTCTTCACTCACTCAACTTTCCCCTTTGGCGGCCAAAAGGATTCCCACCTCCTCCCTCCTGTTACCCCCCCCCCCCCCCTCACCCACACCTCTTTCTCTCTCTCTCTCTATGTAAGTATGTATGTATGTATGTATGTAGCCTATGTATGTATGTATGTATGTATGTATGTATGTAAACTATGTATGTATGTATGTATGTACCTACCTATCTATCTATGTATCTATCTATTTATCAATATATCTATGTACATATCTATGTATATATGTATGTATACATCTATTTATCTATGTATCTATATATCTGTCTATCTATTTATCCACCTATCTCTCTATCTCTCTATCTATCTATCTATCTATCTATCTATCTATCCACCCACCTATCGATCTATCCATCCATCCATCCATCCATCCATCCCTGGCCTTCTACACATTCTCACGTCACCATCACTCTTTCCTCAAACTTTCATCTTTTTCGAACCCAGATAACACGACCAGTTTTACCAGCGACGCATCAGTTTTTTTATTATAAACTCCCTTTGAGGATCATGGCGTGTTGGAACAGTTTATTCTGGCGAGCATTAGGCGATTTTATGCAGGATTTATGCGGGATTTTATTCAAATTCAAATTCAAATTCAAATATTTATTTAGCCTTCAAATATACAATAAGTTCAGAATTGTAATACATGGAAGTCAACTGGCTAAGCCTTATGAGAGAAAAGTCTCTTTAAGGCACCTTGATTTAACCCGAATTAATTTAAATTTTTACATACATATAATATAATTGTATACTCTTTCAATTCGCACCCATAAACATACACTACATAAACATATTCAGCACAAAAATAACTTACAATTTGACGGATGTTTTAATATTTACTCAATAAAAATTATTTAAGGGACATCTTAAAACTAGACAGGGAGGGTTTATCCAAAATATGCCGAGGCAGTGCATTTCACACCTTTACACCATGATAATGAATCGATTTTTGAGATTGATTTGATGGCAATGATGGAATTTCTAAATCTCTTGTGTTTCTTAAGGTATATCTTTCATTTAAACGAAAATTAAATATATTTATGGGATTGTAATTATTAATGGCTTTATAAACAAAGATAGCAGTGCAATATATGTTTATGTCTTCCCATTTTAAAAGCCTTAGAGATTTAAATAATTCATTTGTGTGATCATATTTTGTTTTGAAAGTGATTGTCCTAATAATTTTCTTTTGCGCTAGTTTGACTCTCTCTATCTTAGTGTTACCTGCGGTTGCCCAAACTGTGTGACAGTATGAAAAGTAAGGGTACACCAAGGAGTAGTAAAGTTGTTTAATTACTTCCGAAGGAAAGCAGTTACGAGTTAGATATAATATACCACATTGTTTATATATCTTGTTTGTTAATGTTTGTATATGTGACTGCCAAGTCAAATGCCTATCCACTACAACACCAAGACATTTTATATTTTGCTCTTTTATTGACATTGAATTTCCTATTTTAATGAAATCTACATTTGGAGGAATATTCTTTTTTTCTGTGATGAATAATATATTTTGTTTTGTCGATATTTAAGGTTAGCTTATTTGCGGTCATCCAACAATAGACATTATTTAGTTCATTATGCACTGATTGCACTAGAGTATTTAAATTGCTGTGACTGGCATAAAGTGTTTATCTGGGGGAATTAGAGAGAGAGAGAGAGAGAGAGAGAGAGAGAGAGAGAGAGAGAGAGAGAGAGAGAGAGAGAGATGTGAGTGAAAGCATTTTCACTCACATGAGGCGAAACATTTAATTTTTAATTGAGTGGTAAACTACTGGAATGGGATACCTAAAAGTGTCATCGAATGTAGTACTGTTCAAATTATAAAAATCAACGACTGACTCGCTTGAAGAAGTTCTCGGATTCGTTAGAGTTGAATGATTTACCAATGATTTTGCAACCATTTCCCCGCGTGTAGTTTGATCGGTTAATCGTAAACTATTTACTTTAGTTCATGTTGTCGATGCCTTTAATAATCTTGAAAACTTGAATAAGGTCACCTCTCAATTAATTGGTTAATGGACATAGATTTAGTTCTTTAAGACGTTCCTCGTATGGTTTGTTCCAAAGCCAGGGTATCATCTTGGTAACTCTACGTTGAACTCGTTCCAATTTGTCTATATCTGTTTTATAGTAAGGGCACCAGAACTGAACGCAGTATTTCAAAAGTGGGCCGACTAATGAATTGTAAAGGGTGAGGATAACGTCTTTTGATTTAAGTTCAAATGATCTAACTATGAAAACTTTAATTTTCTTTTCCTCTTAAACAACTTCAACACAATGTTGACTTGGTTTGAAGTTACTGGAGAGAGAGAGAGAGAGAGAGAGAGAGAGAGAGAGAGAGAGAGAGAGAGAGAGAGAGAGAGAGAGAGAGAGAGATTTACATAGATACACTGGCCACACAGACCTTACGATCCAAACGAGGTGGTCAGGACTTAATTCTAGTAGAGATGGCATATCCGATAGAAAACGGAAGTTGAAGGAAAGGATAGAAAAGAGGAAGGCTCTCTCCCCACCCTCCGGCAATTGTCGTACATGACAAAGTTGGAAGTGATTAACCTTGCTGGGTTTCGAAATCTCAAGAAGGAATTTACAGGAAAGATTGGAAAAAAAGGAAAATGTATGCAACCCTTCGCCTTAGTAGCATGTACATTTTGGGGTTATTTGGAATCATGCAACCCATCACCCTTAGTAGTATGTACATTTGTAATGATGATTTTTATAATTAGTTTTCTTTTTGTTTATTTACTTATTTTTTCTTGCGCTCTCTTCAGATGAACAAATAATAACGGTGATAATTACTGCATACTCCATACAAATTTTTCTTTGGTATGAGTCTATATTTGTCTTAAATGTTTCTATAGAGGAGCTGTCTCTTACTTTATTTGGGAGTTTGTTCCACTCATCAATCACACTGTGAGTGAAGAAACTGTTTGTTGTATCTAGATTAGCTCTCCTACCCAATAATTTTAAATTGTTTCCACTTGTAGATGTGTCTTCGGCTTTTTTAAATAACTTATCGGGGTAAATGTTACTGAATCCTTTTATAATTTTAAAACACTCAATAAATTGACCACCCATCCTTCGTTTCTTAAGTGAAAACAGATCAAGTTATTTTAGTCTTTCATCATATGATTTATTTCTTAATGAAGGGATTAGTTTAGTGGCTTGCCTTTGCACAGATTCCGATTTTTTTACATCCTTTATGAGGTGGGGTGACCAAAACTTCACAGCGTATTCGAGGTGTGGTCTCACCATACTTTTGTATAAGAGAGAGAGAGAGAGAGAGAGAGAGAGAGAGAGAGAGAGAGAGAGAGAGAGAGAGAGAGAGAGAGAGTGTTTGAGAGAGAGCTATGCCTTCAATAAAGTGTCCGTCACCATCGTATCACCTCCAGTGTAAAATATTGAGGAACGTTCAATTTTATTACGTCCTGAGCCAGCGAGCACCATATCGGCTTGTATACTACACTGTCAGAGGGAACCATACATATCTATATCTATATGTATATATTTTTTTGTTATGTGTGTGAGAGACAAAAGGCAGAACTGACTGTAGCGAGTGCCTCCCCCAGAGTTGAAAGAGTGACAGGGTCAAAATCAAGGGACGTTCGAGCCAAAATGCCTGGACAAACATAGTTTGAAGCCATTTAAGTCATAGGAAGAGGCAAGGACTGATTCTGGGAGAGGGTTCCAGAGGTCAGCAGTTGAATAGAAGAAAGACTAAGAATAGCGTTTCACTCTTGGGTTGGAGAGTTGCACAGAGGAGGGGTGGGATTGTGTTGCAAGATAGGTACTACGTACCCTACGTAGAGGAGGTGGTATACACTGGGAAAGCTCTGAGGAACACTGATTATTGTAGTAGCAATAGAATAGCGAGAGAAATGCAACATTGCGGCGAAGAGAGAGAGATTGCAGAGAGTTGGTGAGTGGACGGGAGTTAATGATATGAAAAGCTTTCCTTTCTACTTTCTCTAGGAGTGCGGTGTGAGAGGATCCTCCCCACACATGTGAACAATACTCAATACAAGGACGCACTGTGCCCCTGTACAGAGCCAGAAGCTGCGCAGGGGTAAAGAACCCCTTGAGGCGGTTGAGCACACCCAGCTTCTGGGAGGCTGCCTTAGCAAGACTGGTAATATGGTCTTTCCAAGTGAGAGCAGAAGAAAAAGAGACCCCGAGAATATTGTGAGAAGATTTTTGTATTGTTGAAATGTAAGGGATAGTTCTCTGGAAGTTCCGAACGGATAGTAAGATGAAGACATTGGGTTTTGGAAGCATTAAAGGTAACAAGGTTTTCTCTGTCCCAATTGGAAATTGTAGTTAGATCAGAAGATAAGTGTTGCATGGCTTCATTACGTTTGTCTTTGAGGGATTGCTGGCTGGGGCGTTCAGGAAAACTAATTGAGTAGTGTAAGGTAGAGTTGTCTGCGTATAAATGGATGGGACTGGAGGTATAGTTGAGAAGATCATTTATGAAAATTAGAAAGAGAATGGGAGACAGGACAGATCCCTGAGGAACACTGGAGTTGATAGGATGAGGAAGTGAGCGATGGCCGTCCACAACTGCAGTTATGAAACGGTCGGTAAGGAAATTAGAGACAAAGGCACAGATGGAGGGATAGAAACCGAAGGAGGGTAGTTTAGAAATTAAAAATTTGTGCCAGACTCTATCAAAGGCCTTCGATATGTCTAATGCAATAGAAAATGTCTCGCCAAAGTCCCGCAAGGAGGATGACCTATAGTTAGTAAGGTATGAAAGAAGATCACCAGTAGAGCGACCCTTAACCCGTACTGTACCGTAGGATACAGTAATAAAATAAATGCGGCCAAAATGGTAGGAGAGACCACCTTTCCATCTCCAGAGTGAGGCAAGACTAGCCCTGCCACCCTTCAGCGGGTCTTATATATGCTGTGAAAAGTGTTGCCATATCGGTAGCAGTGCTCAAACGGTGGTTGTACCTGGTACAACCTTGTACAGGCAGTTACAAGAAAATACATTACTGGCGGATATATGCGTGTCGCTGGGACTGGGGAGCTACTTATCTACTTGACGTATATATACGGCGCTGGGATTGGAGTGGTAAAGGAAGCCATACTGGCGATCTGAGAGTAGATTATGAGAAGAGAAATGCTTAAGAAATTTGGATGCAAGAATAGTTTAAAAAACTTTAGAGATACATGAGATGAGAGCAATTGGACGATAGTTGGAGGGTTGAGAGCGGTCACCCTTCTTTGGGACAGGTTGAATGAGAGCAAACTTCCAGGAAGAAGGGAAGACGATAGAGGAGAGACAGAGACGAATGAGTTTGCCTAGGCAGGGAGTCAGCATGTCAGCACAGTTTTTTAGTACACCAGGAGGAACAGGGTGGAGAAGGAGGAATAGCACGGGAATCATCCAAAGTGTAATTTCTAGCAAAAGTTTGAGCAAAAAGTTCAGCTTTGTTACGGAAGCAAAAGTCATTCCATGGGAAATCAAAGAAATACTGCCGAAGAGCCTCCCAGCCGGCAGCGCCAAAGTGCCACAAGAGCCACCGGTTAGGAGAATTGGGTGGCTGTACCGGAGAGATAGGACAGGTAACAGATATTAGTTTATGGTCGGAGGAGCCCAAAGGAGAGAAAAGATTCATAGTATAAGCAGAAGGGTTAGAGGTTAGAAATTAGTCAAGTATGTTGGGCCGATCTCTGAAGCGATCCGGGATACGGATGGGTTGCTGGACTAGCTGTTCAAGGTCATTTAACCCTTGTCGAGCGGGTTTTTTTGGGCTTATTTGGGCATATTCAGGCCCTCCTGAATGATAAATCAAGTATCTGCATGAAAAGAAATGTATTCAGCAAAAAACTAGGCACTAAAATTCTTCAAAATGAGACCAGAACGAGCTACGTAGCACTCGTCGTTCTCAGGCAGTGTTACCACCAATATGGGAGTTTAGCGTATAGCGGCATATTTTATCCCACTACGCTCACTACTGGCAACGCTGCCGGCCTCTCGAGAACAGAGGGAACATGAGTCAGTGGGCGGCGGTAAGCCCTGGGAGTCCGCTGTCTGGCCCGCTGCGCTCCCGGCCATTTGCACTCGATTTTAACCCTTTAAAAGCCTTAATAATTCTCCTAACTTGCTACAAATTGGAGGCGGACTTAAGTCCGCCCCCGCTACGAAGGGGTTAAGATAGAAAAGAGGTAGGCTTGTTCACCAGGTTGGTCAGTGGCAACAGAGGAGAGCCATTGGTGGAGGTGAACGTTGAAATCTCCTAGGATGGAGATTTCTGCGAAAGGAAAGATGGATAGATTATGTTCCACTTTAGATAGTCAGTAGAATTAGGGGAGAGATAAACAGCACAGAACTATTTAGTTTGAGAGTGACAAGAAAGCTTTAGCCAGAGAGTTGAGAATTCAGAAGAGTCTAAGCTGGGAACACGAGAGAAAGCGAGATTGTTGCTCACATATGCGCAATATCCACCTTTGGCTTGAAACTGAGAATAGAGATAGTAGGAGGATACAGAGAAGGGTTTGCTGTCAGTAGTCCCAGACATCTGAGTTTCGGTGAGAAAGAGAAAATCAGGGTTGGCAGAGGAGGTGGTGTTCCACTGAGTGAAAATTAGAGGAAAGACCACGAATGTTGCAGACATTTATAGTAAGAGTAGAAGGTAGTACTCCAGGGAATTTAGGGGAGTCATTTCCAAGGGTCAAACTGATGGAGGCATTTCTTGTCCCCCCCCCCCCCCCTGGGGACTACGAGGCGGGTCGTGATTGTGTCATCATTTTGTTTTAGAAAAGATAGTGTAGTATGTAAGGTGTTTGTAATATATATATGTATATAGTCAGTTGTTCAAAACAACCGCCCCAGAGTGTTAAGAGACTAAACATCGTAAGCGTACGCTCATATTCACTTACGGAATCGTCCTTATGATCGGGAGCTTACTACGAATAAAACTTAGTAAAAAATAATAAAAAGAAAAATATTAGAACTACTAATCTGCTATGCTTCCTATCGTGTGGATGTTGATAGCGTGGGTTTTGCCCACTGACATATCAAGATAACTTAGAAACATCAGAGACGAATGGGAAGGGGATGGAAGGGAGGGCCGGAATCGTCAATGATTCCGGGGCCACTACTAAATATTAGGTTTTCCTTCTTCCCTCCGGGACTCAAACCTATAATTTATTAGTGGCCCCTCCATCATTGACGATATGCCTGATATCTCAAGACTGGAGGGGGACATTCGTGACAAATATCAAACCACTAACAAATCAACAATAGGATGAAACTAAACCCGATATAGAACTCTAACTTTTCTTTATATTTTGTGTTGTGCCGGGTCCTGATCGTTTAGTTCCCTTGATACAGTCCTTAAAACAATCCAGTTCTGGTTTGATGGATTTAAATATACTTGACAGGGACGTCCCGAGTAGGTTCTATAAGCAGTAAAAATGGTATTCAAAGGTTCAATATAATACTCAATAACGACACAAGGAAGAACACATATGAATATTTTATTTAATAAACAGGAAGGTGGGTGGAGAAGAATGATTGTTAAGGCAAATCCCACAATAAGAGTAAATATATATATTGTCCTTATGTCAGAACAAGGTTACTGATACCAGAAGAACTCAATAGTGAGAATCTAGTATAACATCAAATCATGTGGAAAAACATACATAGAGGCATAATGTACAAGAATACATTTTAACCTTCAATGCAATAATAAATGAGAGTAGAATATCTTCCGTTTTCAAAGAGCCTTCAATGCCCTAGATAATGATCCTAGGGTAATAATGAGAAGAGTTGAGGTAACAAAGATACAGTCTCAGGAGGCAAGGCGAGTCACGTGTGGGGCTCAGTTGACCCTTTTAAAACTGACCGCGTGAGCTTGCCTTCAGGTCAGGTCACTGGGAAGGTCACCATCTCAACTGAGATGGTAAATAATACTCTTTCTAGTTAATGCAACTATGAACTTAGCTACAGTGCGATGTTACTTTATTTTATATGAAAGGGCTGAGATTATTATTTATAATTAATGAGAAGTATCAAAATCGCTCTCAAGGAAGTTATATCTTATTACGGAATTATATTACTTGAACATATGCTACGATAACGAACAGAAGTTAGGAATTTGTGTCACTATATTTTTCTTAGGTAAAGCAGAGTAATTATGTGAATTTAATTAGAGCAAAAAGGTAGTTTATTTGGTCTGCTAATTGGTATTAATTGGATCAAGATGTAATCTTCAATATTCACTAATAAGGTAACACACGAAGATAAGCAAAATACTAACTGAGTTCCAAAAGACTCAGACGTAAATGAACACTATAGTTTTAATCTCAACAATGGAGAACTGACTAATTAATAGATATCGATCGGTAGATCGTATTTAGTAATTAAATTGGTGCAAATGACGAAGTTTAGCTCATTGATATTGAACGCAATATCAGATTCGCTTCTGAACAAGTTAACAGGGCGAGGTAAATAATATGTACAGGCACAATTAGTACATGGGCGTAGGCGACGAAGTCCTACTCATTGATACTTAAAACAGGCAGTACCAGGCTCGGGCCTGAACGGGTTAACAGGGCGAGATGAATAAAATACACAGATACAATTAGCGTATGGTGGATGCACATGATACAAAACACAGAGGAAAGAATTCCTAAACACGGTATTCGAAATATCACAACATCAAGATTTACAAGAACATAAAAGCACGTCCATAAGATATATGTCATATGCGATTACTGAATGGAAAATTTAGGAATTACATTGATTACTCGTTGGAAAATTGGGCGTAGGTTCTAGGTAAAAAGCGATTATATAAATGGATTGATCACAGAATATATTGGGACTTCAACTCACAAATAATAAATCAACATACACGTAGTCAGTAAATCTGCGAGCGTGGAGGGCCTGAATATATGTTAATGACACTGATATGTAACGTATGCGTAATTTATGAATTAAATAAAGGCTTGAACAAGGGTCAAGAACTGAAGGCAAGATGGACACAGAATAACACAGGTTCAGGAGGATGAAACTTATTACGCAAGCATAGGATCTTGGGCACAGATCGCAAGGAAATCAGGGCACAACACGGTTCACATATTTACATAATCAATACCTCACAACAATAACCAACAGAGAAAGACACAGAAACACTTAAGTATTTGGGAGGGCAGGGGGACGAGAGTACTGGTCGGGCCGGCGTAGAGGGTAGTAGACAATCTTACACAGCTGGTTGCCTCCTCGAGTAGGGGTCCTCGATTTAGGCCTGGTTACATAATTCGAACCGGGGTCCTAGGTCCAGGCCTGCTTACGTAATTTGAGCAGGGGTCCTAGGTCCAGGGCTACGTCCATAGCTCGAGCAGGGGTCCTCGATTCAGGGAGCCAGGCAACAGACAGGTGGTCCTTCGGCAATCCGGAAGGGGGCCAACGTCCAAGGGGCACTCTCGAGGGCCAGGGGGGCGAAGGGGGGGAGGGGGGGGAACCGTAGCAACACTGTCCCAAAGAGCCGTATCCTGAATGGAGTCCGCCTAGTCGGTAGGTGAGGGTGGTTTTCACACTTTCCTCAGGTTTTCCTGAGGTCCTATTCAAATATTTTCTTACTTCAGAGGTCAATGAACTCGGGGAAAAAAGGGTGTAGAGGAAAGAGGAAAATTGGTTGTCGTGAGGTACATATACATTCTAGCCTGGGAACTCAGGTATTATCATATGGGCCTGGTTCCAAAGTAATATTATAATACTTAATGGGGCAACTGGAAGGTCCAGGGTTGCTGTGTAAAATGGAAAACACTAAAGGCTAAATCTGCAACAATTGTCTTGCAGGTCTTCTAATTATCCTAGGACATAGGTATAGAGGATTGTGTTTGTATTTTCGGGGGCATGGAGTTGTCAGGCACTATCAGGTCCATTTGTCCCTGTAATATTCTGGGCACTGGTGAGTAGATTGCATAAACATATTTAATGAGTAATCTACATCTGGGTGGAGGTGATGGAGAAGTGTCCTTCTTGATAATGAGGACCAGGGGGATGTCCTGAGGATCCAGGGGGAGGTCCTGGAGGCTCGGAGAAATGTCCTTTTTGATAGTGAGGACCAGGGGGAGGGCCCTGAAGGACTTAGTGAAAGGGTCCTTAATGACCAGGGGGCGGTCCTCCGTTTTCTTTGGAAGGAGGTGGGTGAAAGAAAACTTCTTACTGGTGTGGTTAACTGGTGTAAAGATGTGGCCTGGGTGGTTATGCTGGCCATTCGATGTCCTCAGGTTTTGGGCCCGTCATCTCACCACCTTCGTTGTAAACAAATCGCGACCACGTGATATAAAGTTGTAGGGTCTGGTGGTCGGAGATGTTGCCAGTGGGGTGAGGCCTGGGTAGGTGTAGAACCCCATAAGGTGGTGGTGAAGGTGCAGGAGGACCTGTAGGGCTTTGGGTCGGCAGGAGGTCTGGCTGGTGGAGGAGAACGGCTGCTCTCGTGTGGCTGGGGTCCTTGGTGGCTGTGATTGGTGTGACGCCTCCCGGCGTTAGCAGAATGGTTGCGTGGGGCATTGCAGCTTGCTAGCGCTCGCCAGGATGGGGGGATAGGCTACAGTTGCCCTAGAATGATCTGCTTTATTTCATCAGTGTCGTGTTGCCACAGACAGTCTAGAAGTGGTCTTTGTTTTGGTCTGTGGCCGCGCCTTATATTTTATATTCGCTATAATATAAATGTTGCTTGTGTGGGAGGCGAGCGAGAGAGTGTGAAGGAGTACACCCAGCAGCGTGGTGAGCTATGACACGGCTCGCTTGGGCGCTGACGGCGTTGGCGGCCGGGTGGTCAACTAGTCCCTTCCCGTCGCTGCCTCGTGTTTTTTACCAGCTCAGAGCTTGCCTGACACGCGTATCGCCTACATCCTTTGCAATTCTGTCCCCCATACTTGCTACTTCGCTACTTTGCATACTATTTCTCTCTCTCGACTTCTCCTTTCTCATTCTCTAATCTGTATTAAACTCAACATCCCCTCTGGTTTCAGCATAGACGTTCACCGTCGACCAGTCGTATTGTACGCGAAGCTCTCAGATATTTCCATGTATTAGGTTAAGGAGGTATTATGCTTTATTGAGGTTTAGAGAGACGGACTTTCCCGTATGTGTCCTCTCTCGGGAAGGTTGTAGACCGGTATATGTCTCCCTTGCAAGGTGTTGAGTGATTCTGCTTGGTTATCTAAAGCTAGACTGGGGGTAAGGTTACTGTGTCGTTGTCTCCGATGTGTGCAGTGTTAGCTAAGCTCTGCACGACATCGACAGGTACTGTGGGAGCCTAAGTTGTCTTCGGGTTGGTTTACTTTGCGAGCACAGCGCTGTGGTGTGAGAGGGCCATAGCCTATCCCTCACAACATAGTGCTGCCTCTTTGTGTTGACTTCTGAGGGATCGCCAGGATAGAGCTAGGTACTAGAGACCTAGATTTATCAAGAGAGCATCCCCGTCATATAACGTAATCTTCATTATACCACCCTCGGACAACGTTAGGCTACGAGCCGCATGCTCGCCCATTGTTGCCCTGCCTTGATACCCCAGCTAGACTTTATTAACTGAGCAGACACTGGTTAGAGATAAGCCCCATTATTATATGTATGCAGCATTATTATTCACTGCACTTTTGAGCCGAGGTTGTTGTTGAGTTGCACAATCCGAGTAGGCTGTTGCGTTGTGTCACAAAGCATTACTTTAGTTGTCGAGCATTACTACCTTTGCGCAGTCTTTATTATTCACCTGCCTATTATTACTATATGTCCTAGCATTTATTGTGACCCGTATTCTGCATTATAATTGTTCAAGATTCTTTACGAACATCTTCCCAGCATCAGACTTATTTCAGAAGTTTCCAGTTGATGTTGCAGGACTAGCATTGCACTTTCTTTAATACAGGAGTGCCAGTTATTTGAGTATCTACCGTAACGTTAATTAATCACGTTAACTATCTTTTCTTTGTGTAACATAATCGAGTAATCTTTTACTGTTTGAAAATAGGCTGTTTCATTGAGCGTCAGCCTAGTGTGTGTGCACCAGTTACCGAGTCATAGGATACCTCGTTGTCCAGGCACGACTCAGGGCGGTAATGGTGTTTTGTTTTCCAGTGTTTAAGGCAGGGGTTGGATCTAGTGTTACCGTTGTTGCTTTTTGCCATTATCTAGTCCAATGTTGAAGAGCCCTGTGTCTTTGAGAACCTGGATCGTAACATTGGGGCGTCCATTGCTGTGGTGGAGTCACGTGTTGTGGTGGTGAAGGTGCAGGAGAACCCGGAGTGGCTGGAGGGACAGGAGGAGCGTGTTTGGCAGGCCTGGGGGTAGGGGCCTGGAAGGTTGGAGCCCATCGTTGAGGTGGTGTCACACGTCGGCCAGATCTTGTACATACTGAGGATTTAGCTGATATTAGAATAGCTTTATTGACTGGAGATTGAGGGGAGGGGGAGGAAGCTGAGCTGTGAGAAGGAGGAGGCCGATTTAATTTATGTGGAGTCGGTCTGCTGAAAGGAGAAGATTGAGTACTAGTGATAGGCTGAGGAGGAGATGTTTGCAAGATAGGCAAAGATCCGGAAGTTGCAGAAGGTCTAATTGGAGGTGCAGGAGATTTTAATTGTAGAATAATTTGAGGAGGTGCTGGGAGAGGAGAGGAAGGACTAGCATGAGACTGGGAAGTAGAATGCAAAGATGTTGCAAGAGGAGAGGAAGGACTAGCATGAGACTGGGAAGTAGAAGGCACAGATGTTGCAGGAGTTGTAGGTTGAGTATTTGAAGATTGAGAATATGAAGGTATGGTCACAGAGGGAGATGGTTGATTAGGTGAGTGAGGTTGACACAGGTGGTTTAGGTCAACAGGAGGTTTTGGTTGGCATGAAAGAGAGGCAGGTAAAAGTAGCTCAGGAAGGGTGGACTCTGTGGATTTCAAGTTGGAATTATGGCTGTCAGGCAACGTGTCATTTTGATGGGTATTAGTGAGCATTACATCATTGTCATTGATAGGTTCAAATTTAAGTACATTTTTGTTGCGATACATAATTATATACATGACTTACCAAAATTATCAATGATCATCCAATAGGGATGACATTGGAGTTGAGATTTTCGTCTCCACTCTGGCAGGCTGTGTTTCCATGAGTCGTGATGGTGGACTTGAAAAAGAAGATGGGGGGAATCGTCTTGAGGATAGACTTGGGGGAATGGTAAGGAAAGATGAGGGTGAAGGAGATGAGGTAGCAAGTTATGAGCGGTTAGGCAGGTCCCATTGAAAGCGCATCGGAGGTGAGGGGTCATAAGGGCAGGGCCCTGGAATCTGGAGACCAAGGGAATCCATTTTTTATGATGAGACGGAGTGGTTACTGAGTTAGAGATTATGGCAGGAGAAAGGATATGGGTAGGATAGGAATGAGGTTCAGGATTGGGTGTTTGTTGGGAAAGGTCATTTGGGCAAATTCTAGGTAGGGGAATTTGTTCTGATGACTGGAAGGATGCAGGAGGAGGGATAATTTCTGGGGAATTAGTTATGATTGCAGAGACAGTGACATCATGGGGATAGAGAGGTTGGAGAGGTTCAGTTTGTGAGGTTTGGTCATCACTCTGAGGATTTAAGGATGGGGGAACAGGTTTCAGGTGCGTTACATTAGGGAAGGATGGGGTCACAAGGAGATTTCCTTGCAATGTTGGAGCAAGTTGAATCCCTCTTTAATGGTTAGTGGGAATGGGAATGAATTTCTGGATTATGGCAGGCGGATTGACATGGGTAGGACAGGAAGGATTTTCAGGTTTGGGTAGGGATTTTTGTGTTTGGTTAGTTTTGGACGGGAGGTCATAAGACAACGTCCTGTTGTGACAATCAACGTTGGCACAGAGAGAGGTTAATAAATCTAACCCCAGGTATCCATCACAGTTGGATGGACCAGGAATTTGTATCACGAAAGAGTGCTGAACTCCGTGATTAGGGTGGGGGGTTTGAACATATACTGGGAGTGTTTGTTGCAGGTCGGGAATAGCCTGGTCATCTCCAAAGGCTATCCTGTTAACAGAATACTGTAGCTTGTCTCCGAAAACTTTGTCATGCTTCCGGAGAAAAGGAAGAAAAAGACACGAACGGGAAGTTCCCGAAACAATGAGGAACTTAACTTTTACCCCATTTAGCATGAGTTTACTATACACCGGGAATTGGTCGTCCGATGCATAGTCATGAGCCCCCTCCATGGGCCTATCTACTTGCTTGGGGGGGGCTTCGCAAAAATCCTGTGGTTCCGGCAGGACTATTTCAGGCTGATCAGGGGTAAGTTCTTCTTCTGGGTCTCCTTCGTCCATCTTCATATCTTCTTCCTGTATCACGTGTGAAAACTCGCAAGGGCAAGTTTGTCCTCCTTCGTGACTGAGAGCTGACTTGACATATCTCTCGAACTGTGCCCAGGTTAACTCAGGCATAAGGTTACGCACGTATTCCCATATCACGGGTTGATACTGTCCAAGATGAAGTACAGTAATGTGGATCTTAAGAGCATCCTTGTACTTGGTCGTAACGTCCAGGATTGATTTGAACATATCCAGGTATGTGCAAATGTCATACTCCTCACCTCTAAAGATCGGGAGAGATATAAGTGGTGTTTCCATGATGAGAGTAAAATATTGTCAATTGAATACCGGAAAAAAATATTTGAAATTGCTAGAATATCCGTACTGGTACGCCGTATCAAGACACCGCTGGCTACCAGTGTTGTGCCGGGTTCTGATCGTTTAGTTCCCTTGATACAGTCCTTAAAACAATCCAGGTCTGGTTTGATGGATTTAAATATACTTGACAGGGACGTCCCGAGTAGGTTCTATAAGCAGTAAAAATGGTATTCAAAGGTTCAATATAATACTCAATAACAACACAAGGAAGAACACATATGAATATTTTATTTAATAAACAGGAAGGTGGGTGGAGAAGAATGATTGCTAAGGCAAATCCCACAATAAGAGTAAATATATATATTGTCCTTATGTCAGAACAAGGTTACTGATACCAGAAGAACTCAATAGTGAGAATCTAGTATGTTACGACCGGCACAACGAAATAAACAAGGGCACTTAATATTGGACTAGAAGATAGGCTATATCTGCAACAACAGTACGCTAATTCCAAACCCTCGAACTATTAAGCCGGTGAACAAAACACTTAAACCCTCCAGAGTTAATCTACTGGATAACGGGGTATCAATTAACTGGGTTTAGTGCACTTCTACAAAGGCTTTTCGGTGACGGCAAAGCCTACTCACAACAGGAGTACTTTACGTTAATAAAATGCCCTTAACCTGACAAGCGCGAAATAGACCTAGGGGCTAGGGTAGTTATTTGTGCATTTCTACCCTTGGATTCTGACAGAATTCGTTATATTTACAATATAGAGCATTATTTGTTTTCGGTATGCTTTTATTTTACATATATGATGTATATATGAACCTTCAAGAGTGCTAAAATAAGTGGGAAAAGCATTTGGGTGGTGAAAAACGAAGATATTGGCCACCCGGTCATAATCTCAGGCGAGAGAGAGCCACAGGCAACCCTCCTCTCTCGCTGTCTGTGAGGTAACTGAGACGAGCGGGGCGGTGTGGGCCGGTGTCTGGGTGTTGCATAACGATCTTTTCTGCAACCCACTTGTGCTACATTATCGCGGGAGAGAAAAATAACCGATAAATGATGATAATAAGAGGAAAAATAGGTGATAATTGAGGAGGGGAGGGAGGGGGGAATAAGGTGGGGAAGGAGGGGAGGGGGGTGGGTGAGATTTACATGGATGAGTACTGGAGGGGAATTATCTCACCTAGAGACAAATTCCTTTGTTTTGATAGGCCCTTTTTTTTTATGGAAGGCTTTTTTTATGGTCTTGCTTCCGTGAGGCCTATCGCGTTCCCTATAGGAAGCCTTCCGTGAGGCCTATCGCGCTTGCCGGGTCAAGTAATAACAATGCTTGAATAAACTATGACAAGATTTAATAAAGGAGTATATGCTTACGTTAACTTTAGTGTGAGTCTGAACTCAACACTAAACTCTTCAATGCTCTATGAAAACACTGGAAGTCTAGTCCTACAGCAAACAGAGATGGAATCTTCTGAAAACGTCTGATGCTCTAAGATGCTCGTCGAATATAGAACAAAAATAATGCAGGGGCAGGATACCAAAGCGTGTATCTTAAATACACCATACATCTATATAAAACAAGGGAGTGCAACAACTCTGTGACAGCACTAATAACAGCCACTCAAAAACAGTACTTCCTTAGCCAACGTAACAGCCAAACTGGGTTGTGCACCATGCATCAACCTAGGCTAAAATAATACGTGAATAATTCCTAAAGCATACGCAGTTAAAGTTAATAAACACAATGCTGTGTTTCCCACTAATAAAGTCTAGCAGCGGTATAAAAGGTACAAGGAGCCTAGGCAGAGTGCAAGCATGCTCGTAGCCTACTGTCTCCCCTGAACAGATTTCCCCTTATGTTACGTTAAGTGACTAGGAGGCTCTCTTGGTAAGTCCAGATCTCAAGTATCTGGTCTTACCCTGGCGCTCCACAACGGTCAACAAAATGAGGTAGCAAGCATACAAGCAAGAGTAGGCAAAAGCCCTTCGCTTGTATGCTGTTACGCTCGCAAAGGAAAAATATGCACAAGGGTTACAGGCTACCTAGCTCCGTCGAAGTCGTACAGGCTCTGACTTGCCATATACATAACTCAGACAACGACCAAAGATACCCTCCACTGTCTAGCATTAAATAGGAGGAAAGAACAACCCAATAATTAGAAGCACCCAATAAAGGAGTACAAAGGAGTACAAAGGAGTACAAAGGAAATCAAGCAACAACAGATCTAGTGACCCTTCTAGGTTGCTTGTCCTCCAAAACACTGAGGATCAAGTGTCCAAACAGTGGTTTAGAGTGGGTAAGGGAACATTGGAAAGGGAATTACTGCCCTGGAACTAATATCCGTGGCAGGATTAGGAAGTTAGTAGGGGACAGATGGGTTAGTAACTGAGTGGGGGATAAAATAAAGTTATTCATTTACAAACGCAGTCAGTCGCGGGTTTGATGCGAGATATTTGTCTAGGCGTAGTTTAAATGAATCAATGGTGATGCAGTCTATAACGTTTCGGGGAAGCCCATTCCACAAGTTGACAACTCGATTGAAGAAGAAATTCTTAGATTCGTGTGAGTTAAAAGATTTACCAATAATTTTGCAACCGTTTCCCCGCGTGTAATTAGATTGGTCGATAGTGAAGTACTTACTACAGTTCATATTGTCGATGCCTTTGATGATTTTGAACACTTGAATTAAGTCACCTCTTAATCTGCGCTGGGTTAAAGGAAATAGATTTAATTCTCTAAGACGCTCTTCGTATGGTTTGTTCTTTAGGCTAGGTATCATATTGGTAACTCTACGTTGAACTCGTTCTAGCTTGTTTATATCTTTTTGGTAATAAGGGCACCAGGATTGAACGCAGTATTCCAGAAGAGGGCGGACTAAGGAATTGTAAAGGGTTAGGATAACTTCTTTGGATTTATGCTCAAATGACCTGCCTATAAAGCCAATTATTTTGTTTGCCTTCTTAACAACTTCTGAACATTGTTGACTCGGTTTTAGGTTACTCGATATTGTTACTCCCAGATCGGTTTCTCTGTTTACATTCTTAAGCTGAGTGCCATTCATCGAATAGTTTGCTTTCTCGTTTAGGTATCCGATATGTAGTACTTTACATTTATCCGCATTGAAACTCATTTGCCAAATTTGGGCCCAACATGACAATTTATCTAGATTGTGTTGCATATCGTCAACTTGTTCTTTTGAGAGTACGCTATTTGCAATTTTTGTATCGTCAGCAAATTTTGAGATTGTACAGGTGAGACCCTCATCTATGTCGTTGATGTAAATTAGAAAGAGAATTGGTCCTAATACCGATCCCTGGGGTACCCTGCTACTTACATTGGTCCATTTAGATGCCGTACCGTTTATGACTACTCTTAGCTTTCTGTCGCTGAGCCAATTTTCTATCCATTTCAACACACCGTCTTGTATTCCATGCGCTTTTAGTTTTAGAAGTAAACGTTTGTGGGGAACTTTGTCAAAGGCCTTTTGAAAATCAAGGTATATAATATCTACAGCTTTACTCTCATCGTAGAGGTTGAGGATATCGTGGAAGAAGTCTAAGAGGTTTGTTAAACAGGAACGTTTTTTACGAAAGCCGTGTTGAGTATCTTTAAGTATGTTATTTTCCTCTAAGTGATTTACGAGTCTGTCTCGTATGACGCACTACTATGATACCATGTGACTATGACTCTAATAATCCCTAAAGCTAGTGCAAAACATATATGTGAGAACTGGTGCTGGTAATACGACTGGCCGACTATGGAAGTCGTATGCAGAACCAGAAGGGATGGATAAATGAATAAAGATGAGAAGTATTGGAAAGAAGGAGTTCAGAGAGAGAAACAGCAGTAAAGAGGGTTAGATTGGGGACAGATTGCAAGGGACGTCTAGGACCAAGCACAAAATACCAAGCTCTGAGGAGACACGTGGGAAGGATTCCCCACCACCGCGCTAGGACAGCGGCCTCCAATCACAGACAACTACGTCATGAAGAGCAGGCGTCATATGATACGCCAGGCCCGCCATCCAATCACGAGCGGGTCGCACAGCCCAAGCGAGGGATGCAGACGTACATACACACGCACACACTACCACATCGCTGCCTCCCTTATCTCTCTCTCCTTGCAACTTCACACTACATATCTTATAACTCTATCAATGATATAAAATACTTCCAAGTGTCACAGACAAGAATAAAGACAAACACTGATCTGTCTGTGACAACATGAATACTAAGAAAGAAAGAACATCGTTCTACGATTATTATAACCCATTTTACTGCCCCGGCGAGCGCTAGCGAGTACTTGTACATTCTGGCAAGCTGGCCAGCGTAACAAGTATAATATCAAATTATGTGGAAAAACATACATAGAGGCATAATGTACAAGAATCAATTTTAACCTTCAATGCAATAATAAATGAGAGTAGAATATCTTCCGTTTTCAAAGAGCCTTCAATACCCTAGATAATGATCCTAGGGTAATAATGAGAAGAGTTGAGGTAACTAAGATACAGTCGCAGGAGGCAAGGTGAGTCACGTGTGGGGCTCAGTTGACCCTTTTAAAACTGACCGCGTGAGCTTGCCTTCAGGTCAGGTCACTGGGAAGGTCACCAGGTGAACTGAGATGATAAATAATACTCTTTCTAGTTAATGCAACTATGAACTTAGCTACAGTGCTATGTTACTGCACGTAGTGTTACACTTTGTCTCGGTGACGTCATGCCACGGCCGGGCCCTCTGAGTGGCTGGCCGTCTTACCACCCTCCTGCCGCGTCAGGAAGTGGTCCCCCCCGCACTCCCTGCTGCCTTTGTGTCTTCCTTGCTCAGAGCTTGCCTGACCAGCATACCCTTCACACCTCCCTTGCAACCTGTCCCCGACTTCTACCTATAGAACACTTTCTCTCTCTCTCAACTTCTTACCTCTCATTCTTCCAATCTATTTAACATCATAACTCCCCTTTGGTTCTGCACGATTTCATACATCGGCCATCATATTATATGCTGAAGCTCTCAGATATTCCATGTTTAGTTAGACATTTTGGAGGGGTTAACATTTTGTCTGTAGAGGTTCGACACACTCGCGGTGTCTCCCTACCTTTTGCTTGGTTGTCTGCTGGGCTATTTAATGCTAGACTGGGGTGAGGCTATTGTTGTTGTGATTTCCGATGTGTACCAGGTTTTGTTGAACTTGTACAATCGCAACGGATACGTGGGAAGCCTAGGTTGTCTTTCTGACTGTGTACCTTGTGAGTTTAGCACTGTGTTGCGAGTGAGGGCTTTCGCCTCTGCCACCCAATACTGTGCTAACTCATTTTGCTTTGACTTTGAGAGGGTCGCCAGGAGAGAACCAGATACTAGCGATCTGGATCTCTCAAGAGAGCACCCCGTCATTTAACGTAATTTGGCCGTACAGTCTTAAGGACCTCGCTAGGCTACGAGCCGCTTGCTCAGCTATTGTTTCCTAGCCTACTACATCCCAGCTAGACTTTATTCGCCTAGCAGACACCCGATTAGGATTATAAACTCTTATGTTATGTATGCAGCATTTTTATTCACGTTGATTGTAAGCCTTGGTTGTTGTTGAGTTGCACAACCTGAGCAGGCTTTTGCGTTGCCTGAGGAAGTACTTCTTTTGTTGTTGGAGATAATACTATTGCACATTTATCGTTATTCCCGTGCCAGTTAACACTGTATGTCCCTACACTTGTCATATCTTGTTCCTGCTTTATATAACAGTTCAAAATCCGATTCGATCATCTTAGCAGCATCAGACTTTCTTCAGAAGATTCCTGTTCGATGCTTTAGGACTTTCATTCACTTTCTTTAATATAGGAGTGACAGTTTATTATTGTTTAGAGTAACTTTAATTATACCTTCTTCTTGTTTGCATTAAATCATTCCAGTGATTTAATTAAGTTCTCTATCTTTTTCCTTGTATGCATTATTAACGTAATTGTATATTGTTGTGATACACAACGTAACTGCTTTTAAATTATATAACTTTAATTATAACTTGTGCAGGCCATATGATAAATTAATTAATCACTGAATGCATGCGGACAAGCATACACCTAAATTAATCAGGGGAATAATTGTGCGAGAACAAATATGAACAGTTAATTAGCGAGAACAATCAGTGAACACTTCGGGGAACTTATAATGGTTCACTGACGAAAGGGGAGATATCATGTTTATAAACAATCACCACCATTGTCACTACGACCAGCATTAATTGGTTTCATCGTTATTGACATTATAATCAGCTTCAATCATTATTCATCACCATTGTCACTACGATCACCATTATTATGTTTCATCGTTATCAACATCAATATCAGCTTCAATCATCAATCATCAATATTGTCATTATTATTGTTATGCCAGGGTTATTACCGGGTTTATATTGGAGTTTAGTTGGTTCTACTTGACTGGAGAAGTCAAAATCATATAGGCCTAACACATGCACAGGAGTAAAGGGTAACATATAACACTGCGTACATCTTATTAACAACTTTATTTATTTACTCACTAAGTAGAACAATACTATTAATTATGCATGAACAATGGTTTAAAATACAGATAAACTTAGCACGGTTGAGGATCCGCAAGAAAACTAGAAATATTCTTCGTTATCTCTCTCTCTCACTATATGCTATACACCTTAATTTACTGGTGCAAGATATGTTTTATATTATTCGCTCGTAATACTTGATCTCATCTTTTGTTTTGATGAAGATGCGTACACATAAGTTCAATTAGTTATTCTCAGGTTGTCACTCATATCATAGCACAAGGGAACGGGTAATATATATCAATCTCACAATTATAAGAATAATCAAAGTTTAAATGGTGGACTCCTGGTCGCATTGGTGTGAAATAAACAGAGTCTCAATTGTGGACTCTATCTTCCTAAGGGTCACTTGTTGCACTGGTGTGAATTTAACAGAGTCTAAATTGTGGACTCTATTTTCCTAAGGGTTCACCTGGGCACACTGGTGTGAAATAAATCTTCCTAAGGGTCACTTGTTGCACTGGTGTGAATTTAACAGAGTCTAAATTGTGGACTCTATTTTCCTAAGGGTTCACCTGGGCACACTGGTGTGAAATAAACAGAGTCTAAATTGGGGACTCTGTCTTACTAACTATTTCACTTTGTTGCATTTGTGTATGAGTGAGAGAGGATTTTCAACATTTACTCCTAGTCTAACACTTGAAGACTGGAGTGACGAGCATAGTTTGGGTAGATATGAGGTGGTTGAAGTCTGGTCATCTAGTTTCCGTTGAGCCATTTAAGATGGGGTAGTTTGGGATACAGATGGATTAACTGGTTTTAGGTCTTAAATGATAGTTCCTTGATGTCATCACATTGGGCACTTTCATCGGACTAATGCGAGCGAGAGCTAGGACATGTCCTGAGCTACTTTTACTCGTCTATCCTGACCGTTATGCTATTCGGTGGTGAAGTTCCGTTTCGGTACTCTTGACTTGGGGTCTTTAATACAATGTCTCTAGTGTCATGACACAGCGACAACATATCGGGCTAACGCAAGGAGATAGTAAGATCATGAACTTACTAATTTCACTCAATCTGCCACTGACCATTATAAGAGGTTCAAAGAACTCAGGGGGGCGGTGTTTAGACCTTTTTACTGTAAGTGTCCTCGACCATGGCGTCGGACAAATACAATATGGACTTCTATTTGTAGAATACCGTTCTTAAGACGGTATCTCACAAAGCCTGAACTAGTCGAATGACCTTTACCATGGCAAGTATCTTTCTATAGTTTTAGAATGCGGTTTTGGCAAAAGAAGTAAGATGGGAACATGTTCGACGGTTATGCTTCTAGTACCAAAGGTGCAGCCTATTAGGGATCTTATTATTAACCCGGCAGCTACGGGAAGACTCGTAAGATGTTCTACTGGGCGGCTGCGGGAAGACTCATAAGATCATAGGCCCAAAACAAAAAATTTAAAACACCCCAGTGGCACTAAAAATAAAACAATTTGTGTTTAGGTGAGATAATTTCCCTCCATTACTTTCTACCACTCCTACACATGTGTCCCCCCCCTTTTCCTTCCCCCCCCCCCTTTTCCCCAATCCTCAATTATCAGGTATTTTCTCTATTATTCCCAATATTTATCGAGTGTTTTTGTTGGAGGATGGGTGGGAGAGAGAGAAGAGGGTGGAGGAGTGTAAATCCGACCCTCCAACCCTCCCTTGGCCTCTCAGTGCTATGCGAGAGACGAGAGAGAGAGAGGGTGTCTCTCTCTCGCCGGTCTGGGCCAGATTACGACTGCGGGGCTAAAATATACAATTTTCACCAGCCAATTGCTGTTACCACTTGTTTTAATGCTTTCCCATGTTCATATGTTCATATTAAAAGTAAAATAGGTGCATATGGATAAGTATTAATTATATACAGTATATGGTAAATTGACAATTTTAGTGAGGAATGGATCAAAATACTTTCGCACAACGGGCACTTTCAAATACCATACCTGCGCAGCTTAGAGGTTCAGCACTATACCATGGCATGTAATAATATTAATTCCTCAATAGGTAAAATAACTCCTCAGATCTCGAAAGACATTCACCATGGTTTCAGTACTTTCCTTGAATGGGAGGGTAATTTTAGGGCCAGATGGCTAACATGTTAGTTAAACCAAGCCCTAGAATAGCTTGCCTTATCCATTTGTTAAAATAGGACTTCAGAGGCTATCAACCCTATTGGATTATTAAGCCAGCACACTGTAAGTCAAGAATAACGTCAAGACTGGAGCCTCTCTGTGAAAACTCCAGTCCCTTGCCTCATCCAGGTTTTCGTCGGGGTAGTGACGACTTCGGCTGAGATGTCCCAGGTTAGGTGTGCGGAGGTTAGAAGGTCATAAGTACAGGGGGGCATATTCCGGGGGGATTAGGAGGACCCCCTAGAAGTTTGCAGGCAGGTGAGCAGACCTCTTCATGGAAGAACAGCGTAACTGCTCCTTGTTAGTGCGTCCATGTTGGTCCTTGTGCCTCTGACTGTACACTATTTTCTTCTTCGTGGCCTCGTGGTGTTGGTGGGGAACTGGAATGGTTTTGCCTGGCGTGGTTGGGAGATCAGGTTTGATGGTGGCAATTCGGGCGTCTCGTTTGGTAAGGTGTAGTGGTGCACAGGTAGGTTTTGGGCGGCTATGCGTGGTGGGCTTTGTTATGGTTTTATTGTCTTCACATGGTTTTGATGCCGCATTGATCTTCTGTGATGGAGGTGAGTTTTCATTCTCGGTGTAGTTATTCTGTGCCTGGTTTCTATTGCTGTTTTCCTTTGTTATGGTGTGGTGGAGTTTGAGTATCCTTTGCATCTTCGTTATTTTGGTCTTAGTATTTCTCTCCGTCTTGGTTATTTCTCGTTGAGTTTCTCCTTCGTCCATCTTGTTTCGTTTTCCTTGATGATGTTGCCTTCTGGTGTTGGTTAGATTAGTTTCCCCTTTGTGATGCCTGCAGTTTAGCAGAACGCACACGTGGGCTCAGCCGCTCGCTGGGACACTCGCTAACACTCGCCAGGGCAATGAATTTGGCTACAGTCTATCTACAATGTTGTACTTTCTTTCTTGTGAATCGTCATGTCACAGGCAGTACAGAAGTGGTCTTTATTTTCGCCTGTGACAATGCATTATATTTTATATCATCAGTTATAAGTTTAATGTATAAGACTGAATGATACAGCTAGAGAGTGTGAGTGAGTAAGTGCAGGAGGCAGAGGGTACTGCGCTGAGTGTTACACGTTGTCTCGGTGACGTCATGCCACGGCCGGGCCCTCTGAGTGGCTGGCCGCCAAACCACCCTCCTGCCGCGTCAGGAAGTGGTCCCCCCCGCACTCCCTGCTGCCTTTGTGTCTTCCTTGCTCAGAGCTTGCCTGACCAGCATACCCTTCACACCTCCCTTGCAACCTGTCCCCGACTTCTACCTATAGAACACTTTCTCTCTCTCTCAACTTCTTACCTCTCATTCTTCCAATCTATTTAACATCATAATTCCCCTTTGGTTCTGCACGATTTCATACATCGGCCATCATATTATATGCTGAAGCTCTCAGATATTCCATGTTTAGTTAGACATTTTGGAGGGGTTAACATTTTGCCTGTAGAGGTTCGACACACTCGCGGTGTCTCCCTACCTTTTGCTTGGTTGTCTGCTGGGCTATTTAATGCTAGACTGGGGTGAGGCTATTGTTGTTGTGATTTCCGATGTGTACCAGGTTTTGTTGAACTTGTACAATCGCAACGGATACGTGGGAAGCCTAGGTTGTCTTTCTGACTGTGTACCTTGTGAGTTTGGCACTGTGTTGCGAGTGAGGGCTTTTGCCTCTGCCACCCAACACTGTGCTAACTCATTTTGCTTTGACTTTGAGAGGGTCGCCAGGAGAGAACCAGATACTAGCGATCTGGATCTCTCAAGAGAGCACCCCGTCATTTAACGTAATTTGGCCATACAGTCTTAAGGACCTCGCTAGGCTACGAGCCGCTTGCTCAGCCATTGTTTCCTAGCCTACTACATCCCAGCTAGACTTTATTCGCCTAGCAGACACCCGATTAGGATTATAAACTCTTATGTTATGTATGCAGCATTTTTATTCACGTTGATTGTAAGCCTTGGTTGTTGTTGAGTTGCACAACCGGAGCAGGCTTTTGCGTTGCCTGAGGAAGTACTTCTTTTGTTGTTGGAGATAATATTATTGCACATTTATCGTTATTCCCGTGCCAGTTAACATTGTATGTCCCTGCACTTGTCATATCTTGTTCCTGCTTTATATAACAGTTCAAAATCTGATTCGATCATCTTAAGCAGCATCAGACTTTCTTCAGAAGATTCCTGTTCGATGCTTTAGGACTTTCATTCACTTTCTTTAATATAGGAGTGACAGTTTATTATTGTTTAGAGTAACTTTAATTATACCTTCTTCTTGTTTGCATTAAATCATTCCAGTGATTTAATTAAGCTCTCTATCTTTTTCCTTGTATACATTATTAACGTAATTGTATATTGTTGTGATCAGGCTGTATCAGATATCATCAGCCTGTAGTAGTAGTGCATTTATACCGAGTTAGAGGATACCCCGCTATCGCAGATTTAACTCTGGAGGGATTAGGTGTTTTTGTGCGCCGGCATTATAAGTTCGAGGGTTGGATCTAGTGTTACCGTTGTGGCTGTGTGCCTTTCTAGTCCAATGATTAAGAGCCCTTGTTTTATACGAGTCCCGGTCGTAACACCTTCCTTGGTTTCTTTCCTCTTTCCTGGGCGAGTTAGTATGGTGTTTATCCTTAACTTGGGTATTTTAATTATCATCATCACAATTGTTATCACTACAAATAAACGTTAAACTCAGCTTCAATAACCCATTCAGTACCGGCGAGGCCCTTCTCAATATATTCTGACCACTATTGGACGATATTATTCAACTTAGGGAGAATGTCTACCCATGAAAAGGCTACAGACTATCTCAATT
>CM064541.1:27358426-27432700 GCA_032716605.1 Paralithodes platypus
AATGTAACAATATATCTTGAAAGGAGGGTCTTTGGTTTTTTCTTTAGTAATTAAAAGTTTGCAAGAGGTGCTAGATGGGATGAAATGAAGGTCTAGGGATGAAAGAGGTCTAGGGATGAAAGAGGTCTAGGGATGAAAGAGGTCTAGGGATGAAAGAGGTCTAGGGATGAAAGAGGTCTAGGGATGAAAGAGGTCTAGGGATGAACTGGTTCTAGGGATTGAAGAGGGTCTAGGGAGAAAGAAGGTCGCCCTATGGATGAAAGAGGTCTAAGGATAGACAAGAGGGTCTAGTTTGCAAGAGGTCTAGGGATGAAAGAGGTCTAGTTTGCAAGAGGTCTAGGGATGAAAGAGGTCTAGTTTGCAAGAGGTCTAGGGATGAAAGAGGTCTAGTTTGCAAGAGGTCTAGGGATGAAAGAGGTCTATGGATTGTGAAAAGGTTCTAGTTTGCAAGAGTGTCTAGTGATGAAAGAGGTCTAAGGGATGAAACAAAGTAGGTCTATTTTTGTCAAGAGGGTCTAATGTATGACAGAGAGTCTAGGATGAAAGATGGTCCTAGGTTTGCAAGAGGTCGAGGGATGAAAGAGTTCTAAGTTTTAGCAAGAGGTCTAGGGGTATGCAAGAGGTGCTAGGGATGAAGAGACGGTCATTTTTTTGGCAAGAGGTCTAGGGATGAAAGAGGTCTAGGGATGAAAGAGGTCTAAAGTTTTGTCCAAGAGGTCTGAGGGCTGAAAGAGGTCTAGGTCTTGCAAGAGTCTAGGGTATGAAAGAGATCTAGTTTGCATAGAGTCGAAGGGGATGACATAAGAGGTCTAGTTTGCAAGAGGTCTAGGGATGAAAGAGGTCTAGTTTGCAAGAGGTCTAGGGATGAAAGAGGTCTAGTTTGCAAAGAGTCCTAGGGATGAAAGAGGCTCAGGGAATGAAAGATGGTCTAGTTTGCAAGATGATCTAGGGATGAAAAGAGGTCTAGGTTTGTCAAAGAGTTCGAGGATGAAAGAGGTCTAGTTTGCCAAGAGGTCGAGGGGTATGAAAGAAGGTCTAGGGATGCAAGAGTTCTAGTTTTGCAAGAGGTCGAGGGAATGAAGAGGTCCCTAAGTTTTGCAAGAGTCCAGGGGATGAAGATTCTAAGTTTTTGTCAGAGGTCGAGGGGAAATTAAAGAGGTCTATGTTTTGCAAGAGGTGCTAGGATGAAAGAGGTTCGATAGTTTTGGCAAGATTCGAGGTGATGAAAGAGGTCTAAGGAGTATGAAAGAGGTCTAGTTTTGCAAGAGGTCCTAGGGGGGGTGTGGGCAAAGAGGTCTAGTTTGCAAGAGGTCTAGGGATGAACAGAAGTCTATGTTTGCAAGAGTCCCTAGGGTATGAAAAGAGGTCTAGTTTGCAAGAGGTCGAGGGATGAAAGAGGTCTAGTTTGCAAGAGGTCTAGGGATGAAAGAGGTCTAGTTTGCAAGAGGTCTAGGGATGAAAGAGGTCTAGTTTGCAAGAGGTCTAGGGATGAAAGAGGTCTAGTTTGCAAGAGGTCTAGGGATGAAAGAGGTCTAGTTTGCAAGAGGTCTAGGGATGAAAGAGGTCTAGTTTGCAAGAGGTCTAGGGATGAAACTATGAAAAATGAAAAAAAAAAATTATAAATGAGCAAATCCATACGCCCATCCCCCTTTTAAAACTCTATAACTTTTGGCAGTCCAAATTTGACGTATCAACAATGGATTTCGTCAATACAGAGATTTGACGATGTTTTGAATGTATTATATTTTATTATTTGGTCTCTGGGTGTTCTCCTGGACGACATAGATGCGTGTGATTCTGTATTATATTTAATTTAGTTACTTCCGTTCGGAGACTCTGTCCTCGAGTCGGGGGGGGCCAACCGGGCCAATCTCCCATCCTAAATGGGTAGTGGTGCCATTGATTAACATACATAACAGTAACATACATAAGGGGGGGGGGGTGTACATACATACATACATACATCCAGAGCCATAGGAGCAGTCAGACGCTCAGTGTGCATTAATTATTCTCACCCTCTAAACAGACGGGACATTACATTAAGGGGAGATTTCCACTTGAGGGATTTTTGTCTTGACCCCTTTTTCTCTTCCTCATCGTTTTAGGCCACCATTGCTTTTTTGATATTATCAAAACGTTTCCTCTGCTCCCCCCCCATTAGTTTATAGATTAGGTAGAGCGATTTTAAAAGAACTTTCACCCCCATATTAAGACCGTTCGCGGTGGGCTTTCGTGTCCAATTCAGAGCAGGAGTGGTCGATTTTAATTCCTGGCGAGCGATAGTCGCAGCCTAGTGAAGTTTAAGGAGGAACCGGCCTTCGGCCGGCGAAATTTTTTCTAAAACACCGAAAAATGTACAAATTTATCTTGAAAGGGACTCAAGGTGGTGTAAGTTTCTTAACCTGTTGATGTGAGGTCTAGAGGAACCACTAAATACCTCCCCTTAAGCTTCAACAATTCACTAAGACTCCACTACAAACGGTTTTCCCCCTTACGCCTGGCCCCTCTCTTCCTCTCCTCAGACAATAGCCGCCGCCCACCCCACCCCCGCTCGCTAATGAGGGCGGCAGTGACTGACGCCCACAACTGGTAATTGACCAACACACTAATAACACAACAAACACCAATTAACTGGACATTTTTCCCCCGTCGTTAGCAGACTGACGCGGGTGCGTTTTCTTTGTTGCGTTCCGTTTTCTTTGTTAAGGGGAGGTATTTAGTTTGTTCCCTAGACCTCCATCAAGCTTAAAATTACATCCCCTTGAGTCCCTTTCAAGATAAATTTGTACATTTTTCGGTAGAAACATTTCCCGGCCGAAGGCCGGTTCCTCTTAAATTACAGGCTCGCTATCGCTCGCCAGGATAAAATCGACACCTGAATTGCACGAAAGGTCTTAATATGGGGTTAAAGTTCTTAAAATCGCTAAACTAATGGGGCAAACGTTTTATAATATCAAAAGCAATGGGGCTAAACACGAGGGAGAAAGGGGTCAAGAAAAAAATCCCTCAAGTGGCGATCTCCCCTTAACCTATTGCAGTACTATGCTGCTTTCTTTCACTATACTGTACTCTGACTAACATTGGACGATTTTACTAATGTTTGGAAAGCCCCCTGGCAATGAAAGAGGTAACATCTGTCTCAATTAACCCCTTCTGTACCAGCGACGTCTTTTATGTATTCTACTCTAGATATATTTAGACGATTTAGTGCAGTTTAAGAGGATCTGTGGTAGTAACAAGGATAAAATGAAATTATTCCAAACCTGTTAATTGCTGGAGTCCACTTATAAACTGAATAAAATCGTCTAATAGCTAGAATAAAGGCAAAAAGACATCGCCGGTACAGAAGGGGTTAACCACCTGGCTTCATACTGTGACGCTCACCGCTTCTCCCAGAACCGCGTGGCTTACTCGCTAGGACTCGCCAGGGCAGAGAATATAGCTACAGTCTACCTATCATTGTGTACTTTCCTTCTCGAGAAAGCTTGTGTTGCAGACAGTTCAGAACTGTTCTTTATTTTCGTCTGTCACAATCCTTTCTATTTTTATTTAGTCAATTGAAAGTATTGTGTTAAGTAGTTGAATGATGGGAAGGCGAGCGGGAGAGAGACAAGGGGGTGTGACTTGGTAGTGAGTGTGGCGCATGGCTGGCCCCCTTACATAGGCCTCGCGGGATTCGTTGCCTCCTGCCTAACACTGCCTACTACGTGGTTGCTTACTGGGCGACTGTCGCGTGCCCTCGTGCCATTCTTGCGAACTGGGACTCCAGCCAGGAGGTCCATGGGAATATCCTTGTCAGATCCTTCCCAGACAGCATACTCTAAGCATCTCCCTTGAACTGTCCCACACTCTTTGTCTTAGAATCTTTCTCTCCTACTGCCTCTATCATTTCCACTACTTCCTCACCTTTTATTAATATCAATTCCCCTCTGGTTCTCTGCATCCACACCTTGAATTGGTGGCCAGACTGTATTATATGCTGGATCTCACATTTCTTATGTACTAGATTAAGGTTGAAGATAGTCATTGTCTTTTGGGAGATTGTATTGCTCAGACTGTCTCCATCAATCACTAATGTTTCTACAGGGTTAAATAATGCTAGACTAGGGATCAGGTACCTTGCTGTTGGTGTTTTCAATGTGTGTAGGCTACTTTTGAGCTGCACGACACTACGGATTCTGTGGGTTACCTGGGTGGATCTTTTGTCTGTGTACCTTGGAGTTTAGACTGTGTAAGTGCGTGAGGGCTGCTTGCCTAATCCACCCAACACTGTTCTAACTCTATTTGCTTTTACTTTTGAGGGTCGCCAGGAGGATATTCGATACTTGTGATCGAGAATCCTCAAGAGAGCACCCCTTCATATTAACGTAATCAGGCCGCACAGATCCAAGGTCCACACTAGGCTAGGAGCTGCCTTGCTCCACCAGAATTCTGTACCTTTGCGCATCCCAGCTAGACTTTATTAACCCGGATAGACATTAGCTGGATTAGATCATATACTCTTTTATGCATACCCATTATTTTTACACAAGCATTTTGAGGTCTAGGTTGCTGTAGAGAGACACAACCAGCATAGACCGGTTTTGTTAATAGGAGTACTACTTTTTCGTGGCGAGCATTAATACAGTTGCACCGCTTATAATATTCTTCTGTCCCATAACATTATATGTCCAGCCTTTTTGTGTATTTAGCCTACACGTGCATTGTCCTGCCTCCTGCTATTTTGTGGTTCCATTTCCGATACGTTCTTCTTAGTAGCATCCGACATTATTCAGAAGATTCCTTGTTTGGTGCTTGAGGACTTTACAACACTTTCTTTCATAAAGGAGTGACAGATATTATTGATTAAAGTAACGTTAAGTAAACCTTCTTCTTGTTTGCATTAGATCACTCTTGTGATTTAATTAAGTTAACTATCTTTTCCTTGTGTACCATAACTAAGCAACCATATGTTATAGGTAATAGGGCTGTTTCAGAGAACATCAGCCTATAGTAGAAGCACATAGATACTGAGAGTTAAGATACCCCGCTATCGCAGATATAACTCTGGAGGGTATATGTGTTCTTTGTTCGACGGGATTATATACCAGGGGTTGGATCTAGCGTTTCCGTTGTTGCATTTATGCCAGTCTAGTTCAATGTATAAGAGCCACTGATTTATACGAGACCCGATCGTAACAATACCTTCCTAAGCTTGATACAATCGTCCAGTGATAGCCATATGTAATTGAAAAGGTGCGTCCTCGAATACATGAAGTTTTATGATGAGTCGGCATATTTCCAACTGCCCATACACTACCGGAAATTAAAAACTACCCAAAATGAAAAACTGTCCCCCAGAACTACCAACAAAACACCATAAGCTACCCCCAAAAGTACCCAAAATATAAAAATAAATCCCCAAAACTAAATATACCAGTAAATTATCCCCAAAACTACCCAAAATGAAAAACCGTCCCCCGAAACTACCAACAAATACAAAAAAATACCCCCCCAAAATACCCAAAACAACCCAAAATGAAAAATTGTTCCCCAAACTACCATAAACTACCTTACATTACCCCCAAAACTACCCAAATTGAAGAATCCTCCAAAAAAACTGCCCAAAATGAAAAATATGGTTGGAAAAATAGGTCTTTGTAAATTATATAAAGTCGACTATGTTTTATGCTGCTGCTTTATTGGCGTGTAAACAGTAACAAGCGTTGATTGTTTTGACTTTTGTTTTAAGGGGATAGTGGCTGGTTTTTTGGTCTATTAATTAATTTATTTATTTATTACTTAGTTTCCTCGCTAGACCTCCATCAAGCTTAAAAAAAAAAAAAAAAAATGGACCCCCTTCAAGATAAATTTGTACATATTTTGGTAGACAAATGTCTAAAAATTACAGGCTCGCTATCGCTCGCCAAGAACAAAATCAACACCTAAAATAATCGTACGAAAGGTTTTAACATGGGGCGAAAGGTGTTAAAATAGCCAAACTAATGGACTGAACGTCTTAAAATATGAAAAGTAATGGGGCTAAGCATGAGGGAGAAGGGGTAAAAAAAAATAAAAAATAACCTGCCCCTTAATTCCTGAACTGTACTCGTTCTAAAAGTTGGGCCATCATTGTAGAGCACGATCATACACTCTAACAAACTTTGACTTCACTATAAAACATATTCACTCAAACAAAACCTGTATTCATAATACAACTCGTGCTCTCTAACAAGTCTGGCTTCATTATACATCACATCAATTAATAAACTCTGACTTCACTATAAATCACATTAAATAATAAACTCTGACTTCACTATAAATCACATTAAATAATAAACTCTGACTTCACTATAAATCACATAAAATAATAAACTCTGACTTCACTATAAATCACATCAAATAATAAACTCTGACTTCACTATAAATCACATCAAATAATAATCTCTGGCTTCACTATAATCCATCAAATAAACTCTGACTTCACTATAAATCACATAAAATAATAAACTCTGACTTCACTATAAATCACATCAAATAATAAACTCTGACTTCACTATAAATCACATCAAATAATAAACTCTGACTTCACTATAAATCACATAAAATAATAAACTCTGACTTCACTATAAATCACATCAAATAATAAACTCTGACTTCACTATAAATCACATAAAATAATAAACTCTGACTTCACTATAAATCACATCAAATAATAAACTCTGACTTCACTATAAATCACATTAAATAATAAATACCTGACTTCATTATATAACACATAAATTAATAAACTGACTTCACTATAAATCACATCAAATAATAAACTCTGACTTCACTATAAATCACATAAAATATAAACTCTGACTTCACTATAAATCATCAATAATAACTCTGACTTCACTATAAATCACATCAATATAAACTCTGACTTCACTATAAATCACATCAAATAATAAACTCTGACTTCACTATAAATCACATAAAATAACTCTGACTTCACTATAAATCACATCAAATAATAAACTCTGACTTCACTATAAATCACATTAAATAATAAACTCTGACTTCACTATAAATCACATAAAATAACTCTGACTTCACTATAAACACATCAAATAATAAACTCTGACTTCACTATAATCACATCAATAATAAACTGACTTCACTATAATCACATCAAATAAACTAACTTCACATCAAATAATAACTCTGACTTCACTAGAAATCACATAAATAATCTCGGTTTCACTATAAATCACATCAAATAAAAACTCTGACTTCACTATAAATCACATAAATATAACTCTGACTTCACTATAAATATCAAATATACCTGACTTCACTATAAATCACATCAAATAATAAACTCTGACTTCACTATAAATCACATCAAATAATAAACTCTGACTTCACACATACATTTACAAACCTGACTTCATTATATAACACATAAATTAATAAACTGACTTCACTATAGAACACTTAAAATATTAAACTCTGACTTCACTGTAAAACACATACATTTACAAACCTGACTTCATTATATAACACATAATTAACAATCTTGACTTAATTATAACACATAGATTAAAAAACCTGACTTAATTATAAAACACATACATTAATTAACCTTACTTCATGATAAAACACTTAACATAACAAACCTGACTTGATTATAAAACAAAAACTCAAACAAACCTGACTTCATTAGAGAACGCATTTATTAGCAAACCTGACTTCATCATAAAACACATAAATTTACAAACCTATCTTCAATATATAACACATAAGTAGCTTTTTGTGATAGCCACTAGTATTCTTATACTTGTAATAACGGTAACGGTTAACGCTGGCTACCACCACATTATATTTAATGACCTAATGGGAAGTCATAATAACACAAGAAGAATCAGTACGCAGGTGTAGAATCAGCAACAGTCAGCAGTAACAAAGCAGGAATATTCAGCAGCAATAATAGTTATATCTTGGGTTATACAGGAACAATAGGTGATTCTTCAATAGACGTAATGGTGAATGGTGAACTACCTAAGTCCCAAAGTGTGAGGACTAAGTAGGTGGAGTGGTCTGAAGCGAATGCGAGACACTTGTGGCTATGATCAGGGTCTACGGTAGAATGCCCTGTTCTCCAGCCTTGTGGAAAAACCACACCCTTATCTCGGCCGGTTTGCTCGAGTGTGAATAATGCATACTCTTAATTTTACAAGAGTGAATAATGCATAATATTCATTTTACAAGGGTGAATAATGCAGAACCTGCATTCTAAAGCAGTGGCCGTGATGTGAGGAAACAAGTCAGCATATAGATATGTCAGCACTGAACTTCCGTTCACCAGCTTCCAGTATACCCTCTGGTAGCAAAAGTACAGTCATGATCAATATGAACTAGAATATTTCTGTATAATAAGGTAGATGAGGAAACTATATATCATCATACAAATGTATTGTATGACATAAGTTAACAAAGCTGACTTCATTATACAACATATAAATTAACAAAACATGACTTCAATATAAAACTCGTGCTCTTTAACAAACCTGACTTCATTAAACAACACATACATTAACAAACCTGACTTCATTATAATACACAAAATAAAAAACATGACTTCATTATCTAACACATAAATTTACAAACCTTTATACGCATTGCACGATCATTATTTTTGCTAGGCCTATATGAAAGAAGGGGACAAAATACAAAGTTGTCCAATTAGCGAATGGTGTCTCTTCTAAGAAAATTAACCCATTCTGAAGCAACGACATCTTGTGCATTATATATTTATCAACTATTAGATTATTATATTCAGCTTAGGAAGGACCTCTAACAATGAAAAGGTTACACACTATCCCAATTAATTCCTTTTCCTACCACAGATCCTTCCTAAGCTGAATAAAATCGTCTAATAATTGCCAGGGTATAATAAAAGAGAATGTCACCCGTAATCAATGGGTTAAAGAGCCAGCTAAGATCAATGGACACACGATGTTTACAAGATTAAAGGTCATAGGATGAAGGGAAGATGATATGAGGGGGTGGAATGCCGACTTTACCTAATACATAAAGTAAAGACTATAGAAAAATAGTTTACTATTTGGCTAGAAAGTTTGACAGTAGTGGAATGAGAGTGTGTTGAAATACGAGTGCACCCTATGCATTTTTGAAACGCTAATTAATTATTCAGAAGACATTTTTGATTCAAAAGTCTGACAGCAATGTTCGAATGGTTTGCAAAATCATGATTACACCAATTATTTATCCCCTTTATTATCGGTGACGTCATTTTCATTTTATTCTGGCAACTGTTAGACGATTTTAGTCAGTTAAAAAGGGCTTCCAGCAATTAGAAAGCTTCGAACTATCTCACTTAACCCTTTTTACTACCACAGATTTTTCATAAGCTGCCCAAAATCGTCTAAATATAGCTAGAATAATATTAAACAGACGTCGCCGGTACAGAAAGGGTTAAATATGTTTCGTTGCAATTTGTGTGCTGCTAAATTGCACACGAAGAGGCTTTAGTGCAACAAGCAAGGGGAGGGGGGGGGAGGGGAGGGGAGGGGAGGGGAGGGGAGTCCTTTTGAACTATTCTTATTTATTGAGTTGCTAATGATGTCGAACACTTTTATTTTGACGATTTTTGCTCCTAGTTTTTATTGGTGATGAAGTTGATGTGTTTGATGTTTGAAGTGTTAAAGAGGTAGCGCTTGTTTTTTGTTTGGTCTATTTATTTATGTATTAATTATTCTATATATGAGTTTCCTCGCTAGACCTCCATCAAACATAAACAATATAAACACCCCCTAGACCCCCTTTCAAGACATATTTGTACATTTTTCGGTAGAAAAATGCCCCAGCCGAAGACCGCTTCCTTCTAATTTTACAGACTCGCTATCGCTCGCCAGCAAAAATCGACACCTAAATGCCACGAAAGGTTTTGATATTGACAACGAAATGGGGCGAAAGGTCTCAAAATCGCCATACTAGCGAAACGAACGTCATGCAATCTGAAAACTAATGGGACTAAACACGAGGGAGAAGGGGGTCCAGAAAAACAAGCCATCTCCCCCTTAATGGTGGTGGCAGTAATTATGTCGTGATTATTGTTAGTTTTATCTCTGTGTTGTTGTTAATTATGCTGGCTATTGTGTAAGATCTCATATATTTACTACGACACATACACACACATATATATATATATATATATATATATATATATATATATATATACACTGTATATACTGTATATATACCACTCTTTATCTATGTATCTATATCTATTTATCTATCTATCTATCTATATACATACCTACCTACCTACCTATCTATCTATCTTGTATATTTGTGTCTCTAATCCCTCCCCCCCCCCCCCCCCCCCCCCCCTCCCACATACACTCTCTCTCCCCAGGTGGTCGGCAGTAATCCCCACCACTAGAGCCAGAGAGAGAGAGAGCTTGTCAGTGGCTCTGTAATCCCCCCCCCACACACACACTCTCTCTCCCCAGGTGGTCGGCAGTAATCCCCACCACTAGAGCCAGAGAGAGAGAGAGCTTGTCAGTGGCTCTGTAACCCCCCCCCCCCCTAACTGGCTCTGTTGACACACACCCCAGACCCACCCGTGCTCTAACACTATACCTCGGTTTGTAGGGTTGGAGATCATTTGGTCTATTATCTCTCTGTCTGTCTCTGTCTCTCTCTGTCTGGCTCTCGCTCGCTCTCTCTCTCTCTCTCTCTCTCTCTCTCTCTCTGGAAGTGACTGACTTGGAAAAGGATTTGGGTGTCTGAATAGCAGTGACCTAAAGATTTCCAGCAAGTGCATTGAAGTAGAGAAAAAGGCTCATAAATTATTGGGCTATTTTAAGAGGCAATTTAAGTACCGTATAGAAGTAAGGAAATAGTCTCACACTTTACAACGCTCTAATACGGCCTCTCCTGGAGTATGCTGTTCAATTTTGGTCTCCAGCACTCAGGAAAGATATAGAGCGACTAGAAAGAGTACAAGGTAGAGCTACAAAGCTTATCCATCGCTTAGAAGAATGAGCTATGAGGACTGGTTGAGAGCTCTTGATCTCTTCCCATTGGAGACACGCAGACTACGATGTCAGCTCATTGAAGTTTTAGAAATACTTAATGGGTTTGACAATGAGGATTATAGCAAAATGATTAGCTTCAATATGAATACAACACGCAACCATGGCTGGAAATTAGAATTGAAAAGGTTCAGCACTAGTATTTATGAAAACTTTTTCACATATAAGATCTGTTCTACCTGGAACAAACTTCCCTCCGAAGTTGTAAGCAGTTCTTCAGTAGAGCAGTTCAAGAAGAGATTAGATAGTATTATGCACACTCTGTAATGGGTGTAATGCACTAAACAACCGCTCTCCTTCCACTTCGAGTATCTCCTCGGAATGGACCGCAAGGTCTCTCTTTTTTTTGTTTTGTCTTTGTTTTTTCCTCGTCTATTTATTGTTTCAGTGTGTAAATTCTTTGTATTACAGTACCAGTAACTCAGCCGAATCATCCCCCCAACTCCTCCCCCCTCCCCCCATCAAAGAACTATAGTCTATGCATTATAAGTAGGCCAGACATATTTAACTCTAGCCTCTATAACTCAGAAATGGGCTGTACAGTAACTTTCCACACCTATTTACTGGCTGATCTTTCCCTAATTGTAGAAATAACAGCTCAGTTACTTAGGTCCTTTTTGTGTTATGACTGGTGCAGCTTGGGATTGTTGGCCTACTTATTATGAACAGGTTATAGTATACCATTTTCTCTCTACTGTTTAATCTTGTATCTCCTTCTTCCTCTCCTCCTATTTCTGTTGCTCTTCTTTATCTTCCTCTCCCATCTTCCTCCATCCTCCCCTCCTCCTCCTCCTTCTTCTCTTATCCCCCCCCCTCCTCCTCCTCCTCCTCCTTTGTCTTTCTCCTCTCTCATCTTCCTCTATCCTCCTCCGCCTCTTTTTTGTTATCCCACCTCTGTCTCCTTCCTCTTCCTCCTCTCTCATCTTCCTCCATTCTCGTCCTTCCTCCTACTCCTCCCCTTTCTCTTATCCCCCCTCCTCCACCTTCCTCCATCCCTCTTCTCCTCCTCCCCCCCCCCCCCCCCCCCCCCCCCCCGTCCCATCTTTCCAGTACCAGTAACTCAGCTAAATCAATCACCCCCTCCCTCCCCCCAGTACACCAATGTCCCCCCCCTCCCCCCCCCCCATATACCCTTTCCTCTTTGCTATTTACCCTCCAACAATCCATTTTTCAGTGCCACAAAGGAATATAGGACTCGGCTGCAATATTTTCACGTCATATCGGCCCATAAATTGTAAAAAAATCATAAACTAAAAAAATATAATAGATCCCCCTTGGCCATATTTATTCTCAGTAATAGCTTAGGGTTTTATTCAGAGGAGTATACATTCCAGCATTCATGATATATTTTCATTTTTTGGACTCGTTTGATAGGTTTCTTTTTTGCATGCTTTAATCATTAGCCGAACCCAAAATATATGAACGTAAACTTTAATAACTTAAGGCGATTTGTTGCCACCCAAGCCCTGAGGCAAAACAAGTAATGGTATTTAATTTATATAAAAAAAAAAAAAAAAAAAAAAATAATAATAATAATAATAAAAAATACATGAAACAGAATAGTGTTAGAAAAAGAAGAAAACAAATAACACATCTAACAGGTGAAAACAATAATACAATAAACAATAAATAAATAACAGTAGTTGAATACATAATAGAACGTTGCCAATTCTCTGATCGTTAATATGATTTTATTGTGTGTTTTCATTGTTTTCAATTGTATATTTATTCATTTATCTTTTAGTTACTTAATATCATTATTAATTATGATACTATATAACTGAAAGACATAATTATGAATAAATATACAAAACAATTGAAAACACACAATAAAATGACCTTAACGACCAGAGAATTAGCAACGATATATTACGTATTTAGCTATATGTATTAATTCATTATAATATGTATTATTGTGTTCACCTTTTAGCTATATGTATTAATTCATTGTAATATATATTATTGTGTTCACCTTTTAGCTGTGTTCCTTCCTTTGTTTTAAAATTTATTACAAATGCGAATCTCATTTCCGCTCCCCCATATTTACAATCTACTGAAATAGCAGCGCCCTGGGCTGAAACAATGCATGGATTATATACCAATACATACTGTCTGTCTCTAAGTATATTGTATGTCTGTCTGTCTGTCTGTCTGTATGTATGTCTGTATGTCTGTTTGTCTGTCTACCCCCTCCCCCCCTCTCTCTCTCTCTCTGAATATATATATATATATATATATATATATATATATGTTAGTAAAGCCAGGTAATACATTTTCTTTAATACATACGAGGTTGAAAGAAATGGCAATTTCTGCGTTGGAAATTTTATTATTCAAAGTTTCCAGGTCTCTGATGAGTTTTCGCTGGGTGGCAGGAAGTAGATGAAGGAGATGAGCAAAATTCATGGTGGTACAGGGTTACATAAATGTAAATGATGATACAGGATATACGACGCCGCGTTTCACTGGACAACCAGCATTATCAAGTAAGGAAGGAATGATATAAAAGGAACGGAACGGAACGGAAGTATATAGGAAAGGTGAAGCAAGTAATAATAATTTTGATCACTCTTATGCTTCGAATACTAGAGTTGGTACAGAGGAAGTAGTAGGGGGTGAGGAAGTGAATTTTAGTAGGAGATGAAGGCGTCGGGGCTTGACCCCACTTGCTGGTTTTTGTTGGAGAGACAGTTTGAGGATACTTTTCGAGAGGGGACAGGACGGACAACACATAGGGAACGGAAGTATATAGTAAAGGTGAGGCAAGTAATCAAATTTACCCTAGTGATACGACCTACGACAAGGCCGATTTTACACTCCAGGTACCCAGTTTAACGTATGGGTGGGACGAGGCGAACACGAGAGAAGGCCTGCCCAATGGCCACTGAGCAATCCTGGTGGCTAACCAAGTTCTCAGTCTCGTGTGTTGATTGGTTGTAGGAAGCTACCAATCAGGCCCCTGAATTCACGTTTTTCAATTATTTGGTCCTTCACCAGTTCTTCACGAAACTGGAGGGTGCTGGTGCGATGCCTGGCATTCTCGTGAAGTTTTATGTTGGTAAAGCCAGGTAATAAATTTTCTTTAATACATACGAGGTTGAAAGGCCCTGAACAACCTCCTCACCCCCTACGTGCCCAGCCAATTCAACCTTAACTCAGCCCACGATTTCTTGGAAATTTTACGAGACGCCCCCCCGTAACAACAACCACACTATCGCCTCTCTCGACGTAGAAAGCCTGTTCACCAACGTGCCAGTGGATAGGACCATTGACATGATTCTACGTCGAATTTATCATTGCCCTGATACACCTACACTGGACATCCCGGAGAAGGCCCTGAAAGCACTACTGGAGCTATGTACCAAGGAGGCCCCCTTCCTTTGCCCCCGGGGCAACATGTACAAGCAGATAGACGGTGTGGCGATGGGCAGCCCCCTAGGAGTTCTTTTTGCGAACTTTTTCATGGGTACCATCGAGGAAGAGCTCCTAGCTGCCCAACGACCAGCCGTCTACTGTAGATACGTGGATGACATCTTCGTGCAAATCAAGGACCTCCACGAACTACAGGAACTCCAGCGTCGCTTCATGACCTCCTCCGGACTTAACTTCACCTTTGAAAAATCTAACAATGGACAACTCCCCTTCCTCGACATCCTCGTAGCTCTGAACGTCCATGGGTTCAAAACCACCGTCTACATTAAACCAACTAACACAGGACAATGCCTCAACGGCGATAGTGAATGCCCCCGCCGTTATCTTCTATCCTCCATCTCCGCCTATGTTAGGAGAGCCCTCATGCACTGCTCTACCTGGGCCGACACCCACCAGGAACTAGAAAGACTATCCCAAGTTTTAGTAAATAACGGATACTCCAACTCCGACATCCCCAGCACCATCAACCACCATCTTGAAAAATGGTACACCCAAAGCCCTCCCAACATTGACCCCCCCAATGAAATTAAGATCTTCTACCGCAATTACATGTCCTCTGAACACAAAAATGACAAGGCCGTCTTAAAAGAAATAATCTCCAAGCATGTCCACCCAACCAACCCGGAAAACAAAATCAAATTAATAATTTATTACAAATCCCCCAAGACCTCCAACCTCGTTCTCCGCAACAAACCAGCCTCCACCAAGATAAAGAGCCCGATGACCGACGATCACGTCATTTACCAACATACCTGTAATTATGAGGACTGTGGACCTCATTCCTATATTGGTATGACGCAGACTCGTCTTTCACGTCGGTTAACTCTTCAGCTTCAGGCTGGAGCCATCAAAGACCACTATCTCACCCCTAACCACCCTCACCTCACACGCAACGAGTTAGAGAAACACACCACCATACTCGATAAAGAAAGTGACCCAAGGAGATTACCTATACTCGAAGCTTTATATATCCAAGCCTTACATCCCAACATCAACAACCAATCTTTGGACCTTCAGATCCTTCCTTCTGCCAAAAGGCACTACCCTACAGGACCTAACACCCCTCCTCGCCCCCCGGTGCCCTTGACGCAGCCCCCCGCGCTACCTCCTTCAGCTTCGTCTTCTGCAGGCGCCACACAACTTAGGCCACGCCCCTCGACACGCAGCCAATCAGCTTCGACCCCCCCTACTGACCACCATCCCGCATCCAGTGCGCATGCGTGAAGCGGTTAACCCCTTTCTCTCCCCTAGTTTACCCTTCCACCAATAGCAGACTTTTGCCCCTGTTTTCCGCCTCCTCTGATCCTCCACCCTCTATATATACCCTTCCTGTTTACCTTTTATATCATTCCTTCCTTACTTGATAATGCTGGTTGTCCAGTGAAACGCGTCGTATATCCTGTATCTTCATGTACTTTAATGTAACCCTGTACCACCATGAATTTTGCTCATCTCCTTCATCTACTTCCTGCCACCCAGCGAAAACTCATCAGAGACCTGGAAACTTTGAATAATAAAATTTCCAACGCAGAAATTGCCATTTCTTTCAACCTCGTATGTATTAAAGAAAATGTATTACCTGGCTTTACCAACATATATATATATATATATATATATATATATATATATATATATATATATATATATATATTTTTTCTTCTATGTGATTGAGGGAGGCAAAAGGCAGAACTGCCTATAGCGAGTGCCTCCCCCATAGTTGAAAGAGTGACAGGGCCAAAATCAAGGGACCTTCGAGCCAAAATGCCTGGACACACGGAATTTGAAGCAATTTAAGTCATAGGAAGAGGGAAAGACTGATTCTGGGAGAGAGTTCCAGAGCTCAGCTGTTGAGTAGAAGGAAGTTTGAGAGTAACGTTTCACTCTTGGGTTAGAGAGTTGCACATACGTATATATATACCGGTATATATATATATATATATATATATATATATATATATATATATACATACAGATAGAGAGAGAGAGAGAGAGTGAGTTACACAGAGTTACACAGGTACTCAGACCACACAGACCTTGCAGTCCCAACTAGGTGGTCCGGCCTTAACAAGATTTGTTTGAAAGGGAAATTACATATGCCTACTGATTAATTCATATTTATCCAATCTTCATTAGATGATCGTCGACAGAGAGAGAGAGAGAGAGAGAGAGAGAGAGAGAGAGAGAGAGAGAGAGAGAGAGAGAGAAAAGCAATAACTGGTTTCATTTCAGCTGATGGTCAATTTAATCTCTAAACAATCGATTTATGGATACTTAATGGATATTATGAAATTGCTATCATTCGTGTTATTTAAATACCTGGTTTTCATAACTATAAACCTAATTCGCGTAATAATCCTATTAATAACTGGATAATTACATTAGTTCATTGCAATTTACCATCAGCTGAAATAAAGGGGCTAGTGGCTGTTTGTTTTGGTTCATTAAATCATTTTTTAAAGTATGTTTTAGTTTCTTCGCTAGACTTCCATCAAACTAAGAAAAACACGCCCTACTGTAGACCCCCATTGAAGATAAATCTGTACATTTGTCGGTAGGGTTACTCTTAAAATGTCAAGCTCGCGATCTCTCGCCAGGAAATAATCGACACCTAAATGGCACGAACGGTCTTAATATTGACAAAGAAATGGGGCGTAAAGTCGTAAGATCGCCAAACTAATGGGCAGAACGTCTTAAAATCTGAAAACTAATGGGGATAAGCATGAGGGAGAAGGTGGTCCAGAATAACGGCCCATCCCCCTTAACAGATTGTCGTATAGGGAGAGTTTGCCCCACGAAATAATATTATATCTCTTTCCCAAAATATCTTGACTTTTATATACGCAGTCTTAACTTTAATCTGCGCAATCTTAACCTTAATATGCGCTATCTTAGCTTTAATCTGCGCAATCTTAGCTTTAATATGCGCTATCTTAACCTTTATCTACACAATCTTGACTATTATCTGCACAATCTTGACTATTATCTGCACAATCTTGACTATTATCTGCACAATCTTGACTATTATCTGCACAATCTTGACTATTATCTGCACAATCTTGACTATTATCTGCACAATCTTAACTTTTATCTGCACAATCTTGACTTTTATCTGCGCAATCTTGACTTTTACGGGGCCCTCCCGACATTTACACGAACACCCCCGTAATGGAAGTGCAAGAAGCGTCTCAAATTTGCGGACGTGCAAGTACCATCTTCCCTGTGAGGGGTAGGGTTCAGTGGGCTTAATTACCTTCCTTCACCTGTGGCTCCTTCCAGTTCACCCCTTCTGTACCGCCGACCTCCTTTTAACTTTACTACTATTAGACGATTTTATTCAGTTAAAAGGAGCCTCCAGCAATCAACAGGCTACGAACTACCTCACTTAACCATTATTACTACCACAGATTCTACTTAAACTGCATCAATCGTCGAAATATAGCTGCAATAAAAATAAAAAGACGTCGCCGGTACAGAAGGGGTTAATTTGATAAGGGGGCTCGCAGATGGCTGTTCTCGGGCTGCATGTGGTGGGGGCTTTGTACAAATGCGTTGGATGGGACCATAACATAACACAACTACATGCATTGTGTTCTAACGATAATGTCGGACAGGTTGGGAGAGAGGTATCTGGACCAGGATTCGAACCCACTCACCCCAGGTATACTCCTCCACGAGACTATAACTATAACTATAAGGTTGGTTCCCTTATATCTGCTCATGGCCGAGTGGCTACGGTGCCCAATTCTTCCAAATATACCTAGGACGAGTGGGTTCGAATCCTGGTCAGGATACCTCTCTCCCTATATTTTTACTATTGCTAATCGAGGAGTTCTTCATGTTTTAAGCTAGCTCGCTCTCGCTCTCGCTCTCCCTCTCTCTCTAACACACACACACACACACACATTAATTCACACTTACGCACACTCGTACTCACAGTCACATTCTAGTACATACACACACACACACACATACTCCGGGGACCGCTACACACACACGCAAGCACACACACACACACACACACACACACACACACACACACACACACACACACCCACCCACACACACACACACACATAAACCGAACATTTATAACACCCAACCCAACACAATATAACTCTCGTTTCAGCCGCCCATTTTCTTCCATTGTAAAGTTTGGTGGCCCCCAAGTTTGAGGTGGAAGTATAAAAAACGGGATATCCGACGTCCCCGGCAATTATAACTTAGGGCCGTGGTTCGGGTCACAGCAAGGTTTAGAAGAAAAACAAGAAAGAAAAACAACAACAAAACACTTGGGATACCATGACGCAAATTTGTATTATCTCCTTCAGGATATGATGACACGTTACTTCCTTCAATTTTGGTTATCATTAAACGATTTTATTCAGCTTAGGGGTGATGTGTGGAGAGAACCTGTACCCTTCTAACTTATAAAGACCCTTCCTATGTTGTGTAGAATCGTTTTCTTTATAGCCAGAATCAAATGTAAGAGGGGTTATAATCCTAAAGGTGTTAAGCTGTGTTTTTTTCTGGACCCCCTTCTCCCTCATGCTTGGCCCCATTTGTTTTGAGATTATAAGACGTTAATTCGCCCCACTGGTGATTTTAAGACCTTTAGGCCCATCTTTTTTTTTTATCAATTTTTAGACCCTCCGTGCCATCTAGCTTCCGATTTTTTCCTGGCTAGCGATAGCGAGCCTGCAATTTAGGAGGAACCAGCATTCGACCTGGGCATTTCTCTACTAAGAACTACACACAGTTATCTCGAAGGGGGGTCTTAGGGGTATGTTTTAAAAGCTTGATGGAGGTCTAGGGAGGAAGCTAAACATAGATAAATAAATATATATGTGAATAAATACATATTTCTACTACTACTACTACTACTACTACTACTACTTCTACTACTACTACTACCAACAATAATAATAATAATAATAATAATAATAATAATAATAATACTCGCAATTGCGAGTTTCAGGCTATAAGGAAGGATAATTTCCTCTGATGTCTGCTTGAGATAGTATTTACCCCTCTGAGGCTACAAGCTAGATTATAGGTTAAAGAAAATGTCGTCTAATGATAACCAGAATAAGACAAAAGTTACGTCATCGTGCTGAAAGGGTTAACACTGCATTATAAGCTAATTATGTATGTGGTTTAAAGGGGATCACCTGCTATTTTTCTCTCCTCTTCTCTCTTTTTCTGGCTTGTATTCATTCGGCCCCATTCAGCCTACGAGTTTAAGATGTTTATCCCCATTCAGGTGTCGATTTCTTCCTGGCAAGCGATAGCGAGTCAGCATTGTATAGAGAAATCCGGTCGCCAGGAAAAAAAACGACACCTGGATGGGAATAAACGTCTTAAAACAGTAGGCTGAAGGGGGCCAAATGGATACAACCCAGAGAGAGAGAGAACAAATAAAACGATAGAATTCTCGTATACCTCAGTGTTGGGAGCTTAAGTGATCATAAATTAACTGCTTTCTCATTACAAACTTCAGACTGAAAAGGCTTTGCAAACTCATAACTTTTCTTACACAAGCAAGCCAGTTCCCCAGGAATGTAGAAATAAAAGTTTATACATTGTTTCAACCCCGAGTGCTTAGATCAAATAAACTCAGAAATATCGACGGAATGCATATATGTACCATATGAGGAGGAGCACTATATTGATAACGTTTCGCATGTAGATTGGCCTGATGAAGCTATGTGCGAAACGATGTCAATAAAGTGCTCCTCATGATTGAGTGTTTTATTCATGTTTTCTTAACCCTTTGAGTACCAGTGACGTCTCTTTAATTTGATTTAAGCTATATCTAGATGATTTTGAGCAGTTTAAGAAGGATCAGTTGTAGCAAAAAGGATTCAGTGAAATAGTTCGAAACCTGGGAATTAATTGAGGCCCGTTTTAAGCTGAATAAAATCGGTTAAACTTGTACCGTAAGCAAAGCAACAGTTGACCCTGTATAAACACTAGCTGATTATTGATTATATACAGTACATATATATATATATATATATATATATATATTTTTTTTTGGGGCATTAATTATACAAATTTTAGGATGCCCCCCCCCCCCCCCCCCGCCCACACACATGCTACTTAACTCCGTCCACCCCCCACCCCCCAAAAATAAATAAATAAATAAATAAATAAATAAATAAATACCGAGCCTGTAACATAAAAAAAAAAAAAAAAAAAAAAAAGGGCCTGAGGTCGGTACTTTTTTCCATTGCAAAATGTACACCTTTAGCTTGAAGAAGGTCTGGTGGGCATTCATTTAGTTTGAAAGAAGTCTGGGAAGGCGTTTTTGTTAGGCTAGGGGACAAGGTAAAATACATTCCCTGAAAATCTTCCATATTAATATAACCAGTCTTACCTTTCTCTATCTCTCTCTCTCTCTCACTCTCTCTCTCTCTCTCTCCCTCTCTCTCACACACACACACACACAGCATAACATGAAAGAGCCACTACAAATCCAGTATGAGAGAGAGAGAGAGAGAGAGAGAGAGAGAGAGAGAGAGAGAGAGAGAGAGAGGTGGGGGTAAGCTATAAGAAGCCTCATGGATCAGTTTACTGTAGTATAATTACTATTTATTTGTCTATCAATATATTTATTAAACTATTTACTACTTATTTTACACATGTTGCCCTCCCCTCTACTGCCACCCAGATAAACAGATAAATGTATAAATAGATAGATAGATAGATAGACAGATATATAGATACACAGGTAGCAAGATAGGTAGATTGAGAGATGAATAGATACATTTCTATAAATATTCATACATACAGTAGCTAGATAGATTTAGATAAATGCTAAGTTAGATAGATAGATAGATAGGTACAGAGATAGATAGATATAAAGAGAAAAGCACTTAGAGTTGAATAAATGCTAAGCCTGATAATTAAGGGAATGAGCTTAAGGTAGAAGAGCCTAGTACTTAAGGTAAGAATATCGTACCTAAGTAACTAATACCTGTCGATGGTGTATTGGCAGAGTGAAATACTGCAGCCGTTATCTAGGGGCCATTTAACCCTATTTGATCCAAAAGAGAGAGAGAGTATGTGTGTGTGTGTGTGTGTGTGTGTGTGTGTGTGTGTGTGTGTGTGTGTGTGTGTGTATGTGTAATACTAATATATATTAGAACTACTACTACTACTAATAATAATAATCGGTTTATGTGTGTGTGTGTGTGTGTGTGTGTGTGTGATTGGGGAGGGGGGGGGGGGGTAGAAGGGGGAGCTTTTTGGACCTTCCCTGTTCCATTACTTTCACACCGTTACTTTAGCGATAATTAGACGCTTCACCCCATACATGTGTCGATTTTCTGTTCTGGCCGAGTGAAAGCGAGCCTTTAACTTAGAGGAAACAGGCCTTTCGGCGGTACATTGTTGTATCGAAAAAGGTAAGAAATTAGCTTAAGGGGGGTGACCTGTTTTTGTTCTGTCCTTTTCTATCTTTCTCTGGCTTGTATCCATTTGGCCCCATTCAGCCTACTATTTTAAGACGTTTATCCCCATCCAGGTGTCAATTTTTTACTGGTGAGCGGTAGCGAGCCAGCATATTTTTTATTTTTGTTTGACAGCAGGCTAAATTTGTACATTTTTCGATAGAAAAATGTCTCCGGCGAAGCCTGATTTCTTCATATAATGCTGGCTCGCTATCGCTCGCCAGGAAGAAATCGACACCTAGATGGGGATAAACGTCTTAAAATAGTTGGTTGAATGGGGCCGAATGGATACAAGCCAGAGAAAGAGAGAAAAGGACAGAAATAACAAAACGCAGGTCACCCCCCTTAAAGGAGGTTGGGGTTGGCAGTTTATAGTTTGAAGGAAGTCTGGGAAGGTGTTTATAGTTTGAAGGAAGTCTGGGAAGGTGTTTATAGTTTGAAGGAAGTCTGGGAAGGTGTTTATAGTTTGAAGGAAGTCTGGGAAGGTGTTTACAGTTTGAAGGAAGTCTGAGAAGGTGTTTATAGTTTGAAGGAAGTCTGGGAAGGTGTTTATAGTTTGTTTGAAGAAAGTCTGGGAAGGTGTTTATAGTTTGAAGGAAGTCTGGGAAGGTGTTTATAGTTTGAAGGAAGTCTGGGAAGGTGTTTATAGTTTGAAGGAAGTCTGGGAAGGTGTTTATAGTTTGAAGGAAGTCAGGGAAGGTGTTTATAGTTTGAAGGAAGTCTGGGAAGGTGTTTATAGTTTGAAGGAAGCCTGGGAAGGTGTTTATAGTTTGAAGGAAGTCTGGGAAGGTGTTTATAGTTTGAAGGAAGTCTGGGAAGGTGTTTATAGTTTGAAGGAAGTCTGGGAAGGTGTTTATAGTTTGAAGGAAGTCTGGGAAGGTGTTTATAGTTTGAAGAAAGTCTGGGAAGGTGTTTATAGTTTGAAGGAAGTCTGGGAAGGTGTTTATAGTTTGAAGGAAGCCTGGGAAGGTGTTTATAGTTTGAAGGAAGCCTGGAATTTATAGTTTGAAGGAAGTCTGGGAAGGTGTTTATAGTTTGAAGGAAGTCTGGGAAGGTGTTTATAGTTTGAAGGAAGTCTGGGAAGGTGTTTATAGTTTGAAGGAAGCCTGGGAAGGTGTTTATAGTTTGAAGGAAGCCTGGGAAGGTGTTTATAGTTTGAAGGAAGTCTGGGAAGGTGTTTATAGTTTGAAGGAAGTCTGGGAAGGTGTTTATAGTTTGAAGGAAGCCTGGGATGGTGTTCTTGTCAGCTTAGGGGACAAACTTTAATACAATGTTCGAAAATGTAAAAAGAAAAAAAATCATAATTACTTTTATAACCCCTTCTGTACCGGTGACGTCTTTTTAATTATATTCTAGCTATATTTTGACGATTGTATACAGCTCAAGAAGGATCTGTGGTGGTTAAAAGGGTTGAGTAAGATAGCTCGAAGTCTATTAATTGCCGGAGGCCCTTTCTAAGCTGAATATTAGCCTAAATAATGTTAAAAAGACGTCTCCGCTACAGAAGGGGTTATTCAAATATCACAATGTATATGATTTTATATGTTTATCGTTTACAATAGAAAGTCACATTGATATTTCAACACTAGGAGGCGTTGTCGGCTATACTCGGTTTCATTTCATCTATCTATCTATCTATCTATTGCCTGACGCCGTAATCCCCGAAGGGGTGGCCACGAACGAACCGCCCCCATGCACCTGTCCCCAGTCAGTCGACGCCCCTCCCCCCAACCAGCACCGCCTTCGTTCATATGCTTCCTCACTCCATCCTTCCACCTCTCCCTCTCTGTCCCTCCACCTCGCTCTCGTACACCCTCTTAGTCATTCTCTGGCTTTCCATACGTTACATATGGCCGAACCATCTCAAGTTGTTCCTTTTCACACTTTCCAGCACATCTACCTCCGCACCACACCTTCTTACTTCCTCATTAGTCTGTCTATCACTCCATGTAACTCCGCACGCAATTCTTAAGTAATTCATTTCCACTGCTCTCACTCTTGGTCTGAGTCTCTCAACCAACGTCCATGCTTCGCTTCCGTAAGTCAGTGTCGGGATTACCACACTGTCATGCAAGGACTTCTTCACTTCCATACTGACCACCCTATTTCTTGTTTCTGCTTTCAGCATTCCTACAACCCTCTTCCCCTGTTGTACCCTCTCCCACACTTCTTCATTCACAGTCCCATCTTTACTCAACACACTGCCCAGATACTTAAAAGAGTTGACGATCTCCATAGCCTGACCATTCAGCTTCACCTCACACTCTGTGACTTCACCCCTTTCGAAGACCATAACCTTGCTCTTCCCCGCATTTACCTTCAAATTCCATTTTTTGCACACTGTTCCAAACTCATTTACCAGACCCTGCAACTCCCATTCATTATCACTCATCAGAACTGTATCATCTGCAAACAGCAGTATAGGTAGCTTCCACTCAATTCCCTCCCTTTTCAGCGATACACCAACATCCACTGCTCTTGATAGTATTTCTTTCATGACTCCATCCATATACTGTATTAAGTAAACAACCACGGGGACATCACACACCCCTGTTTCAAACCAACATTCAGGTCAAAGAACTCGCTCTGCTCACTCTCCAAACGTACTGCCGCCTTTGCACCCTCATACTTCTCGATAACTAACGGGTATATAAGAAACTACTGTCTCTGTTTCATATTAGTTCCAAGTTTTCATAATTAACAACAAATTTCGCTACAAAACATGCATAAAAGCAGAGTAATCAAGCTGAAGACATAGCAATTTACCGTCAGTTGAAAAGAAACAGTGTACATTTTTTAATATATTTCTAAGATTTAAGATAATTGATGACTATATGATACGATTATATTTTGTCATCATTATAATTTTCAAGATCCGATGCGCATTTATTTTATTTTAGTTTATTTTTCTATGTGAGTGAGGGAGACAATAGGCAGAACTGCGTGTGGTGAGTGCCTCTCCCGGAGTTGAAAGAGTGACAGGGCCAAAATCAAGGGACGTTCGCGCCATTTTCGGCTATTTTTAGACGATATTATTCAGATTAGGAAGGATTTATGGAAGTCAGAGGGTTAAATGAGATAGTCTTTGCCCATATAGGATTCCCACAGATCCTTCATAAGCTGTCTAAAATCGTCTAATGATAGCCATAATAAACTGTCAAAATGCGTCACAATCTTCAGAGGGTTAAGTATACTGTATATACAATTGATGGGTGTATGATAAGATTAAATATTTTCAACACTAACTATTTGTTCTTTATCTTGTTTATCTTGTTTATCTTGTTAATATTGTTTATCTTGTTTATATTGTTTATCTTGTTTATCTTGTTAATATTGTTTATCTTGTTTATATTGTGTATCTTGTTTATCTTGTTTATATTGTTTATATTGTTTATCTTGTTTATCTTGTTAATATTGTTTATATTGTTTATATTGTTTATATTGTTTATCTTGTTTATATTGTTTATATTGTTTATCTTGTTTATATTGTTTATATTGTTTATCTTGTTTATCTTGTTAATATTGTTTATCTTGTTTATCTTGTTAATATTGTTTATCTTGTTTATATTGTTTATCTTGTTTATCTTGTTTATATTGTTTATATTGTTTATCTTGTTTATCTTGTTAATATTGTTTATCTTGTTTATATTGTTTATCTTGTTTGTCTTGTTTGTCTTGTGAATATTGTTTATCTTGTTTATTTCTTTCTCATCATTAATTCATTGGTGTTTCTCTTGTTTCAGGTGAGGGGGTTGACTGAGCTATTACCCTGTCGTGTGTGTTATCAAGTAAGTAACCGGGTGAGGGAACTTAGGGAGAGATGGCCGTATTTATTGGCTACATTATGTTTCTTTTATTATATTTTTTAGTTTCCTCCCTTAACCTTCACCAAGCTTAACCCAGGAATGGCGAGGAGACTCTTAAGAGGTTTTGGTGGTGGAAGGCGACGGGACTCTTAAGATCCAAGGCCTAAACAAAAAAAAGGCCTGTTAAAAGACCCCAGTAGCACTCAAAACAAAGGAATATGTGATTAAGTGAGATAATTCCCCTCCAAACCTACTATCACTCCTCCACATGTGTCAAAAAACCCTCTTCCCGCCCCCTTCAATTATCACCTATTTTTCCTCATACTCCCTTGTTTATCGGTTTATTTATCGCGCCAATATCTCTAACCCGGTTCCAAGGTCGTCTAGTACGCATATAGAGTCTGCCTTCAGGCCTCGAAGAGGAAGGATATATATACGTCTCGTTTGCCTCTCACCTCATGAATGGAGGGTCGTCAATAGTTCGTAATTTTTCACCCCCAAATACTATTCCCACTTTTTTTATGCATGTTACATGTTAATATCTTCATATTAAACGTAAAATAGGTGCATATGAATAAGTAATAACGATATTTATGGTAAAAAAAATGGGTTTGAACTACCAATAGCGCGCCGTTCTCGGGTTAAAATAACACCCCCAAGATAAATTTGTAAATTTTTTGACAGAAAAATTACAGGTTCGCTATCCTCGCCATGAAAAAAATCAACACCAAAATGACACAAAAAGTCTATATATTGACAAAGAAATGCGACGAAAGGTCCTAAAATCGCCAAACTAATGCGCCGAATGTCTTAACATTTGATAACCAATGGGGCTAAACATGAGGGAGAATGGGGGCCCGAAAAACGAACCATTTTTTTCCCCCTTAAGGGGGAAGGGTATATTTATTTTGTGATTCATGTATTTATTTATTTATATTTATTATTGTCTATATATCTATCTATCTATTTATGCTTGTATGTATGTATGAGTGTATGTATGTATGTATGTGTGTATGTATGTATGTATGAAGACTTCCATCAAGCTAAACACAAAATCAACCCCAAGATCCCCCTTCAAGATATATTTGTACATATGTCGGCAGAAAAATGTCACGTCCGATGGCCGGTTCTTCCTAAATTACAGGCTCGCTATCGCTCGCCAGGAAAATATCGACACCTACATGACACAAAAAGTCTTAATATTGACAAAGAAAAAAGGCGTAAGGTCTTAAATTCCCCAAATTATTGGGCTGAACGACTTAAAATCTGAAAAATATAGGGGCTAAGCATGAGGGAGAAGGGTGTCCAGAAAAACAGACTATTCCCCCCCCCCCTGTGGGTAAGGGGGCCTCCATCTTATGGTGGAGGAAAAACAGAATATGCCCCATGCGTCCTGTGTGTGTCGTACAAGGCGACTAATACGGGGAATGGGGGTAGATTGTAGGCACCAATCAAACAGGGCTATACCCAGGAGAGGTTGTAGGCATTTGATAAGGAATCGCTGGAACTCCTGTTTCATTTGCTTGGCCTCTCTTACTGATTCCCTTTGTGCCTCACTTACACTGAGATTAGTCCAACATGTCTCAAAAACATCTCCTCCTCCTATCTACTTCACTACATTTAACATGCACACCACACTTCCTCCTTCAAAATTATTTAAAATAATGAACACAGGCCCAGCCTCGGAGTCCCCAGGGGGAGGGACCACAAATGCCCCCACACCTGCCCGACCTTCCCCTGACGACCCCTCTAAATGCTCTGGACCACGGCTTGTCACTCTTACTATCAACTTTTGCAATATTCGAGGCCTTTCCTCTAATTTTCACTCAGTCGAACACCATTTCTCCTTCTTCCAACCTGATCTTCTTTTCCTCACCGAAACCCAGGTATTTGAGACAACTTCCAGCAGCCCCTTCTCTGTATCGTCCTACTTTCTCTATTCTAGTTTCAAAGCCAAAGGCAGATGTTGTGCATACGTGCACAACAAACTCACTTGCTCTCGTGTTCCCGATTTCAACTCCTCTGAATTCTCAACTTTATGGCTCAAACTATCCTGTCATTCTCATACTAAATATTTCCCCTAACTCTACCGACTTTCCCAAATTCTTTGACTATCTAAACTCTAAAGTGGAACACATTCTATCAATCTCTCCCTTCTCTGAAATCTCCATCTTAGGAAATTTCAATGTTCACCACCGCCAATGGCTCTCCTCTCACACTACTGACCAACCTGGTGAACAAGCCTACGTCTTTTCTTTCATAAATGACCTAGAGCAGCTGGTCCAGCAACCCACCCGTATCCCGGATCGCTTCGGAGATCAGCCCAATATTCTTGACATATTTCTGACTTCTAACCTTTCTGTCAAAAGATTGACAGTATACTGTCAATCTTTTCTCTCCTTTGGGCTCCTCCGGCCATAAACTTATCTCCGTCACCTGTCCTATCTCTCCAGTACAGCCACCCGATCCTCCCAGCCGGCGGCGCTTGTGGCACTTTGGCGCTGCTGACTGGGAGGCTCTCTGGCAGGACTTCTTTGATTTCCTATTGAATAACTTCTGCTTCCGTGGCTGAGGACCCTCGGAGAGTGCTGAATGCATTACCGAGGTAATCTTCTCGGGTATGGAAGCGTATATTCCATTTTCTTTCTCTCAGTCTAATGCAAAAAAATCTTGGTTTACTCACACTTGTTCTACTGCTGTCCACAACAAGGAGGAAGCATTCAAACGGTACCGACGCCTTAAAACTCATTAATCTCATTCTTCCTATATTTCTGCCCGGAATCAAACCAAATCTGTTCTTCAACTTGCCAAGCACTCTTTCATCAATAATAAATGCACTGAACTATCCAACTCTAGCTCTTCCCAAGCTTTATGGCATCTAGCCAAAAACCTCCCCAACAATTTTTCTTCCTCGTCTTTCCCTCCCCTTTTCCACTCTGAATTGGCACAACCATCACTTCTTCCTCTGACAAAGCTGAACTCTTCGCTCAAACTTTTGCTAGAAACTCTACCTTGGATGATTCCGGCGCTATTCCTCCCTCTCCACCCCCCTCTCTCCTACTTATGCCTAATATCTTAATATCTTCTAAAGATGTACTTTCTACCCTCTCTGGGTTTAATACTAAGAAGGCGTACTGTCCAGACGGTGTTGCTCCTGTTGTACTCAAAAACTGTGCTTCCGTGCTGACCCCGTGCCTAGAAAAACTCTTTCGTCTCTGTCTCTCCTCTAATGTATTCCCATCTTGCTGGAAGTTTGCTCTCATTCAACCTGTCCCAAAGAAGAGTGACCGCTCTCAACCCTCCAACTATCGTCCAATTGCTCTCATCTCTTGTATCTCTAAAGTTTTTGGAACTATTCTTGCTTCCAAATTTATTAAGCATTTCTCTTCTCATAATCTGCTCTCAGATCGCCAGTATGGCTTCCTTAAGGGTCGCTTTACTGGTGATCTTCTTTCATATCTTACTAACTCTTGGTCATCCAACTTCTGGGACTTCGGCGAGACTTTTTCTGTTGCACTAGACATATCGAAGGCTTTCGATAGAGTCTGGCACAAATATTTAATTTCCAAACTCAGGGTTCTATCCTATCTCCTATTCTCTTTCTAATTTTCATAAATGATCTTCTCAACTGTACATCCAGTCCCATCCATTCATATGCAGACAACTCTACCTTACACCACTCAATTAGTTTTCCTGAACGCCCCAGCCAGCAGTCCCTCAAAAGCAAACGTAATGAAGCCATAAAACACTTATCTTCTGATCTAGCTACTATTTCCAATTGAGGTAGAGAACACTTTGTTGCATTTAATGATTCCAAAACTCATTTTATCAATCTTACTACCCATCAGGAACCTCCAGAGGACTATCCCTTATTCTTCAACAATACAAAAATCAACCCTTCATCTTCTCTCAATGTTCTCGGTGTCTCTTTTTCTTCTTCTCTCACTTTGAAGGACCATATTACCAGTCTCGCTTTGGCAGCCTCCCAGAAGTTGGGTGTGCTCAACTGCCTCAAGGGGTTCTTTACCCCTGCGCAGCTTCTTGCTCTGTACAGGGGCACAGTGCGTCCTTGTATTGAGTATTGTTCACATGTGTGGGCAGGATCCTCTCACACCGCACTCCTAGACAAAGTAGAAAGAAAAGCCTTTCGTACCCTAAACTCCCGTCCACTCACCAACTCTCTGCAATCTCTCTCTCTTCGCTGCAATGTTGCATCTCTCTCACTATTCTATCGCTATTACAATAATCAGTGTTCCTCGGAGCTACCACCTCCTCTACATAAGGTACGTAGTACCCGCCTTGAAACACAATCTCACCCCTACTCTGTGCAACTCTCCAACCCAAGAGTGAAACGCTATTTTCAGACTTTCTTCTATTCAACTGCTGAGCTCTGGAACTCTCTCCCAGAATCAGTCTTTCCCTCTTTCTATCACTTAAATTGCTTCAAAATCCATGTGTCCAGGCATTTTAGCTCAAATGTCCCTTGATTTTGGCCCTGTCACCCTTTCAACTCTGGGAGAGGCACTCGCTGCATGCAGTTATGCCTTTTATCTCCTTCATTTACATAGATTTTTTTATTTTTTTCGAGTTTTCGATATATTTATTCGTCTATTTATTTATATATATTTTTGTTTAAATTTCGGTTCTCGTGTAGTAAAAACTGAGAGAAGTTAATGGAATGGATATATTTGAAGTGGACCACTGTACAGTATTTGAAGTGGACCACTGTACAGTATTTGAAGTGGACCACTGTACAGTATTTGAAGTGGACCACTGTACAGTATTTGAAGTGGACCACTGTACAGTATTTGAAGGGGACCACTGTACAGTATTTGAAGTGGACCACTGTACAGTATTTGAAGTGGACCACTGTACAGTATTTGAAGTGGATCACTGTACAGTATTTGAAGTGGACCACTGTACAGTATTTGAAGTGGACCACTGTACAGTATTTGAAGTGGACCACTGTACAGTATTTGAAGTGGACCACTGTACAGTATTTATATTATATCGATAACCCTTTCTGTACCAGCGACGTCTTTTTCATATTATTGTAACTATACTTGGAGTATTTTGTGCAGTTTACGAGTGATCTGTGGTAGCGCAAAGGGTTAAGTGAGATAGTTAAAAGCCAGTTAATTGATGGAGGCCCTCTTGAAGCTGAATATAATAGTCTAATAGCAGCCAGAATTATGTTAAAAGGCCATCTCCGGTACAGAAGGGGTTAATATTCTGTTCGTTGACATAGAAACACAATAATCGAAATGTCAATATAATACTTGTCCAGGTATTGTGTTTATATCCCTTATAATCTGCTACTCAATAGATAAACCCAATGATAGTCTAGGTACAGTTGCCCACATAAATTCTGTTCCTCTCCGTGATCTTATGTATGAAAGTAAAACAATAGCATGAAATAATTACAAGCGTAGTTTCTTTTAATTATCAGTTAACCAGTAAGATGAGTTAACCACTGCCTACATAACTACGCTCGTAATTCAGGCATGCGCTTTATAGTTCCACTTATAAGGTCACGGAGATGAACAGAACTTATGTGGGTAACTGTACATTATGTCCTTTCAGCATTATGGATATGCCACTATCATCCGGGCATTCATTGTTACGCAGCCTTTCAGGAGGTATCGCAACTTATCTACAGTCGGCCACATAAGTTGTGTTCCTCTCTGTGATCTTATACATGGAAATATATTGCACATGCTGGAATTAGGAGTGTAGTTTCCTATGCAGGTTAACTCATCGGATTAGTCACCTGATAATTAAAAGAAAATGCACTCGCAATTCATTCATACTATATTTACTTGCATACATAAGATCACGACGAGGAACAAAACTTATTAGGGCAACTGTACACCTATCAATAATACAACCCATTATGACAGGCCGCTAACATGCCTCACTTTACCACTACAAGGTGCCTGGAATCATCATCAACATTATTATTATTATTATTATTATTATTATTATTATTATTATTATTCTGTTATCTTCATCATTATCATCATCATCATCATCATCAAAATATTCTTCTTCTTCTTCTTCTTCTACTGGCACAGTTAATTCCATCTCCACCTGCTTAAGGGGGGCCACCTGCTTTTTTCCTCTCCTTTTCTCTTTTTCTCTTTCATTCGGCCCCATTCAGCCCTCTGTTGTTAAGACGTTCATCTCCATTTTTCTTCCTGGCGAGCGATAGCGAGCCAACATTGTATGAAGACTTTTTCTATCGAAAAATTTACAAATTTAGCCTGCTGTTAAAAACATCTTAAAAAATAAGATGGCTCGCAGCCGCTAGCCAGGAAAAAAGCGAGACCTGGATGGGAATAAACGTCTTAAAACAGTGGGATGAATGGGGCCGAATGGATACAACCCAGAGAGAGAGGTAGAGATAGAAAAAAATACGAGTTGGGCCCCCTTAAGAATTCGGTCGTACATCACAAACGGTAATTGACAGCCGGGAAAGAAGAATGGGCTGGGGGTACAGGGGAGGGAGGGAGGGGGGGGGGGGGGGGGTAGAGGGGTGGATAGTGTGGGGAGGGGAGAGGGTGGAGGTTCGAGGGGGAGATAGTGAGGAGAGGGGAGGGGTGGGGGCGTTGAATGTATTGTCTGACACTTGAATGATTCATGCTTTGTTTCACTCTCCTCCTCGCAATATTTCACCTTTACGAAGATACCTGGTTCCAAATAAGTAGGCCAACACTCTTGAACACTAGCCTCTATCTCACAAACGACTAGAGTAATCGAGTTAACATTTCCACTGTCTGGGAAGAGTCAACCAGGGAATGGGTGTTTTAATTTACAGCCCATTTGCTCCAGCCGGTTTTGAGTTATAGTGGTGATTGGTCAAGATATCTGGCCTACCTATAATGAATAGATTATACTACTTGTGTCGGCTGTTACCAGACAATTTTATTCAGTTTAAAAAAGTCCTGTATTCATTGACAGGCTTCGAACTATCTCACTTTATTGGTTTATTTTTTTGGTCGATTTTTTAATTTATGTGATATTTTTCTTGTTTCCTCCCAAGACCTCCATAAAACATAAAATATCAACCCCAGGATCCCCCTTCAAGATATATTTGTACATCTTTCGGTAGAAAAATGTGCCGGCCAAAGGCCAGTTCCTCCTAAAACAGGCTTGCTATTGGTCGACAGGAAAAATTCGACACCTAAATGACACGAACAGTCTTAATATTGACACAGAAAAAGGGCGAAAGGTCTTAAAATCGCCAAACTAATGGGCCGAACGTCTTAAAATCTGAAACTAATGGGGCTAAGCATGAGGGAGAAGAGAGGCCAGAACAACGGACTATCTCCCCTTAGTCCTTTTTTACTACCTTAGAATCTTCTTTAAACATCACAAAATCGTCTAAGTAAAGCTAACATATAATTGAAAAGACGTTGCTATTTTGTGCTACTCTTCACCTTTATGTTCACTTTATGTTGGGTTTTGTTCACTTTTTGTTGGGTTATATGTTCACTTTATGTTGGGTTTTGTTCACTTTTTGTTGGGTTATATGTTCACTTTATGTTGTGTTCACTTTTGTTGGGTTCTCTTCACTTTTTGTTGGTTTATGGTCGTTTTTTGTTGGGTTATGATATTTTTTATGTTTGGCCTATAAACAAAACAGCTTCAGGACAAACACACACACACACACACACACACACATACACACCACACACACACTCATTTTGAACACGGTATACATTCTTAAGCACATCCAGACAGGCAAAAAGAAAGAAACAAAATACATAATAAAACATAAATCAGAAGAAACTCCTCCTCATCTATCGGATCCCCTTCTCTCGCTCTCGCTCCCCCCCCCCCCCCCTCTCTCTCTCTCTCACACACGCTGAAAACTATCTCTAAAACTTATAGTTCCCCTTCCCCCCAGCGCCCCATCCATCACACTACGGTTGGGGCTGCTTGGTTCGCTAGATTTTGTATTTCACCTTGGTTCAAACACATTAACCCCTTATGTACCAGCACTATTTGTTAGCTTAATTCTGGCTACTATTTTATCATTATATTCAGCTTAAACAGGGTCTCGAGCAATTAACAGGGTCTCGAGCAATTAACAGGGTCTCGAGCAATTAACAGGGTCTCGAGCAATTAACAGGGTCTCGAGCAATTAACAGACTTCGAAATATCTCACTTAACAATTTTTACTATCCCAGATCCTTCTTAAACTGCACAAAATCGTCTAAATATAGCTAGCATAAAATATTAGGCGTCGGCGGTACAGAAAGGGTTAAGGCGGATGGTTCACTTTATGATCGAGTTTATCATATATTTATTATTCTTTTAGTTTTCTCTCCATCAACGTTTATAAAATGTATCCCGAGTATCCCCCTTTAACTTATATTTGTACATTTTTCGGTAGAAAAATGTCCCGGGGCCGACGGCTGGTTCCTCCTAAATTACAGGTTCGCTATCGCTCGCCAGGAATAATTGACACCAATATGACACGAACAGTCTTAATATTGACAAATAATAGGGGCGAAATGTCTTAGAATCGCTAAACTAATGGGCTGAACATCTGAAAACTAATATAGCTAACCATAAGGGAGAAGGGTGGAAAAAAAAATACCATGTTCCCTTAACCCTTTCAAGATCCGATTACCCATTTCTGTTTTGGTTTGTTGGCTACTATTTGACGATTTTATTCAGAGTATGAAGGGTATATGGAAGTCAGAAAGTTAAGTGAGGCAATCTTGTCCCATCTAATTCCCACAGATCCTCTCTATTTTCTATAAAAAAACGTCTAATGATAGCCAGAATGAACTGTCAAATACGTCATAACCTTCTAGATATTTAAGGTGAGATGGGCGTATTTATTTGTTTATTGTATTATCTTTTTATTATTGTTAGTTTCCTCCCTAGACCTTCATCAAGCTGTAAAAAAAACACCCCATAGACCCCCCATCAAGATAAATTTGTACATTTCTCGGTAGAAGAATGTCCCGGCCGAAGGTCGGTTACTCTTAAAATTACAGGCTCGCTATCGCTCGCCAGTAAAATAATCGACACGTAAATGTCACAAAAGGTCTTAATATTGACAAAGATATGGAACGTTAAATCTTAAAAGCGCCAAACTAATGAGCTGAACGTCTTAAAATCGAAGAAAAAACCAATGGGGCTAAACACGAGGGAGATGTGGGCCCAGAAAAACCGGCCCATCCCCCCTTAATATTAACTTTACTTCGTTTTTCCAAGTTTGTCGGAAAACAAATATACTGAACATTTGAGTTTTTTTTAGCACTACATGGTCACCAAATTAAACTATAGTCCATTCATAATTATATGTTGGCCAGAAATCACGAATGCTATCCTCTGTAACGCAATAAGGGCTGGAGTAAACGGGTTGTAAAATTCCGACTACTTAATAATAATAATAATAATATTTATTCAGTTAGCAATTTACAGAGTTGGTACCACATAGTATGTTACAAATATGACATGTACCAGCTTTGCATAATTCCAACTAAGGATAGCCCTGGCTGATTCCTCCCAAATGGTAAAAATTGTAATGCCCTCGAAAATGTCCCGTACCCACAATAATACTAACCCGAGTTGACGTCAGGTATAGCGTAAAATAGTCGTAGATGGTAAGTCCAATAAACTCATCTCGAGAGACTATCACCGTGGTTCTTCAAAATCGGACTAAGGTTGCTATACTTTTGTACGTCCGTGGTAGTACAGTGGGTTAGCGCGCGGGCCTGGTGGTGATGGTGGTGCATCACTAACCAGGGTTCGAACCCCACCCAAGGCATCTCAAAACCTGTGGGTTTTTAGGGGGGTTAAATTCCCTTCAGAGTTTCGTACCCCGCGCCAGGTACCAGGCAAGGTTGATCCTAAAGGTAGCCTGGGGATAATTCCCATTCCTATTTAACCCTGGTAAAACCTAGCATTTCAAAAATATTAGCTGGATTGTTCTAGTGATTATTATTTGTATTATTATTATTATTATTATTATTATTATTATTATTATTATTGTTGTTGTTGTTGTTGTTGTTAATAGTATTATTATTATTATTATCATATGAGGGGCGCTGGGCGGAGTGAGTGGTGGTCCGCTCGTGTTCCCTGTCATCATGTCAGCTGATTTTAGCAAGGATAGCCTCATTGTGAAAATTCCTCTGCTCCCAACTCAAGTTCACGTCGTGCTGAGTCCGAGTCTACCCTTAGTGCTTCCGAGGGGAGTGGATCCGGCGAGGATGAAGAGTATATACCATCTGTGAGGACCCAGACAGCAACCATGGCGGCGATAGTGATGAAGGTACTTTTGAAATTGCTGGGTCCAGACGAAAGAAGAGTCAACGGAAGTTAAGGAGAACCAAGATCCCAGCTATGAGTGATATTACAACCAGTGAAAATTCTATTGTTAATAATAGTGATGCAAATTATAACAATTATGGAAGTGATGACACTGTTAGGGACTACTTTCCTGCGCGGCAGAATGAGGAAAGTAGTGATGGAACTCTCCCAGCCAGTGAAAGCTTGGATCTGCATTCATCCAACAATGCCTCTATTAGCAATGATGACCGTGTTAACAGTGCTCTGAAGGGTAAAACTGATGGGGTTAATGATGATATTGCACATGCACAGGGCTTTGAAGGTGATATAAGCATGTCTGGTGATGGTGGTACTGGCGGTACGATATTGAGTGGTGGCGACGTCACACATGGTGGTGGTGAGGGTGGAGGTGGTGGAGAGAGTGGCTCTGTCAGACGTATGAGGAATGCCACTGAACACAATCTTGCCCAACGAAAAGAATTCAAGAGACTAGCCTTCCCAGATGATTTGCCCAATTACAAAAAACGTGAATGGGTGCAGACAATCAAAATGCATTTACACCGTGCTCGCAAGCTTGTTAACTGGTTCTGTACAACATTCACTCTCCATATATTTATGTGGGGCGCCAGCATACTGAATAAATAAATAAAATGATGAATGGCCATTACTATAATGTTTGCATGAAGGATGCTGATGAACCTATTAGACTTAAAAAAATGGATGAATACTTGGTGACTATGTATTGTAAAAGCTTCCCTGAGGAATGGATCATTGACGAATTAGAAGGTGTACACAGTGTTCATAGGGTGTTCAGGGATGGGGTGAAACAAAACAGAGTTAGAATAGTATGGAAGGGTTCAGAACCCCCACCAACTGTATATACCTTTAGTTGCACAACAAGATCTAGCTATATCAAGAAGTGGCAACCCTCTCCTGTCACCTGTTTTAAGTGTAGCGAGGAGGGACATGTAGCTAAGTATTGTCGCAATAAAGATAAGTGTGTTCTGTGTGCTGAACCTCATGAACTGAAATCCTGCCCTAACAAAGCTCCTTTATCAGGGGAACTCCCAGCTCATCCACCACAGTTAAAGTGCGGTAGGTGTGGGCAGGTAGGAGTTAGTGTGTGGCACTCAGACTGTCCCAGGAAGCGTCCCCCCCTTGTTCAGTGAGATTCCTGTGAATAACAGGACCACCCACATCTCATCATCCAGTGTTACACCACCACAGCCTACAGTCACACAATCTAGCTGTAATACTCCTGTCTCTGCCACTGCATTACCCGCGCCTGCTGAGGTCCCTAGGTCTAATGCATCATTAACGTCCACTGCTAACTCGTTGAACTTGACCTCGCCTACCACTGTGGCTCCTCCCCCAACTAACATTTCATCTGAACAACAAATCCCAAAAAAATATTGGAGGTAAAATAATGGCAGCCCTGACTGAGATGGCAGCCAAGATTGATGGGCTCTCAAAAAGAGTTGAACATTTAGAAAGAAAGACAAATACCAGTGCCGGAACTCCCTGGGTTAGAGATGGGCTGGAAGGAGGTACTGATGCTGGTTCTGGTGGAGGCAATAAAATGTTGAATAGTTCCACTAGTAGTTCTGCTGCTAGGGTTACCAGTGCCACAGAGGATGACCAGGTATGTGGTACACTGGACCAACAAACAGATTGTAGTAAAGTGATTAATCCATCTGTTTGTGTTGCTGTACCTGATTGTGTCCCTAACCTAAGCCATATTCAAGCAGTCTAAAATTGTCAAATTACCTGGCTCTGCTGTCATTCATCAACTGAGCTCTAAACTTAGTGTAGAACAGTTTAGTAAATTCTGTAAATTATATAGTGATATTAGCAATGCCGTGAAGGAGCTTAACTCCACTTTTAACATTCATGGCTAAAGTAAAAGTACTCTCCTGGAACATTCGTGGGATAAATAAACGTATAAATGATGTTATTGACTATGTCAAGAGAGAAAATGTTGATATTATATGCTTGCAGGAGCCATTTCCTGGTCGCAGTCTGAAAAGACAGGTTCCTGGCATTGGCGGTTACACTCAGTACTTTCATAAATGTAACACAGGGCTCATTACGTATATCAAAATTGGCATTCAGCATAATAAATTAAATGAATCTGTAGACCCAACTAATTTGTATCAGTTATTTGAAATTTCAGTCCATAATAGTCATTTTAATTTATGTAATGCTACATTAAAGGTAATAACTTTGCAGCTGATAAACTACCTTTTCCTAATGTTGAAGGCATGCTAATTGTAGGAGACTTAAATGCCAGACATACTGCTTTTGGTGACACTGAGTGTAATACTAATGGCAGGGCCCTGCTAAGATTAGTACAGGAAAAGGATATAACTGTATATGACACTGATGTTCAGACTCACCTGTTGGGTGGTCGCCTTGATTACTCATTAGGTTGTGGTTTGATTGACTCTAATGCTAGGGCATTTATGGTTAGGGAATTAGTCTCTGACCACTTTGCCATTGTAACTGAGTACTTAGTGCCAGGTTACCAACCAGAACTACACGCAAGGAGGCGTATAACAATCCCTGACAATTATGCCATGCATTTTCAGTATGTAATTAGCCAATGGTACAGCTCTTACACTCCATCTTCTGTACAACAATTTTACACAGATTTTGTTCAAGTAATAACAAATTATTATGACCTTATTAAAAAGCCTTTCCAACCTCAATCGATGAACAAAAATACCTCGTGGTATCATGATCCTCTTCTTGATGATGCCCGAAATGAAGTAACCGAACTTGGTAACAAATATAAAGAATGTAAAACATCAGAAAACTTGCTGAGTTTCCTCATAGCCAATAATAACTTTCGTAAGCTTAAAGGTGAAGTTCGTAGAGACCACTGGGAAAGCTTTTTACAAGGAATAAATTCTAAAACTAGTTTGTCTACAGTATGGCGCAAAATTAATATAATAACTGACAAACACAAACGAGCTCCATTACACCACAATCCTGTCGATAAAGTCAATGTACTTTTGAAAGAGTGGGCAAGTATGTCCAAATTTTCTTCTCTCCCTCCTGTAATACAGCAGCTGCTCCAAGCCGATACACTAACAAGGCAATTCAATATTGAAATAGCAGCAAGTGAAGTACACGAGTCTGATAACATGTCTATCACCCCATATGAACTCTCCATTGCATTATCTAAAGGTCATGCCACAGCTCCTGGTGACGATGGTATCACCTACAGTGTACTTCGCCTGCTTAATGATATCCCTGGTAACCCTTTGCTTGCCCTCTTTAACATGAGCTTCACAGAAGGTACCCTGCCACAGGAATGCTGCCAAAGCACAATAATTCCCATTCCCAAACCTGCATTTAACAAGTATCGTCCCATCTCACTCCGTTCTTGTTTTTGTAAAGTTATTGAACGTATAATTCTTAATCGTCTAATGTTTCACCTAAGCGATCATCTGTCTCCTCGACTATTTGGTTTCCTGCCAGGTAAAAGCACGCATCATTGCTTTTCAGAATATTTCTCTCACTCTTACAGCACAACATACACTGCATTCATAGACCTTAAATCTGCCTTTGATATTGCTAACAGGGAAATTATTCTAGACCAACTTGCTACTATGGGTATTAAGGGAGGGTTGCTGAGGTGGGTTAGGGGCTACCTGTCAAACAGAAGATCCCGTGTTTACTTCCGTGGAGCTCTAAGTCATGATTGGGAAACAATGGAACTTGGTACACCACAGGGAGGTGTCCTCAGTCCATTGTTATTCAACATTCTCATGTGTAGACTTATTGCAAATATAGATACTTTACCCAATGAAACCATTATATGCTATGCTGATGATATATGTATTAAGGCACAGTCCGCTCTCAGGTTACAGGATCTACTCAGTCAGTTCTCCATTAATGCCCTAAAATGTGGGGTTGTTATTTCCACTGACAAGTCCAATGTTAAAGTAGAGTCACTCTCTGATCTTGAACCAGTTTTTAAAATCAATGATCATACTCTCCAACTTTGTAAGAACTACAAGTACCTGGGTGCAGACACTAACATTAGAACTGACTCATTTCTTGAAGATATGTGCAATAAATTAAATAAGCGATTGCATTCACTGTCTACTCTTGCTGGTAAATCTGCTGGTGCCAACATTAAAATTGCTAGACATTTTTATATTGCCTTTATCCGTTCTGTAATTGATTATAATGCCCTACACCTCTCTTGCCTCACAGACAGAGAATTTCATGACCTTGAAATTATTCAAAACAAGGCCATGAGAATAATCTTAGGTTGCCCCATGTCAACTAGAATAGTTAACATGAAACTTGAATTAAATCTTCCCACAGTTACAGAAAGGATACGATCATTAGCTGCCATCTTTGGAGTGAAGTGCTTAAAATACCCCAGTGCTGCTCCAAAATTCATTGAAATTCTGGTGCATGCTACTAATAATCCCAACACATTACAACCAAAATATTGCAGATATGAAAACTTGTTCAAAACGACTAAATTATAAATCCTACTCTTAAATGTTCCCATCACAAAAGTTGAACCACCCTCTCTAATAAATCCATGGGACAATTTTGAAGTTGGCATCAGCTATGCTCCTGTTAAATGTAAACAAAATATAGTATCATATGAAGCAAAAGCTACAGTTCTAGAAACCATTGAAAATATAACTAGCCACATACTTCCTACTGGTAGCCTGATTGTTTATGCTGATGGATCCTTACAGAACACAGGGCAGGCCGGCTGTGCCTTTGTAGCTTTTAACAAAAACATTGAAGTTACAGTGATACTCTCCGATTGCATCAATGGGCGAGCTCAACTCAGTGTGAGTTAGTGAGCATCTTGATGGCAGTTGCATATCTGGGAGCCACTTCCTCAAGCGGTCTTATAATCTCTGATTCTCAGAGTGCTCTAGCTTCACTTAACAGCCAGAAAAGTGAGTTTCTTGCCATCATTAATACCATTAAGCAGGGTCTAATTCATGCCAAAACTAAAGGAAATGTCATACACTTTCTCTGGATACCATCTCATATAGGGGTAACACATCACGACAAAGCAGACAAATTAGCCAATGAAGCCTGTTTTAAAGCACATATTGGCTTTAATTTTGGACTATCCAGCAAAGTAATTAAAGGAATATTGCAGAAAGACATTGGTAGTGAGCTTATGGAGGCAAGGAATTCTCAAAGAGCTGAAAGCATTAGCATAAAGCATTTTGATACTTTTTATAAGAAACCTTTTGTTTATGGTATGCATAAAACATAATACAAGACAGTGTGATAAGGTTATAGCAAGAATAAGACTTGGGTACCGGTATATTTGGCAGGTGTCCTCCAGACACCGGGCCAAATATACCAATTGTCAGGTCTGCGGGGAAGAAGGTCAACATACTCTTGTGCATTATATCTCTGAATGTAGTTACATACAGGACTTTAGACCTCCAGGTATGGGCTATATGGAATTGTGTAACTATTTCATAGAAAGTGGTGTGCTTGAGGACATTCTGCCCATTTTCCCTGGCTTTGCTCATCCATAGATTTACTGCAGTGTCCAGTTTTGTGAGTAACTTGAAAGTTATATCTAAGTTAGTATTGATAGCTTGCATATAGATTTTAGTATGTGTAGTTCCCTGCAAGAGTTCCTGAGCACTCGGTTCGCGCGTGGGGTGGGGTGGGGGGGGGGGTTGTTCTCGGTTCCTTTGTGGCCGTCCCCTTTCGTCCGCCCCACTTATCACCTAGTGGGCGAAAGTGGATGGCCATGAGGTGGCTGCGGGCTGTGCCCTCTTTGTGCTGGGTTTAGGGGGGTGTCCTTGGCTGGGTGTTCGGGGACTTTTGCAGGGAGCTGGACTTTTAAATGGAACTGTAGTGTGCACTGTATGATAACTAGATGCAGTGCTGTATATATTGGCCATCTCTTTATTATTCAATTTTTATTATCCATATTATTATTATTATTATTATTATTATTATTATTATTATTATTATTGTTATTCAGTAAAATTGTTACCATGCTATAGTTATATATGTATACTATGTACATAATATATCTTTCTTAAATTATATTTTACTCCTATTAATGCTAAATTTACTTTTATAATTATTATATCTACCAATTAATGTCTTCGCCCACTGGTGGGTACAAATAAACAATCAATCAATGATTATTATTATTGTGTGTTTTTTTTTTTTTTTTTTTTTTGTTATCTAACTTGAATTAAGTGTTTAGGAGGTGGCAAACTGTGCGAAGTTCTGCATCTTCTGATTATAAGGATCATGTGCTGTACCTCATCATGTTCGCCTTACAACTTCCTTGTAATATTTCCTCATGTTAATTCTTAAATTACATTATTTTGCTGTGTCCAGTAATTACTGTAATGCCTATGTGTGGGTATAAACAAACAATCAATCAATCAATCAATTATTATTATTATTATTATTATTATTATTATTATTATTATTATTATTATGTAAACTAACCATCTGACAAACAGACTCGCCGATAATCACATAATCTCCGTATGTCAGGATTGTGGAGATAATATTAAGGAGGGATGGTTGTTTTTTCTGGTCCCCCTTCTCCTTCATGTTTAGCTCCATTAATTTTGAATTTTAAGACGTTCGGCCCAGTAGTTTGGCAATTTTAAGACCTTTCACCACCATTTCTTCGTCAATATTAAGACCTTTCATGCCATTTAGGTGTCGATTTCTTCCTGGCGAGCGATAATAGTGAGTCTGTAATTTTAGGAGGCTCGGCCGGGAAATTTACAAAGGTATCTCGAAGGTGGGGGGGGGGGGTTTAAAGCTTGGTGGAGGTCTAGCGGAGGAAACTTAAACAATAATATATAAATAAATAACTAGACCAAAACTATTTATATAACTAGACCAAAACCAACCCTACCCCTCTTAAAACCGTATAAAGGAGCTGTCATTGATTCATGGAGCTCTTCGTAACCCCCTATTGTTGTGGAGTGAAGGAGTTGTGAAGGACGGTGGGAGAGGAGGGTGTGGAAGAGGGGGAGGACGAGGAGGAGGAGGAGGAGGAGTTGGAGGAAGGAGGAGGGAAGAAAAAGAAGGAAAAAGTGTATGAAGGCAGAAGAGAAAGAGAAGAAGAAAAAGGAGGGGGAAGGAAGGGTGTGGGCTTGGGTGTTCAGAGGAGGGGAAGAAGAAGAAAAAGGAGGAGGAATAGGAGATACAGGTGAAGAAACATTAACAAGAAGAAAAAGAGGAGGGGAGGAGGAGGAGGAGGAGTATGAGAAGGCGAAGAAGGAGGAGGAGGAGAAACAAAAGGCAGCAGAAGAAAGAGGAAAATGCAGAAAGAAATGGAAAAAAGGGGGTCGCTCCAACAAAGCAGCTGTTTTGTCGGTCATCCTTGTGTGTAGTGGGCCCCCCCCCCCTCCTGCCACCCCCCCTCCTGCCCCCACCTCTCTCAATTATCGGCAATCTATAATATCTTGTCACAGCCTTTATTTATCAAATATTTTACCTCCCCCTCCAACACCAGCAACAACAACAACAACAACACCCTCTCCGTTTTTTGTTGGCTAAGGTATAACTATTTTTCACAACCGCATTATTTTATTTTATATTTCATTTTCCGTTTCCTTCCCCGCCAACACCGCCATTACCACTTCCATTTCCTCTTTAGTAATGTATAATGTTTTCATTATTTTTTTTTAAATAATCATTTTTATTCGTTTATATATTCCATTTTCTCTTCATTGATGTACAACCATTATTTTTTCCCGATCATCTTTATTAGTTTATATATTTCTTGTAATTTTTTCTTCCCTTCCTCCACCACCAACCACATCCATTTGCTCTTCATTTATTTAGTAAATGTTTACCTCTCATACATCCACAAAGCCTGTTTTTTTTGTGTACGCCCATATCTGATATTCGTACTGTATTTTGCTGACTTGTACTTAAGGGGATAGGTATATTTTTTTGGTTATATATATATATTTCGTCTCTGTCTCTCCTCTAACGTATTTCCTTCTTTGCTGGAAGTTTGCTCTCATTCAACCTGTTCCAAAGAAGGGTGACCGCTCTCAACCCTCCAACTATCGTCCAATTGCTCTCATCTCTTGAATCTCTAAAGTTTTTGAAACTATTCTTGCTTCCAAATTTCTTAAGCATTTCTCTTCTCATAATCTGCTCTCAGATCGCCAGTATGGCTTCCTTAAGGGTCGCTCTACTGGTGATCTTCTTTCATATCTTACTAACTCTTGGTCATCCAACTTTCGGGACTTCGGTGAGACTTTTTCTGTTGCACTAGACATATCGAAGGCCTTCGATAGAGTCTGGCACAAATCTTTAATTTCCAAACTGCCCTCCTTCGGTTTCTGTCCCTCCATCTGTGCATTTGTCTCTAAATTCCTTTCCGGCTGTTCCATAGCTGCGGTTGTGGACGGCCATCACTCATTTCCTCATCCTATCAACTCCGGTGTTCCTCAGGGTTCTGTCCTATCTCCTATTCTCTTTCTAATTTTCATAAATAATCTTCTCAACTGTACATCCAGTCCCATCCATTCATATGCAGACGTCTCTACCTTACACCACTCAATTAGTTTTCCAGAACGCCCCAGCCAGCAGTCCCTCAAAAACAAACGTAATGAAGCCATGAAAACGCTTATCTTCTGATCTAGCTACTATTTCCAATTGGGGTAGAGAAAACCTTGTTGTATTTAATGCTTCCAAAAGTCAATTTATCTATCTTACTACCTGTCAGGAACCTCCAGAGGACTATCCCTATTCTTCAACAATACAAAAATCAACCCTTCATCTCTCAATGTTCTTGGTGTCTCTTTTTCTTCTGCTCTCACTTGGAAAGACAATATTACCAGTCTCGCTAAGGCAGCCTACCAGAAGCTGGGTGTGCTCAACCGCCTCAAGGGGTTCTTTACCCCTGCGCAGCTTCTTGCTCTGTACAGGGGCACAGTGTGTCCTTGTATTGAGTTTTGTTCACATGTGTGGGGAGGATCCTCTCACACCGCACTCCTAGACAAAGTAGAAAGGAAAGCCTTTCGTATCATTAACTCCCGTCCACTCACCAACTCTCTGCAATCTCTCTCTCTTCGCCGCAATGTTTCATCTCTCTCGCTATTCTATCGCTACTACAATAATCAGTGTTCCTCGGAGCTTTCCCAGTGTATACCACCTCTTCTACGTAGGGTATGTAGTAACCACCTTGCAACACAATCCCACCCCTACTCTGTGCAACTGTCCAACCCAAGAGTGAAACGCTATTCTCAGACTTTCTTCTATTCAACTGCTGAGCTCTGGAACTCTCTCCCAGAATCAGTCTTTCCCTCTTCCTATGACTTAAATTGCTTCAAACTCCGTGTGTCCAGGCATTTTAGCTCGAACGTCCCTTGATTTCGGCCATGTCACTTTTTGAAATCTGGGGAGGCACTCGCTGCAGGCAGTAATGCCTTTTGTCTCCCTCAAAAAACAAAAAAGTATATACTGTATATATATATATATATATATATATATATATATATATATATATATGTACAGTATATATATTTATATATATACATTATATATACAGTATATATATATATACATATATATATATATATATATATATATATATATATATATATATATATATATATACATATATATATAGCGATCCTTAAATAATTGCCCATAGGGATTTCGTATGTATTTTATTATAAGAGATATTATCATCATCACTACTCCTATCACCATAATGATATACATGGGAATCCCTATGGGCAATGATTTAAGGATCGCTCTGTATATCTATATCTATCTATCTATCTATCTATCTATCTCTCTATCTCTCTCTCTCTCTCTCTATATATATATATATATATTATACTAGCAGGGGTACCCGGCGTTGCCCGGGTAATCACCATAATCACCATCACTACTACCACCACTACTACTACCATAATCACCATCATCAATCACTACTACCACAATCATCACAATACTACTACTACCATAATCACCGGCCTCGACCTCCCTGTGCCTCATTAAACGGCGACCTCGATTTTGGCCGCTAAATGACCTCCGATTTAGGATCTGACCTCATCCGTACCCCCATTTTGGGAGGCTGTGAACAACTTTAGTTCCATACACCTTTTCGATCGGAGGCCTCGTTCTGCCCCAAACGGCCATTTGTTTCGCATTTGTTTTGCTCCTGTATACTACATAAGTTCTGCCGAAAATTTTATCAAACAAAAGTGTCTCTGATTTCCACTAAACTCGCCTAAAACCATCTCCAAAGCTTGGGCTTTCCAACGGTGCCCCACACTCCCATCTGGCACCAAAACTGTGGGAGGAGTTTAGTAACAAAGGTCGGGTAAATGACAAACATTGACCTTTATTTATTAAGATATATTTATGTTCCTCCCTAGACCTCCATCAAACTTTAAAACACATCCATTATATCCCCCTTCTAAATTAATTTGTATATTTTTCGGTAGAAAGATGTGCTGGCCGAAGGCTCACTTGTTCGCCAGGAAAAAATCAACACTTAAAACAATAAGGTGGAAGGTCATCAAATTAACAAACTAATAGGACACACATAGTAACATCTGAAAACTAATGGGGCTATGCATGAGGGAGAAAGGGGGTCTAGAAAAGCGACCCATCTCCCTGTAACGAACGCAATTTAGTGTATGCGGCCAAAATTTGGTTAATTGATTTGCTTATTTGTTTATGCTGAATTGAGTCGCGTTCAGTTAGCATAGGTTAGGGAATGATGCTACTCGAATGATATTATAGAGTAATAAAGTAGATTAATGGCAAACAGAATATACAGATTTATTGGGGTAGTGGTTAGTTTTTAGGCTATAAATATTAATTCATTCATATATTTTTTAGTTTCCAGCTAAACCTCCATCAAGCTTAATACACACTCTCTAGACCTCCCTTCAAAACAAATTTATAAATTTTACAGGCTCGCTATCGCTCGCCAGAATATTATAAACTACACGAACGGTCTTAATATTGAGAAGGACATTGGGCGAAAGGTGATAACATCGCGAAACTAATGGGCCGAACGTCTTAAAATTTCAAAACTAATGGGGCTAAACACGAGGGAGAAGGGGGTCCATACAAACACTACACCTCCCTTTAACCTTCCTACTACCTTGTTCATTGCTGTCCGTGTATGGTATACTATTATAGAGTAATTTAAGTGTAGACGATTGAGAAACAGAATATACAGACTTAAGGGGGTGACCTTCTTTTTGCTCTCCTTTCAAATTTCTCTCTTTCTCTGGCTTGTATCCATTCGGCTCCTTTCAGCCTACTGTTTTAAGACGTTTATTCCAATTCAGGTGTCGATATCTTCCTGGCGAGCGAAAGCGAGCCAGCTTTATATGGAGAAATCCGGCTTCGCCGGAGATATTTTTCTATCGAAAAATGTAAAAATTTAGTCTGCTGTCAAACATTTTGAATAATATGCTGGCTCGCTACCGCTCGCCAGGAAAAAATCGACACCTGGATGAGGATAAACGTCTTAAAACAGTAGGCTGAATGGGGACAAATGAATAAAAGCCAGAGAAAGAGAGAATAGGAGGGAAGAAAGGCAGGTCACCCCCCTTAAGGGAACGTTATTTTATTAATTTAGTTATTTTGTATTATTACCGATATATACAGTATTATTACCGATATATACAGTATTATTACCGATATATACAGTATTATTACCGATATATACAGTATTATTACCGATATATACAGTATTATTACCGATATATACAGTATTATTACCGATATATACAGTATTATTACCGATATATACAGTATTATTACCGATATATACAGTATTATTACCGATATATACAGTATTATTACCGATATATACAGTATTATTACCGATATATACAGTATTATTACCGATATATACAGTATTATTACCGATATATACAGTATTATTACCGATATATACAGTATTATTACCGATATATACAGTATTATTACCGATATATACAGTATTATTACCGATATATACAGTATTATTACCGATATATACAGTATATTTGTATTATTACCGATATATACAGTATATTTGGTTTAGTTTGCTCCCTAGACCTCTATCAAGCTTATATAACAACATCCCAAAGATCCCCCTTCCAGATTAATTTGTATACAATATTTATATACAGGATTTATATATAAATATATATATATATATATATATATTTATATATATATACTGTATATATATATATACAGTATATATATATATATATATATATATATATACTGTATATATATATATATATATATTTATAAAGAGAGAGAGAGAGAGAGAGAGAGAGAGAGGTGTTATCAGATATAACAAAGCCTATGGACTTATTATTGTGAAGCGGCTTGTCTTACACGCTACACTGGCTTGTCTTGGTCTTATACTATCTTTACTCTCTCTCTCTCTCTCTCAATCAGTACAGAGGTCACAAATTGGATAGAAAGTTGTCTAACAGGTAGACAACAACGAGTGGTAATCAATGGTGTTTCTTCTGAGTGCACTCCAGTCACTTCTGGAGTTCCACAGGGATCTGTCCTTGGCCCACTACTGTTTATCATATATGTCAATGACATCGATATTGGTCTGTTGAGTGTGATCTCCAAGTTTGCAAATGACATAAAGCTTGGAATGAATGTGAAAGACCCCAAAGGGGTTGAACAGCTCAGGATGGACCTCAACAGACTGGGTGAATGGTCGGAGACATGGCAGATGCCTCTAAACTTGGAAAAGTGCAAGGTGATGCATTTCGGCCAAGCAAACCCCAAGTCAGGCTATTCACTATTGGAAATGCCTCTGGAAGTGACTGACTTGAAAAAGGATTTGAGTGTCCTGATTAGCAGTGACCTAAAGTTTGCCAAGCAGTGCATTGAAGTAGAAAAGAAAGCTCAGAAATTATTGGGCTATATTAAGAGGCAATTTAAGTATAGAAATAAGGAAATAGTTCTCAAACTTTACAACGCTCTGAAACGGCCTCTCCTGGAGTATACTTTTCAATTCTGGTCTCCAGCACTCGGGAAAGATATAGAGCGACTGGAAAGATTACAAGCTAAGGCTACAAAGCTTATTCCATTGCTTAGAAGAATGAACTATGAGGACCGGTTGAGAGCTCTTTATCTCTTCCCGTTGGAGACACGCAGACTATGAGGTCAGCTCATTGAATGTTTTAAAATACTTAATGGGTTTGACAATATGGATTACAGTATATCAAAATGCTTAGCCTCAATCTAGATTATTAAATCAGTTCGTGTGTCTGTTTGTCTGTCTGTGTGTTCTTAATAGGCGGCCCCAGTTTTGGACCTGGGGAGCTGAAACTTTGCATGTGGGTGTCAATTGACCTGGGTCAGGTCATAGAGGGGGCGAGGCCACAATCGGAGGTCGTTTCGAGGCCGAAATTGAAAAAAACAAAAATGAAAAAATGGCCGTTTGGGGCAGAAGGAGGCCTCCGATCGAAAAGGTGTATGGAACAAAAGCTGTTCGCAGCCCCCCAAAATGGGGATACGGATGAGGTCAGATCCAAAATCGGAGGTCATTTAGCGGCCGAAATCGAGGTCGCCGTTTAATGAGGCACAGGGAGGTCGAGGCCGGTGATTATGGTAGTAGTAGTATTGTGATGATTGTGGTAGTAGTGATTGATGATGGTGATTATGGTAGTAGTAGTGGTGGTAGTACCCGGGCAACGCTGGGTATCCCTGCTAGTATGAATAAAATACGCAACCATGGCTGGAAAGAAAAGGTCCAGCACTAATATTTGTGGAAACGTTTTCACATATAAGATCTGTTCTACCTGGAACAAACTTTCCTCCGAAGTTGTAAATAGTTCTTCAGTAGAGCAGTTCAAGAAGATAGTAGATGGTATTTTGCACACTCTGTAAAGAGTGTAGTGCATTAAACAGTCTCTCTCCTTCCACTTCGAGTGTCTCCTCTGAATGGACCACAAGGTCTCTAAGATACTAACTATTCCTTGTATCTCCTTTTAACTCTCTCTCTCTCTCTCTGTCTGTGTGTATATATATATATATATATATATATATATATATATATATATATATATATATATATATAATAATATGTATATATATAATGTATATGTGTGTGTGTGTGAGTATGTGTGAGTATGTGTGTGTGTGTGCGTAATATTCGCTATCCAGAATCGAACCCACGATCTAAGGATGTAGAGCCTACCAACCACTCTAAGACACCATAAAACCTTAGCAACCATTATCCATCACTGAATCTGAATATATATTAAAAGATAGGTCGAGCTAGACAGACATAGTGAAAAATAGGGATAAATATGGAAATATAGATCGAGAGAGATAGATATAGTGAATTTAGATAATTCTGGAGAGATAGATCGAGAGAGAGAGACAAAAATAGTGACTATGGATATATATGGAAAGATATATTTAGAGAGACACAGAGAGAGAGAGAGAAAGGCGATGGAAGGGGAGAGGCAGGGGGGGGGGGGTTATATCGGTCACCACCCCACCAACAACAACCCTACCAACAACCTCAACAACAACAGGGGGGAAGGGGAAGGGGAAGGGAGGGGAGGGGAGGGGTCATTGACCTTGCCCAGGGGTGGCGTAAGGTGGTCACTCTACTTATATTCCCTTCAGGAAGATAACAGTCATCTTAATAATGATACAGTATAATGTACTATCAATGATAGGTTGATATATCTATCTATATATCTATCTATCTATTCATATCTATCTATCTAACTATGCACCCTCCAAAGACCGATGTTTTGCAAGTGACAGGTTCGCAGTCGCTCGATCAGAAAAAAAAATCGATACCTGAATTGGGTGAAACGCCCTATTATCGCCAAACTAATGGGATGCAACGTATGATTATCTCCAATCTAATGGAGAGAAACAGGGGAGTTTCAAAAAGACCCCACTCTGACCAAATAGGTTTAAAGTAACGTTGGTGTTGCACGTTTCAATACGGCTTGCAACATTTCAGGGGGTTCGGCAGGCTAAAAATGTTCCATAAAAAATACACATCGCCATCTGACACAATGGAATATCCAGGTTGTTTTCCAAATTCGACATGGAAACCAATCTCTCTGAAATATATGTTTTATTTTAGGTTTTATTTATTTATTTTTTTATATTCTTCCAGTGAACGAATGACTTAAATTTCGTTTATCAGTGGCTATTGTTTGGTTGACTAGTTAGTTTATTGACAAGCATATAATATAATTAAAAAGCTAAGAATATGATATTATAAATTCGCCAAGGTATCGAGTATTGTTCACATGTGTGGGGAGGTTCCACCTATACCGCACTTCTCGAAAGAGTAGAATCAAAAGCATTTCGTCTCATCAACTCATTTCCTCTTACTAGTACCCTACAATATATTTTTACACGCCGCAATGTTGCATCTCTTTCACTTTACTACCACTATTACAACAATCAGTGTTCTTCAGAACTCTCTTAATGCATACCCACCACCCTTGCGGCGAGTGCGAGGCACCCTCCTTTCAACACATTCCCACTCCTATTCTGTCCAACTATCCAATCCAATAATTGGCAAATTTTCTCAGTTTTTCTTCTACTCAACTAGTGAACTCTGGTTCACTCTCTCTCAATCAATCTTTCCTCCATCCTATGACTTAAACTGCTATAAATTTCGTGTATCAGGCATTTTGATCACACCATCCCGTGAATTTGGCTCTCTATCACTCTTTTGATTCTGGGGGAGACACTCGTTACAGGCAACCTGCCTTTTGTATCCTTCATATACATATTTTTTTGTTATATACTATATACTGTAATTGGCAAATTAATGTAGCGAAACGTCTTAAAATCTGCAAACTACAGTGGGGAAGCTGACTATAATAATTATAAGAACCGAATTACCCGATACCGATCTTGTCTATAACACTCCCGTATATAGACCCGGCACCTACTTTATTATACACAACCCACTATACAATACACACCCCACTTTATTATACACAACCCACTATACAATACACACCCAACTTTATTATACACAACCCACTATACAACACACACCCCACTTTATTATACACAACCCACTATACAATACACACCCCACTTTATTATACACAACCCACTATACAACACACACCCCACTTTATTATACACACCCCACTTTATTATACACAACCCACTATACAACACACACCCCACTTTATTATACACAACCCCCTATACAACACACACCCCACTTTATTATACACAACCCACTATACAACACACACCCCACTTTATTATACACAACCCACTATACAACACACACCCCACTTTATTATACACACCCCACTTTATTATACACAACCCACTATACAACACACACCCCACTTTATTATACACACCCCACTATACAATACACACCCCACTTTATTATACACACCCCACTATACAATACACATCCCACTTTATTATACACAACCCACTATACAATACACACCCCACTTTATTATACACACCCCACTTTATTATACACAACTTACTTTATTATACACCCCCCACTTTATTATACACAACTCACTTTATTATACACAACCCACTTTATTATACACAACTCACTTTATTATACACACCCCACTTTATTATACACACCCCACTTTATTATACACAACTCACTTTATTATACACACCCCCCTTTATTATACACACCCCACTTTATTATACACAACTCACTTTATATACACCCCCACTTTATTATACACAACCACTTTATTATACACAACCCACTTTTATACACAACCCTTTATTATACACACCCCACTTTATTATACACACCCCACTTTATTATACACAACTCACTTTATTATACACACCCTCCTTTATTATACACACCCCACTTTATTATACACAACTCACTTTATTATACACACCCCACTTTATTATACACAACTCACTTTATTATACACACCCCACTTTATTATACACACCCCACTTTATTATACACAACTCACTTTATTATACACACCCCACTTTATTATTCACAACTCACTTTATTATACACAACCCACTATACAATACACACCCCACTTTATTATACATAACTCACTTTATTATACACACCCCACTTTATTATACACACCCCACTTTATTATACACAACTCACTTTATTATACACACCCCCCTTTATTATACACAACTCACTTTATTATACACACCCACTTTATTATACACAACTCACTTTATTATACACACCCCACTTTATTATACACAACTCACTTTATTATACACACCCCACTTTATTATACACAACTCACTTTATTATACACACCCCACTTTATTATACACAACTCACTTTATTATACACAACTCACTTTATTATACACACCCCACTTTATTATACACAACTCACTTTATTATACACAACTCACTTTATTATACACAACTCACTTTATTATACACAACTCACTTCGTATACCCAAGGCAATTAGGACATCTTATCTCCCTCTGATCGTCGTATCCTAAGTGCTGACATCATAATTGTACAGTCGGCCGTATAAGATATTTCGATCAATAATTGGTATCAGCACGATCTAAGCATTAATTCATCGTTTCGAGTGAGATATACACACATGTTTACTAGCTTTACAGACCCTAATCAACATCTGACATACATTAATACAGCACACAACAAGCAAAACGTGATGACAGCGAAGACACGACTTATTTGGCCAACTGTTCCTCTATTAATACTCACAAGCAAGTCATAAATGGGTGCCGTCAATCATGGTAGTCAATACCGTGTTCCAAATAAGTAGGCCAACACATTTTAACAATAACCTCTATAACTCACAAACGACTAGAGTAACTAATATTACTCTCATTTGGGAAGGGTCAGCCGGGGAATAGAAGTGGAAGTTTACAGTCCAATTGCTCCAGCCCTTTTTGAGTTACCGAGGTTAGGGTTCACGTTTACTGGCCTACATACTTGCAACAGGGTATAGTTTCCTGAATATGAACTGTTTATCACGTCGAGAGCACAAACAGAGAATATACTGTTAATGTATTGGTTTATGATGCCTCTCACCTCGACCTGTTTTTTTATTATTTCTGTCTCTTTCTCTGGCTTGTAACCATTCGGCCCCATTCAGCCAACTATTTTAAGATGTTTATCCCCATGTAGGTGTCGATTTCTTCCTGGCGAGCGATAGCGAGCCAGCATTATATGAAGAAATCCGGCTTCTCCGGATTTCTCATTTCCGGATTTCTCATTTCCGGATTTCTCCGGATTTCTCCGGCTTCGCCGGAGAAATTTTTCTGTCGAAAAATGTACAAATTTAGCCTGCTGTCAAACAAAAATTAAAAATATGCTGGCTCGCTACCGCTCACCAGTAAACAATTGACACCTGGATGGGGATACAAGTCTTAAAACAGTAGGCTGAATGGGGCCAAATGGATACAAGCCAGAGAAAGATAGAAAAGGACAGAACCAAAACAGGTCACCCCCCTTAACTTACAAATTTTTTGGGTATCCATGTTCCTGTTCTTCTCATCCGTACAGTCAGAAGCAATATTTTAACGATGGGCCTACCCTTTTTTATAAACTGCGATTTTTTTTTTTGTAACTATTGTTTCTCCTTGACAATTATCATGCGTTTCCAATACCTTGTGATTATACTCTGTTCATGATAATTTGGCCAACAATCTGAAGTCTAACCTCATGTAACTTAATTAGAGCTGAAGCAAACTTGCATCTTTCCAAATGGTAGAAATATCAGTTCAATTACTGACGTCATATTTAATTTATTAGAGGATGAATTCGGAAATTCTGCCCTATCTAAATTGAACAAGGTATAGTAGTACTTGCTTCAGGTAGTAAAAACATTGTTTATAAAATATATGGTTGCATACTACACATAAATGGGACACATATAGCTAGTCTTGCATAATTAACCCTCTCCGACATATGACGCAATTTTGAGCCGATTAGGGATACTTTAAGGCCTTTGTTACCATCAGGGGTATTTAGAAACCTTTAGTTTAGTTAATTCAACCTCTGCAGTTGTCTTTGAGTTAGCTGTGGGCAGAAAACTAATTTTGGAGAGGTAATTATAATAGTGAGGGAACTCTATTTCTTATTGCTAATCTGGCAAACTCTGCGTCATATGAGTCTGAAAGGGTTAACAATAACAAAGATCTACGAGCATATACTATACCCAATTCCAAGTAAGTAGGCCAGAACTCTTGAACATCAACCTCTATAACTCACAAACGACTAGAGTAATCCAGCTAATATGTCTATCATTTGGGAAGGGTCAGCCGGGGAATAGGTGTGGAAATGTACAGCTCATTTGCTCTAGCCCTTTTGAGTTACAGAGGTTAGGGTTCACAATTTCTGGAATATGTAGCCAATTTGGAACAGGGTATAGTAACTGTACGATGGTTGAGAAGAGAGTTGCATAAAGAACTCCTGGCCCAGCCATGGCAATTACCAAATGGGACTCTCTCTGTCTCTCTCCCTCTCTCTTTCTCTCTCTCTCTCTCTCTCTCTCTCTCTCTCTCTCTCTCTCTCTCTCTCTCTCTCTCTCTCTCTCTCTCTCTCTCTCTCTCTCTCTCTCTCTCTCTCTCTCTCTCTCTGTGTATATATATTTCACTAGCTACTGGTCGACCTTTATTGGTGGAGGTGGTGTGGGTGGGCGGGGATTGGAGGGGGGGGGGGGGGAAATGGTTGGGGGGGGGGGAATGGTGGGGGGGGGAGGGGGAGGCGAACCATCTCTCTTATTATACATGAAGGTTGACGGAATGGTAAAGTGGGCATAGCACGGAAGAAAGTATATGATATAATATGCGAGATTGAATGGAAGGGGAATGATTAAATGTAATGTATGTCTATGTATGTTATCCCCCTGGGGGTAAGGGGGCGCTCAATATTAAGTGGAGGAAAAGAATATGCCCCACGTTTCCTACTGCGTGTGTCGTACAAGGCGACTAAAAGGGTGAATAACGCGACGATGAGATCCGCCTTCAACAGTGGCTGGGAGACCTGCAGATGAGGGAAACTGACCTCCCCCGCTGCCCTCTCACAAACGGATATCACTATACCGCACCTCCCCCCGGAGATGTGCGGCCCCAGGGACTACCTGGATGCCGCGGGATTCCCATAAAGGACATCTTATGGCTACTACAACAACAACAACAACAATGTCTGTCAACCATATAATAATAAATGCATTTGAATAAAAGGAATCATTAGAAGCTCGGAATACGAAGATTGATATTATTTTTTGTTTAAGAAAGGACAACATGAAAACAGTATACTGTATACAAAAGTATACAGATGAGAGAGAGAGAGAGAGAGAGAGAGAGAGAGAGAGAGAGAGAGAGAGAGAGAGAGAGAGATAATGCCACAGGACGTATATATATATATATATATATATATATATAATGATGGTTGTATAAACACTTAGTGACTGGGGGTTTTGTTAGCCTGTATAAGCTTCATGTGTTATTTTTACAAGGGAGGTAATTGTATAGCACAATGGAGATTTTCTTGTACAATATATACAGTATATGTACAGTATATCTATCTATCTATCTATTGCCTGACGACGTGATCCCCGAAGGGGTGGTCACGAACGAACTGCCCCCATGCACCTCTGTCCCCAGTCAGGCGACGACCCTCCTCCCAACCAGCACCGCCTTCATCCACATACTTCCTCACTCTATCCTTCCACCTCGCACTCGTAAACCCTCTTAGACATCCTTTCGCTTTCCATACGCTTCATATGGCCGAACCATCTCAAGGTGTTCCTTTTCACACTTTCCAGCACATCTACCTCCACACCATACCTCCTTCTTACTTCCTCATTCGTCTGTCTATAACTCTGCACGCACTTCTTAAGTAACTCATTTCCACCGCTCTCACTCTTGGTCTGAGTCTCTTCTCGAACGTCCATGCTTTGCTTCCATAAGTAAGTGTCGGGATTACCACACTGTCATGCAAGGACTTCTTCACTTCCATACTGACCTCCCTATTTCTTGTTACTGCTTTCAACATTCCTACAACCCTCTTCCCCTGTTGCACCCTCTGCCGCACTTCTTCATCCATAGTCCCATCTTTACTCATCACACTGCCCAGATACTTAAATGACCTGACAATCCCCATAGCCTGACCGTTCAACTTCACCTCACACTCTGTGGCTTCATCCCTTTCGAAGACCATGACCTTGTTCTTCCCCGCATTTACCTTCAGATTCCTTTTTTGCAGGCTGTTCCAAACACATTTACCAGACCCTGCAACTCCCATTCATTATCACTCATCAAAACTGTATCATCAGCAAACAGCAGTACAGGTAGCTTCCACTCACTTCCCTCCCTTATCAGCGATACACCAATATCCACTGTTCTTCCTTGTATTTCTTTCATGACTCCATCCATATATACAGTAAGCAACCACGGGGACATCACACACCCCTGTTTTAACCCTACATTCAGGTCAAAGAACTCGCTCTGCTCATTCTTCACACGTACTGCCGCCTTTGCACCCTCATACATGCTCTTCACTGCTTTCAGCAACTTGCCATCTACTCCGTATATTCTAAGTACTTTCCACATACCTTTTCTATCCACTCTGTCATAGGCCTTTTCCAAGTCCATAAAAGCAACATACACCTTATGTTGTTTCTCCAGATACTTCTCCACAACACAATTCAGGGTAAAAATCTGATCTACACATCCTCTTCTCTTCCTAAAACCGCCCTGCTCGTCACCTATCCATTTCTCCATTCTCGCTCTCACTCTCTTAATCACTACCCTACTGTACACCTTCCCTACTACGCTTAGAAGACATATTCCTCGGTGGTTACCACACACTCCTCTTTCCCCTTTACCCTTATATAGGGGAACTATTATGCCTGTCTTCCAGTCATCAGGTGCACTCCCCTTCTCCCATGCTAGTTTGCACATTTTCCATATATACAGTATATATATATATATATATATATATATATATATATATATATATATACAGTATATATATAATATATATAATATATATATATATATATTATATATACGGTATATATATATATATATATAATATGTATATATATATATATATATATATATATATATATTATATATAGATAGATATATAGATAGATAGAGAGAGACGTATCTTAATTCTGGTACAGACGCATATGGGGAATAAAGGACAGAGGAATATAGAGGTAAATATTGGAGAGAGAGACCAAGAAGAAAGAGAAATATGAATAATTATGGAAATGGTTGAATAATACAAACATATGAAAGTGAAATTGTAATTGCGAGAGACTTGAAAATGGAACAGATGAGAAATACAATATATATATAAACAAAGACGAAGTAATAAAGATGGTGAGAATTAAAACATACAGGGGAAGAGAGAGAGAGAGATATTGATATTATTGATATTTGTTATTGCCAAAAGGTACATATACAATAAGAATTATGATACATATAGTAATTAATGTGGCAAGTGCAGCTAGCTAGGAAGTAGTTCATGTTAGCTAGATATAATTATAGGCATAATAAAATATATGAAGCTAAACAGCACATGGTTGCTGTACAATTATTAGATGTAATAAACAATATTCAAGCTATAATAATTTGTAGTGGTTCTTACTAAATTATACAATTGATATGTGACCTACTCAGTATGCCAACATATATTAAAGATAAGGTAAGTATACATATAAACAAAACTTTTGCTCTCAGAGACTGCAATTAATTACTAGTATTGATTAAGGAAGCTTTGTTTGATTTTAGTTTTAAATGCAAATAAAGATTCGGAGTGTCTAACAGATTCGTTCAACGTGTTCCACAAGTTCGGGCCCCTGTAATGTAGGCTACGTTGTCCATGTGTTGTTCTATAGTAAGGTAGTCGTAATGACTCCTCGACTCCTCGTGTGTTAAAATTGTGTGTCATTAAGTCAAAATTGCCATCTATGAGTAATTGTTGATTTAGATCTTTATATACAAAACGGACTGCTTGTGAAAAAAAGAATATAATTTAATTTCAATAAACCAAGATCTTTATATATAGGTCCAGTGTGAGCGTTATATAGGTCCAGTGTGAGCGTTATATAGGTCCAGTGTGAGCGTTATATAGGTCCAGTGTGAGCGTTATATAGGTCCAGTGTGAGCGTTATATAGGTCCAGTGTGAGCGTTATACGATTGATGGGTAATAATTCGTAATATCTTTTTCTGAGCTAGAAATATGGCGTCTAAATAAGTTTTATTGGCTCCTCCCCAGATAGTAGCACAATAAATAATATGAGGATAAATTAAAGCAAAATAAATTTGTTTTAGTGAGTTGATGTTGAACGAATCTCTTGTGTTATAAACTATTCCAGTAACTTTAGATATTTTCAATGTTATGTCATGTATGTGTGTTTTCCAGGTCATTGCGCTGTCGATGGTAACACCAAGAAAATTTAGCTTCCTTAACCTGCTCAATAATGTGTTCATCGATTTTAATGACAATATTGGAAATTTGATTCGAGCTAAAATGGGTCACTAAATAATGAGTTTTACCAAGATTGAGCGTTAAACTGTTTGATTTAATCCAATTAGAAACTTTGCTAATTTCTTCATTCATTTGGTTTGATAATTCGAGAATATTGTTACCATGTAGATAAATATTGGTATCATCGGCATAAAGTAGAAATTTTATTTTAGTGCTTGAATTTATATCATCATTAATAAACAAATTTAACAACACCGAACCAAGTACCGAACCCTGTGGGACACCATACTTCATATTCCTGTATTCTGAACAAGTGTTATTGAAAAATACAAATTGTTTACGGTTACTTAAATAACTCTTAAACCAGTTAAGGGGTGGGCCTCGTATTCCGTAATTCTCTATTTTATTGTAATTACAATATTATGGGGTATGGTGTCAAAGGCTTTTGATAGATCACAAAAGACAGTCAATTGGTATGATTTTGTGTCTAAAACCTTGTACATTTCTTTAGAGAGCTGGTAAATGGCACACTCAGTTGATGACCTGGGAGGAAAACCAAACTGGTATTTCGTTAGGAGAGCATTGGATTCTAAATATTGTGTTAGCCTGGAGCAGACAACTTTTTCAAATATTTTTGCTAAATATTGTGAGTAGGGAAATTGGCCTATAGTTTTGGGGGTTGGATCTGTCACCTTTTTTAAAAATTGGAATTACTTTAGCTATTTGTAGGTAATTAGGAAATATACCTGATTTGAAGGATCTGTTAATTATGCGTTTATGAAAAGGAACAATTTCGTTTATACATTCCTTAACAATGGGAACAGGTATGTCATCATAACCACATGAAGAGTTTCTAAAATTAGTAATGACCGAGTGGAGAGAGAGAGAGAGAGAGAGAGAGAGAGAGAGAGAGAGAGAGAGAGAGAGAGAGAGAGAAGGTAAATGAGGTGCATGTAATAATCCAAACAGGGGGTCTAGATAGAACACAGTAGGTGCAGGGATATGTACAATATATATACTGTATATATATATATAGTAAAAAGTACATCAGCTGATGACCTAGGGCATCTCAGCTTCCATAGTATAAGGGTAAGGAGCAAAAGTATATAGTAGGGACTTCAACAGAAGTGATACTTACAAAGAATGACAATTTATTCTCCTGGATAGAGAAATTAAGCTTCAACAAAGAAAATTGAAATAACTTTAGACATAGATAACAGGAGAACTGGATTTGACACGAAAATGGCCACTTTGCAGTAAGGGACCCAAAGCTGGAAAATGGAATAACTTCAATCCTCAAAATCTCGGCTCATAACCCACATAAATTGATGAAACTCACGGTGAGGATTTTGTGGGAGCACCCGGTTCTGGCCATAGTAATATTAGCAGTAACACTCCCTGCATACTAAAAAAAGCGCTTACATAATGCAGAAAGATAAAGTGATCCTACTTAAAGTATGATATATTTATGTGTGCATTTCAAAGTTTTAGGAGTTTTTAGCAATATCTACTATTTTTAAACAATATTTGAAGACGTCCATCGACGCTATCGCCGACGAGTAGTTTAACCTCGCACCTCACCGTTTTCTGTTGACCCATTTTCTTACGATGTGCAATTTTGGGTTTGTTTGTCACTCTCCTGCAGTAATATTTAGTTATTTGACGTCTTCTACATCATCTTTAGGAGCAATGGGGGTCTGGGGGTGGCAGCCCCCAAGTTAGTTATGGTTGTCAGGTAAGGTTAGTAACACTATTGTCGTCGGAGGAGGAAGCGGGTGCTTACCTAATCGTAATTAGTGGGGGAGTATGAAGAAGCCTTCTTGTATAGACCCACACCTCTAGTATTTAGTTATTTCAAGTTAAAGACTCCCAAAATTGGAGGTGGGTTTGTTTACGTTCCGCTGCAAGTGCAGCCTAGCCGAGTCGCATTATCAATGGTAGTATTAACCTAACCTGACAAGCTAAACTAACCTGAGAGTTGCCGCCACCATACCCCTGCTGCTGTCCGCACATCAGTAGTAGGGCTTTTTAAATAACATAAGACTAAAACAAAACTAATTTCCAGTAATAATCATTATTATAGAAAGATTATAAACCTAAAAATATAACAAATCCAAAAAAATAAAGAAATAAATGAAAATTGCTGTGGTCCGTTTCCTTAACACTTTGGCTGCGGCCATATTTCCGCCATATTAGGGCTCATTCAGGCACTCCTGAATGATTATGCAAGTGTCTGAATGAAATTAAATGTACCGGTATTCAGCCAAAAACTAGAAGAAAATAGCTTCAAAATGTAATTTTAACTGCTAAAAACTTCCCACGCATCTCTAAATGTACTGTTGTTTCCAATCTGTAGACTGGCATTGAGTAGAGCTCTCTAAGTCAACTGGTTCAGTTGTGATGACGATTTCCGTGGGCGTGGAGCGCATTTTGCCGCGATTTTAGCAATATGACAAACTTTTCAAGACTAAATCTGTTTTAGCAGACCACAAAACAACAAAGCTCCGACGTCTGCTTGCTTTTGGAAGTGCGCGCGTCGCCTCCGACAGGCTTTGTTTACATACGTCGGACGCGCGGCTTTCAAAACAAGCTTAATAGGCTTTCAAGCTTACGGATTTTAAAATGCTGCCCGGGCTCCTGCCCAGCTGCCGCGGTGTCATTTTAAAATGCTGCCCGGGCGGGAAGGGCTAAAAACGATAATTATTTAGAAAAGGCTCACCGCCTTATTATAAATAATTTATTAGGTACAATGCAAGTCTATGGAATCCTTATACTGTACTCATGTATAATCCACTGTGGAAGAATAATTTTGATCACATTTATATAACCCGATATTAGTGGAAAAAAGGGCAAGAATGTAGGGCAAGAATGTAGTTACCGGGTGTACCGCCCGTCTTGTTTACACTACGCGGACGCTCACCATCATGTTCCCGCCTATTTTGACTGCCTTTGGATACAAAAATACATTACCCTAACCAAACAACCTAACCTAACCTAACCTAGTATTATAGATTTATAAGTATTTATTTTATTATAAGTATTTATAGATGATTTATGTTGTATGTCGGTAGTGGTACACCCGGCAACTACATCCATCCCGAAAAAAGTCCTATCACTCTCAGAGCTCCTTCGGACATCTTCACTATTTACAAACTTCTTCAGTATGGAGTATAATCGATATTTACCCCCTGCTGGTAACACAGATGATGATTTCAATAAGTCATGGGGGGCTTCGCCCCCCCTCAACCCATCCTGTATCCCACATTGGAAATATAGGTACTGGTAACTAAAACCATGAAAACACTCATTTTTCAAAATCTGGAGGAAAAAAACATGAAAAATATGAGTGCAACCCTTTTCCCTATAATTAGGCTACCGTCAACTGGGGTGAATTCGGACACGGGGTGAATTCGGACACGGGGTGAATTCGGACATTATCGCAAAAATCATAATCAACATCATCACATTTTTTTGCGATAATGTCCGAATTCACCCCGTGTCCGAATTCATCCAAGTTGACGGTACCTTAAAAACTATGGCAAGAATGTAGTTACCGGGTGTACCGCCCACCTTGTTTACACTATGCGGATGCCTTTGGATATAGAAATACATTAGCCTAACCAAACAACCTAACCTAACCTAACCTAGTATTCATGCAGTAATGACAGGGGCAAATAGCAGAAAATGTAGCGTCGAAATAGACGGGAATGTAAGTGCGAGCGCACAACATGACAACCGTACACCCGGAAACTACATCCTTCCCAAAACTATTAAAACTTTGAAATGCACCTACAAATAAACCATTCTTTAAATAGGTTGGGTTACTCTTTCTGTATTTTGCAAGCGTTTCGTTTAATAGGTGTGGAGTGTTACTGCTGCTATTACTGTTATGGGTAGCCTAGCCTATCAAAGAATTATCTTAGGTGTTAAATTTTCGCATAGCCTAGCCCTAGCCTAGATATTTAAAAAAATACCATAGATTTTCATGGAAAGCTTAGCCTATTATAAAGGTAAATAAAATATTCGTAAGTAGGCTAAGTTATTTTACAAGATCCAGCATTATTGTTGGTGTCAAATTAAACTGTCTCTTGCGTCACTACTGTTTCGGCTAACTGCTTCCACATCACTTCCATTTATCGCCTTTATCATTGGTGCCTTCATCATTGTCATCATTATGCCTTTCACCACTTTTAGGATAGTATGTGGGATCGACAGCATCGCTGCCATCACTGGAGTTAGGCTACTAGAAACACTTGGAATCCAACAAGGAATATAATTTGTTTTAGCCTAGCCCTGATAAAAAGACGAAACGCTTCCTTTTTCCGCTGATTGAAGGCCAGCTGGAGTAACTACAGGCTACCAGTTACTCGCATTCTCATCACTTGTACATTCTGCCATAAATAAGAGGAACATTAAAGCACTAATACACGATAAATCACTGGAAATAATGCGCAGTTCAGCAGAGTCGGCCACACTCTGGGAGATGGGAGTGTAATCTTTTAAACATAAACAATGAGGTGTGCAGGGTGCGGGAAGCGAGATGTTTGGTGGCTAAGTTATTTCGTATTTGTTTACGTTTTTCGTTATTCCAGTGACTTATCCTTATTGTCTAATAATACTCGAATATTTTATACATTTTTTACCTTACTGTATGTACTTCAACAGCTATATTATAGCTGTGGTGGTTTTGGGAATCGAGAAACTTGTAAATCTACATAGCTCACCACAACAGCTAGGTAATATGGATATTCGTATCAGTTAGCACTAAAAACGCCTACAAAATGGACACTTTCAAAGCACTTTGTATTTTTAATAATTACAAAATGTTAATACTGCACAAAATCTAAACAGAGAGCACTTCAACTAAACAGAGTTGGGTCCGTTACTGCAGCTGCAGGTCGGCTTCGCTGGCCCGTGTCAAATCCAGTTCTCCTGTTATCTATGCTTTAGATAATCTTGAAAATCTAAAATGTGCATTTAGGAACCAGGTCTTGTTTCTTGACTACTGGGCTTTTCTCTTTAAGATCTTTGAACACACTAAAATTATTTCTCAGGAAGATAAATTCAGACATGAAAGAAAACTGAAAAGTCTTGGTATAAATCAGATTAGGTTTACTGAAAACTGCAGTTTCAATGTGTCTAATAGGGTGTTGTCTGCTAGAGAGAAAAAAAGTGCTAATGTTAGGACTCTACTTTTGTTTTCATTTTTATAAGCATGATTGGGTTAAACGTTATTTATCTGTAGAGGAAATTTGTAACACTGTTTAAGATTGTATTAAAGCCGGACTTCTTAAATTAATTAAGAGTGAATTAACAAGTGATAGCATTGTGAACAAAGTAAGAGAAATAGGCAAGAATAATTACAATTTGGCAAAACGAGAATAGAACTAGAGAGACTCTTGGTTTTTTAAGAAGTCAGATTTAGAGCTACTTAACGACCTAGGTAAGGATGAATCTATTGTTGTGGTTAGGCCAGACAAAGAGAAAGGGGTTGTTATCATGAATAAAGTAGATTATGTATCTAAAATGGAAAATATTCTTAAAGACAAAACAACATTTAAACTGATCAAAGGAAATGTGTTTGATAACATAATTAGAGGAGAAGATAAGCTCAATAAAATATTAAGAACAAATACAGAAAAGATAGGTTATGACAGCTTCAATCATCTGTATGCATCGGGTTCGACTCCAAGTGTCATGAATGGATTGCCAAAAGTCCACAACCCCTTAGACCCATAGTTTCTTCGATTAAAACAGCTGGATATAATTTAGCGAAATTCTTGAAACCTTTAATAGTACCACTCATGGTCAATGAATATACTGTGTCAAACTCTAAGAATTTTGTGAATGAAATATTAGGACTAGATTTACCAAATTAATATGTTTTAGCGAGCTATGATGTGGAGTCTTTATTTACTAACGTACCACTGAATGAGACTTTAGATAATATTATGGAGAATTACGAGTCAGGAGATTTTTTTGGCATAAGCAAGGATATAGTAAGAACTTATTTAAATTTGCCACCTCTGAATCCTGTTTCCTATTTAATAACTCTTTGTATAATCAGGTTGATGGAGTAATGATGGGATCGAGCTTAGGCCCTTTGTTTGCTGGTTCATTCCTATGCAACCGTGAGGTTCAGTGGCCTAATAACTGTCCTACTAAATGTAAACCCATTTACTATAGGAGATACGTGGACGACACGTTTTTTATATTTAAGAATGAGGAAGCTAACAAGGGTTTCTTTAAATATATAAATAATCAGCACAAGAACATTAAATTTACTTGCGAGCATGAAAATAATGGCTCACTTGCATTTCTGGACATTCAAATAACAAAGACAAGCAATGGACTAGTTACAAGTGTTTACAGGAAGCCAACGCATACAGGACTCGGCCTTAGCTGGTTTAGATTTTGTTCTCAAATATATAAAATCAATGTAATTAAAACTCTGCTCGATAGAGCCTATGCCATTTCTTCAAATTAGTCAATACTGCATGATGAAATCTGTAAATTAAGGGATTATTTTTTGCAAAACAATTTTAAACAAAGCATTTTTTATTCTATTCTCAAGAAATTTTTGTATTCCAAAATGTCTCAAAATAATCTAGTCAAATGTGATGTTCCAAAATTAGTAAAGTACATCATAATGCCCTTCTATGGCAAGGTTAGTTATGATTTTCGTAAAGTGACGCAAACTATTTTAAGAAAAAGTTTCCCATCAATAAATTTCAGAATTGTTTTTTCAGATGATTTCAGAATTGGATCTTATTTTACCTTTAAGGACCATGTACTAAACCCTTTGTGCTCGAATATAGTTTATAAATTTACTTGTCCTAGTTGTCAGGCTAGGTATGTTGGTTGCACTAGTCGATCATTCAAAATTCGAGTATTTGAGCACATCGGGAAAAGTTACAGATCCGGCCAGTTATTACAGAATATGTCATTCTCTCCGATCCGAAATCACTCGCATGATAAGGATAATTTTTTCACAGAAAATGAGTTCCAGATCATAGCCAAATTTAAGAGTCAAAGTGATACATTGATAGGTGAAAAAATATTAATTCATAAACTCAATCCCGAAATAAATCTTGCTAACAACAGTTGAACTAAGTCTGTGTCATGGGTGGTTCATTTGAAGTTTGTGGGTGGTTTAAAGGTTAATTTGTTTCTCATACTGTCTTTCCTTTGTCATTTCTATTCACCTTTGGCTCAGTGCCTTGGTGACCTTTGCACTGGCTGGTTGTCCTGTGCTGGTTCCCTGTCATATTTGGTAAGGCTGCTGATTATTTATATATAAGTGTGCTTTTTGTTATGTATTTTTTCGATTAAGGACATATATAATTAATGGGTTGACTGAAGAAGTTTAGTAAGGTCTAGTATATAGTCCATTCCTGATGATTTAGTTTATATGTGTACAATATATTGAAAGTTTATATGTGTACAATATATTGAAAGAAGTATATTTTTTACTAACTTTTTTTATATAACTTGGTGTGGTAGTCTAGTTAAAATAGGAATTCAGAGGCTATCAACCCTATTGGATTATTAAGCCAGCACACTGTAAGTCAAGAATAACGTCAGGACTGGAGCATCTCTGCGAAAACTCCAGTCCCTTGTGTGTGGTAGTTTTTTGTTTTTTTGTTTTTTTTTTGCTTGATTGGGAAGGCCATCAGCCCATTAGGACTATTAGGCCATACTAAAGCAAAATGTTAATTACCAAGAACTTCATAATACTGGAATGCGATATTGGCAAGTATCACAATCCAGTATACGTCACAGGTCTAAAGCAATTCACAACAGGAAAAAAATAAAGGCAACATCAGCTGAGAAGAATAGTGTCAGGACAAACACATTCTTATGATCATCAACTGTCAACCTCATTATGCTAAGACAAAGGGGGAAAAGCAAAACAGAACTGAAATTAACGGTCAATTTAAAGATGATGTAATTAAATTGCTAAAAAATCGTTTCGATTGTTTTTATGTAGTTTAGAGTTGTGTAAGGGTGTTTTGATTTGTGAAAATAGGCGTAAATGCATATTTACCCATTAAACAACAATCTAAAAACACGTCCCTTCACTCGCGAAAAATAACTATTTGGCCATAACCGTTTGCCGTTGGATACAAAATATGTAGAGGGGGGGCAAGCCCCCCCTCACCCCCCCAAGATTTATTGAAATCGTCATATATTTAAACAGTAGGGGGCAAAAACCAAATTTTCCCCAACGCTTCTTCTTCTTCTTCTTCTTCGCGGCGGATGTAAACAAAGCCACCTGCCTCTTGCGACGTAGGCGATATAGAGGATATTTTGTTTTTTTCAGGATCAGTAATACATTTTTACGCGCATTTAGACACATATAGGAATGAAATACATGGTATAAGAAACCTGTAGGCCACGATAAAATCGATGTATGAATTTAATTACATCATCTTTATATTGTCCAAATTAACATTACTCTAAAATGAAATACAGACAAGATAAACTAATTTATCAACAAAGCAACATAGGAGATCCTGTGAACATAAGACATAATGATTGAATACAATAGCATCAAACAATATGCTAAAAAGGAACACATGAAATAAATAAAATACCACCACCAAATGTGTGTGTGTGTTTTTTTAAAGGTAGGGGGGTGAAGAGAGGCACCACAGAGTGGGTGGGGGGAAGAGAAAGTAGGACAGATGAAATACAGTGGAAGAGAAAAGTTAGTGGGCCGTCCACCTTGCTGTTGTTAAAGGGATGTTTATTTATTTATTTATTATTACTAATTTGTAAGGTAAATTCTGAGGGATGTATAACTAATTTGTAAGATAGTTACTCCTAATTTCTCCGGCGAAGCCGGTTTTCTCCAAATAATGCTGGCTCGCTATCGCTCACCAGGAAAAAATCAACACTTTGATGGGGATAAACGTCTTAAAATAGTAGGCTGAAAGGGACCGAATGGATACAACCCAAAGAAAGCGAGAGAGAAAAAAAAGAGAGAGAAAGAATTGCGAGGTGGTCCTCTTAAATACATTCCGTTGTTGTTATGGTCAACGGACAGGCCTCAGTATCGCCAACGGTAATACCCTAATGTTAACGGGGTAGTACCTGTTTTTGGTCTACAGTATGTACTTTATATTTATTAATTAATTGTTGAGTTTCCTAGCTAAACCTCCATCAAGCTTCAAATAACACCCTCTAGACCCCCCTTGCAAGATAAATTTGTAAATTTTTCGGTAGAAAAATTGCACGGCCGAAGGCCGGTTCTTTTTAAAATTAGAGGCTCGCTATCGCTTGCCTGGAAAAAAATCGACACCTAAATGGCACGAAAGGTCTTAATATTAACAAAGAAATAGGGCGAAAGGTCTGAAAGTCGGCAAACTAATGGAACGAACGGCTCAAAATATCAAAACAAATATGCTAAACTTGAGGGAGAAGGGGGTCCAGAAAAAGCGACCCCCTCCCCCTTAACTGTCATAAGCCTACCTAACCATCATCTTTACTTATACCCTGTTCCAAGTGAGTGGCCCAAAACTCTCCAACATTAACCTCTGTAACTCACAAACGACTAGAGCAATCCAGCAAATATTTCTACCATTTGGGAAGGGTCAGCCAAGGAATAGGTGTGGACATGTACAGCCCATTCGGTCCGGCCCTTTTTGAGTTATAGAGGTTAGGGTTCACGATTTGTGGCCTACAAATTAGGAACATGGTATAATTCCGAACTGTCTTAATACCGTAACTTAGAGGTATAAAACATAATAATTAAGGGGGATGGGTCGTATTTATATGCTCTTTTATATATATTTTTATAATATACTTAATTTCCTCCCTAGACTTCAATCAAACTTTAAAAAACAACAACATCCATTAGATCCCCCTTCTAGATTGATTTGTACTTTTTTGGTAGCTGTACCAAAGCTTCCAAAGCTTCCAAAATTACAGGCTCACTATCGTTCGCCAGGAAAAAAATCGACACCTAAAAAGAAAGAAAGGTCTTAATATTGACAAAACAATGTGGCGAAAGGTCTTAAAATCGACCAACTAATGGGGCAACTATCTTAAAATCTGAAAACTAATGGCGCTAAACATGAGAGAGAAGGGCGTCCAGAACAACGGCCCATCTCCCCTTAATAGGACTGGACTGGATGGCTAGAGAAAAGTTCGAAGGTCTATTGGTTGAGTGGCTTGGGGGTTGGGGGAGAACTAGTTTGGAAGGCATTGGGAGGTTGTGTTGGAGGGTTGTTGGGATTGGTTGCTTAGAGTAGGGAAAAGATGGAAATTGAAATACAGTGGAAGAGTAAAAGTATCTGGGATCGACCAGAAGACTCCATTACTTGGGCTTTGTTTATTTTTAATTACATACAGTATTATATAGGGCTTTCGAACGTCATATATTACGGTGTTTTACTGTTCACTTTAAAGTTATATATATATATATATATATGTATATATTATCCCCCTGGGGGTTAGGGAATAGAATATGCCCCACGTGCCTTCTGCGTGTCGTAAGAGGCGACTAAAGAGGTTGGGTCGGTGGGCTTGCGACCCCCACCCGGAAAAAATATCTAAGCAAAGAAAAACGAGCGAACAGCCTCGGATGCGGACGGAACCAACGTTGACGAACCACGACTGACTAAGGACATGCCTTCGGACATTCTGAGAATGGCTACGTGGAATGTTAGTGGCATGAATGATGGCACAAAAGAGAGAGAGGTTCTGGAAGTGTTAGTGAATGCCAGGCTGGATGTATGTGGAATGACAGAGACCAAATGGAAAGGTTCAGATGTGAGAGAGTGGGAGTGTGGAATGGGTGTGTGTGCTGGAGTGAGTGCAGGAACAGCGAGAGAAGGTGCATGTTTGTTTGTAAGTAGCAAATGGAAGGAATGTGTAAGAGAGTATGGGTCTGTGGGTTCAAGGATTGTGTGGGTGAGAATGAAAGTAGGAATACAAACGTGGGTGATTGTATGCGTGTATGCCCCGACAGAGGATATACTTGAAAGAAAGAAAGAGGAGTTCTGGATGAATGTGGAGGCGTGCCTGGAGAAGTTTGACAAGAACGAAAGAATATTTCTGATTGGGGATATGAATGGTAAGGTGGGTGATAGGAAAGTTGAGGGAGTGGTGGGAGGGTGGGGGGTACCATCAGAGGTGAATGGGAATGGTAGTGCACTTGTGGACGTATGTGTGGGGAGGAGGCTGTGGATAGCCAACACCTTCTTCCGACACAGAATGATCCACAGGTACACGTGGGAACGGATGTTGACGATGAAGGATAAGACAGTGGTGGAACGAAAGTCGGGATTGATTATGTATGTGTGGATGAACGAATGAAGAAATCTGTGATGGATGCTAGGGTGTATAGGGGTATTGGAGGGGGTCTGTCTGATCATTATGTAGTGGTAGCTAAGGTTAGGATACAAAAGAAGTTGGTGAGGAGAGCGGGAGGGAGGCGAGAGGAGGGTGGAATGGTGAGGAGGGTGGAGAGGTTGCAGGAGGAGGAAGTCAGGGAGGAGTACAGGAGAGCAGTGGAAAGACGACTAGGTGGGTTCGACCTGGAAGTTATGGAGGAAGTGGAAGAGATGAGCAAGGTGTTTAAGGATGAGATCTGTGCAGCATGTGAGGAGGTGTGTGGAGTAAGGAGAAGAGGGAGGGGAGTGAAAGGTACAGCATGGTGGACAGAAGAGGTAAGAACTAGCTGTGGAAGAAAAGAAAGAAAGCATATAGAGAGTGGTTGGGTAGTAGAGGGAATGAAGATTCCGAGAGACAGAAACGAGCGAGGTACGTGGAGAGTAAGAGGGTGGTGAAGAGAGAAGTGAAGGAAAGTAAGAGAAGAGTAGATGAGGAATTTGGAAGGAATCTGAGTTGTAAAATGGAGGGAGAGTAAGAAACTGTTCTGGAAAGAAGTCAAGAAAGTTAGGGAAGGTAGCAAGGGAAACAGTAAGGGTGTGAAAGATAAGAATGGGAGAATGCTAGCCGAGAAGCAAGAGAGAGTCGAAAGATGGAGGGAGGAGTACTTCAGTGAGTTGCTAAATGAAAAGGAATGAAGAGCCAGCAAACATAGCTGGATATGGTATGGGAGGGAGAAGAAGAGAAGTAGTGGAGGAGGAGGTGGGGATCAGGAGGTCAGAAGTGTCGGAAGCCATGAAAAGAGTGAAATTGGGGAAAGCACCAGGAAACAGATGGAGTGTGTGGGGAAATGTTGAGGTATGGTGGTGAGATAGTGATAGAATGGGTATGGAAAAATGTGCAAACTAGCATGGGAGAAGGGGAGTGCACCCGATGACTGGAAGACTGGCATAATAGTCCCCCTATATAAGGGCAAAGGGGAAAGAGGAGTGTGTGGTAACCACCGAGGAATATGTCTTCTAAGCGTAGTAGGGAAGGTATACAGTAGGGTAGTGATTGAGAGAGTGAGAGTGAGAACGGAGAAATGGATAGGCGACGAGCAGGGAGGTTTTAGGAAGGGAAGAGGATGTGTAGATCAGATTTTTACCCTGAATTGTGTTGTGGAGAAGTATCTGGAGAAGAAACAAAAGGTGTATGTTGCCTTTATGGACTTGGAGAAGGCCTATGACAGAGTGGATTAGAGAAGGGTTGCGGAAAGTACTTGGAATATACGGAGTAGAGCGCAAGGTGCTGTAAGCAGAGCAGTGCATGTATGAGGGTGTCAAAGGCGGGCAGTACGTGTGGAGAGTGAGCAGAGCGAGTTCTTTGACCTGAATGTTGGTTTGAAACAGGGGTGTGTGATGTCCCCGTGGTTGTTTACTGTATATATGGATGGAGTTATGAAAGAAATACTATCAAGAGCAGTGGATGTTGGTGTATCGCTGAAAAGGGAGGGAATTGAGTGGAAGCTACCTATACTGCTGTTTGCGGATGATACAGTTCTGATGAGTGATAATGAATGGGAGTTGCAGGGTCTGGTAAATGAGTTTGGAACAGTGTGCGAAAAACGGAATTTGAAGGGTAAATACGGGGAAGAGCAAGGTTATGGTCTTCGAAAGGGGTGAAGTCACAGAGTGTGAGGTGAAGCTGAACGGTCAGGCTATGGAGATCGTTCGTCAACCCTTTTAAGTATCTGGGCAGTGTGTTGAGTAAAGATGGGACTATGGATGAAGAGGTGCGGGAGAGGGTACAACAGGGGAAGAGGGTTGTAGGAACGCTAAAAGCAGTAACAAGAAATAGGGTGGTCAGTATGGAAGTGAAGAAGTCCTTGCATGACAGTGTGGTAATCCCGACACTGACTTACGGAAGCGAAGCATGGACGTTGGTTGAGAGACTCAGACCAAGAGTGAGAGCAGTGGAAATGAATTACTTAAGGAGTGCGTGCGGAGTTACATGGAGGGATATACAGACTAATGAGGAAGTAAGAAGGAGGTGTGGTGTGGAGGTAGATGTGCTGGAAAGTGTGAAAAGGAACAAACTTGAGATGGTTCGGCCATATGGAACGTATGGAAAGCGAGAGAATGACTAAGAGGGTGTACGAGAGCGAGGTGGAGGGACAGAGGGGGAGAGGTAGACCGAATATGAGGTGGAAGGATGGAGTGAGGAACTACATGAACGAAGGCGGTGCTGGTTGGGGGGAGGGGCATCGACTGACTGGGGACAGAGGTGCATGGGGGCGGTTCGTTCGTGGCCACCCCTTCGGGGATCACGGCGTCAGGCAATAGATAGATAGATAGATGTATATATATATACTAGGAGGGGTACCCGGTGTTGCCCGGGTTTAATTCTACTACCATAATCACCATCATCAATCACTACTACCACAATCATCACAATACTACTACTACCATAATCACCGGCCTCGACCTCCCTGTGCCTCATTAAACGGTGACCTCGATTTCGGCCGCTAAATGACCTCCGATTTTGGATCTGACCTCATCCGTAACCCCCATTTTTGGGAGCTGCGAACTAACTTTCGTTCCATACACCTTTAATCGGAGGCTCCTTCTGCCCCAAACGGCCATTTTTTTTCGCATTTTTTTCGTCCCGTATACTACATAAGTTCTGCCGAAAATTTATTAAACAAAAGTGTCTCTGATTCCACTAGACTCGCCTAAAACCATCTCCCAAAGCCTGGGCTTCCAAAGGTGCCCCACAGGCACCAAAACTGTGGGAGGAGTTTAGTAACAAAGGTCGGGTAACTGACAAACAGACAGACAAACATTGACCCATTGACCTTTATTTATTAAGATATATATATATATATACAGTATATATATATACATATATGTATACATATATATATATATATATAGAAATTATATATATTATATATATATATATATATATATATATATATACAGTATATATATATATATACAGTATATATATATTGTCACAATGACCAGGGTCTTTTAGAAGTAACTAGACGGTTACGTTAGTGGCGTCTGACTTATTAACCCTTATTTAGCGGGCTAGGTGGTCTATTTGATCGTAGCGCCCAGCGGGTTTTTTTTTTACCCTAAATAGGGTTGTTTACATGATCATTTTCATGCCTAAATAACACCCAGAGCGTAAAACAAGTATCTATCCCTGAAAGGGCGTAAACAGAGCTTTCCAATGACACCCGAACCATCCTTGTACGACCACTGGTTCTCTTGCAACGATCGTGCAACACAAGTGCAAAAACCCTGTAATTAGGTAATTTCCCTACATATTTCCCTGTGTAGCAAGTGAGAAGAGGGGGAGGAAGTTAGAATACAGTTCAGTTGGTCCACCGCGGTGGTGGGGG
>CM064541.1:27432800-27547998 GCA_032716605.1 Paralithodes platypus
ACCCAAGAGTGAAACGCTATTCTCAGACTTCCTTCTATTCAACGGCTGAGCTCTGGAACTCTCTCCCAGAATCAGTCTTCTTTCCCTGTTTCCTATGAGGAAATTTCTTCAACCTCTGTGTTTCCAGGCCTTTTTAGGCTCGAACGTCCCTTGATTTTTCGGCCCTGTCACTCTTTGAAATCTGGGGGAGGGCCTCAAGCTGCAGGCAGTTGATGCCTTTTGTCTTCCTCCTTCACATAGAAAAAAAAAAAAAAAAAAAAAAGGAAGAGCAATTATCTCCTACATTCTCTAGGCGAGGTGCGTATATCAGGCCAGTGGTACAGTTATGTTTACTCCTCCGTGATCTTATACAGACAAATATAATGCGCGATGATTGAATTACGAGTGTAGTTGATTTATGCCGTGGTTAACTCAATTGATTAGTCAATGTTGATTAGTAAAAGAATCCCACACTCGCAATTCATGCATATTAATTTTACTTTCATGCATAAGATCACAAGAAGGAACAGAACTTATGTGGCCAACTGTACAGTACATGCTAATTAATGAACAAATAAAAACTAATCCTAGTATTACCAAAAACCCTACAGCAATATACAAACTTTATAAATTAAGTCAAATTAATTGAGCAAACTGATGCTACATAATTATAAAGGGAATTACGACACAGGTGTTATTTAACTGTGGTTGGAGTCCTCTTAATATAAAGTGAATGACGACAAGGTGTTTATTTAACTGGGGTTGGAGTCTCTTAATATAAAGGGAATGACGACAAGGTTTTATTTAACTGTGGTTGGAGTCTCTTAATATAAAGGGAATGACGACAAGGTGTTTTTTTAAACTGTGGTTGGAGTCTCTTAATATAAAGGGAATGACGACAAGGTGTTATTGAACTGGTGGTTTGGAGTCTCTTAATATAAAGGGAATGACGACAAGGTGTTTTTATTTAAACTGGGGTTGGAGTCCTCTTAATATTAAGGGAATGACCCCCCCCGACAAGGTGTTAATTGTTAACTCGTGGTTGGAGTCTCTTAAATATAAAGGGAATGACGACAAGGTGTTATTTAACTGTGGTTGGAGTCTCCTTAATATAAGGGAATGACGACAAGGTGTTATTTAACTGTGGTTGGAGTCTCTTAATATAAAGGGAATGACGACAAGGTGTTATTTAACTGTGGTTGGAGTCTCTTAATATAAAGGGAATGACGGCAAGTGTTATTTAACTGTGGTCCGAGTCTCTTAATATAACGGGAATGACGACCAGGTGTTATTTAACTGTGGTTGGAGTCTCTTAATATAAAGGGAATGACGACAAGGTGTTATTTAACTGTGGTTGGAGTCTCTTAATATAAAGGGAATGACGACAAGGTGTTATTTAACTGGGGTTGGAGTTTCTTAATATAAAGGGAATGACGACAAGGTGTTATTTAACTGTGGTTGGAGTCTCTTAATATAAAGGGAATGACGACAAGGTGTTATTTAACTGGGGTTGGAGTTTCTTAATATAAAGGGAATGACGACAAGGTGTTATTTAACTGTGGTTGGAGTCTCTTAATATAAAGGGAATGACGACAAGGTGTTATTTAACTGTGGTTGGAGTCTCTTAATATAAAGGGAATGACGACAAGGTGTTATTTAACTGTGGTTGGAGTCTCTTAATATAAAGGGAATGACGACAAGGTGTTATTTAACTGGGGTTGGAGTTTCTTAATATAAAGGTACTCTAATATACTGATATTATCTGGGGGACGACTGTCTAATATGGTAAAATGGTCATTATTGGGAATGATTTTATAAATCCATGTATGTTATCCTGGAATATGGATCCTACGACTTGTGTTGAATTAAAATACATTCTCCAAGTAGGATTTCCCTTCTTAATATAAATAGGAAAAGGTCAAGTATCATTTAACACGCAATGGTGAAGTGGATTAAATATATATATATATATATATATATATATATATATATATATACAAAATAGATGGCAATATAGGGAGGGTTTCTTTATATATTAGTGGAAGCATAACATTTTTAATAAAAATAGTAACTATTGCCGCACATTCAAATTACTTCTCGTCACAATGTTGCCATATAGTGTTGGTATTTTATAATTATTATTTTCCAATGTTCACAAATATAAATTGTTCTACTTATTTGCTAGTAAGTGCTTTAACAAAATGAAAATCGAACTTAATATTTTACTCTGAATCCGTGACTCCGAGTATATAAGTTCTCCTTCAAGAGTGTTGGTGTGACTCAGTGTTGGTATAAGGGCACCGGATGTAGTGAGTGCGGTGCAGGTTTTTGAGGTGCCGCCCTTCACAGCCTTATGGGGGAAGAGAGATGTAAACACACGGGGCCAGGGGGGGGGGGGGGAAGAAGGAGAAGCCAGGACGAGATAACTAACCAATAAATTAGAATAAGTGAAAAAGATAATACATGATGTGCTAAGTTTGGAAAAGAAGATGAGGACAAATGAAAAGTAATAGCTCAGATACAAGCATATACTGTAGGTAAAGCTCAATGCGGGAGGCTATATAGTAAAGGTCTTACCCTCGAAACATAATCCGAAGCAGAAGTAAAACAAGAGACACTGAGCATAATTATACTGTATCCACGGAAGGTGTATATCCTACTCACTGCTAAGCTAAGTCAGTAAAGCATAATAAGTACATATTTCAGCATGCGAGTAGTTTTGAGCTTGCATTCTACTAAATAATGGGCATGAAAAGGGTTATTCAAGTTTCCATAATATGAACATACACTGACGCTGCGGGCATATTTCCGCTATATTAGGACTCATTCAGGCACTCCAAAATGATTAAGCAAGTTTCTGAATGAATTAAAGGAAATGTATTCAGCCAGAAACTAGAAGAAAATATTTTCAAAATTACACCAGAACGAGCTTCGTAGCGCGGGGTTCATCCGCAGCACTACCATACACATCGGCAAATATTCGCTAATAGTGAGCAATGTCGCGCTACATTTGCCTTTGGCAGCGCTGCATAGGTCTCGCAAGATATGGCTGTTGCCCCTCAGTGCCCCAGTCGCCGTGCTGGAGAGCGGACGGGGGCCTGCTGCGCTCCCGCTCACTCGCACTCTACTCCACAGGCTTTAAGAGGCTTTAACACTTATGCTGCGGGGATGTTTCCATTATATTAGGGCTCATTCAGGCACTCCTGAATGATTAAGCAAGTGTCTGAATGAAATTAAATATATCCAGCCAAAAACTAGAAGAAAATAGGTTCAAAATGACACCAGAACGAGCTTCATAGTGCACGGGATTCATCAGCAGCGCTACCAAAGACATTGGCAAATATTCACTAATTATGAGCAATGTCGCACTACATTTGCTTTTGGCAGCGCTTCATTGTCTCGCGAGATATGAAGCGGGAGTCTCAGTGCCCCGAAAGCCATGTTGGAGAGCGGAGGGGAGCCTGCCGCACTCCCACTCATTAACACTCGTTTCCACAGGCTTTAAGAGGCTTTAAGAGCCTGTAAATTGCTTTAAATTGCCAGGACGTTCTAGAACGTGTCCCACAGCCAATGGGTTAAGGGCCTGTAAATTGGTTTAAATAGCCAGAACGTTCCTGAATGGGTCCCGCATGGAAAAGGTTAAAGGTATATTGATGGTAATAAACCCATCTAATACAAGGATAGGAATGTAAATCTCAATCAATATACCTTGAAATATTTCCCTTTTTCATACCCTATTTATATTATTTTTGTATTTATTGTGTGAGGTGTTATCATCGTTGAGGCTGGTGGGTGACCGTGAGGGGAGGGAGAGGGGGAGGGGGGGGGGGAGAGAGAGAGAGATCTAGCTTCACCACCAGCTCAGCCGACGCTTGCGGGTTTATTTGGGTGTTTGGTGTATAATTGTTATTGATGGTATTGATGTGTTTTCCAGTCTGAGCACTTTATATTAAGTTTGTCTCTTTAACTAAAAAATAAATCCCCAAATTTCCCTGACCCAGAAAATAATCGGCACCTGAATAAGATGAGGGGTGTTATTATTGCCTAACTAATGGGGTGAAATGTCTTAAAATCGCTAAGCTAATGTGGCGAAAACGCGGGTGGCTCAAAAAGACCTCCGTCGGCTTAGATAGGGTTAACCTTATTCCATTCTGGCAAAAATTATAGTTATATTTAGTGTAGGAAGTAATTATGGAAGCGAAATGTTTAATTATAGTTATTTATAGTGTAGGAAGTAATTATGGAAGCGAAATGTTTAATTATAGTTATATTTAGTGTAGGAAGTAATTATGGAAGCGAAATGTTTAATTATAGTTATATTTAGTGTAGGAAGTAATTATGGAAGCGAAATGTTTAATTGAGATAGATTTAAAACCCTTTGACCCCTATAGGTGTGTGTGTGTGTGTGTGTGTGTGTGTGTGTGTGTGTGTGTGTGTGTGTGTGTATGCATAAAACCGTAAGTTTCTTGATATCCAGTTTAGGCTATTAATTAACATAGGGAGTTTTATGAGTAATATCTATCTGCATATAACACTGTAATTCAATAGCTCAACAAATATGGCCACCTCTGATGAACCCCAACAAACAAAGCGAGATATATTATTGGGGGTAGATTGTAGGCACCAATCGAACAGGGTTATACCCAGGAGAGGCTGTAGGCATTTGATAAGGAGTCGCTGGAACTCCTGTTTCATTTGCTTGGCCTCTCCTACTGAACTCCTTTGTGCCTCACGTACACTGAGAGTAGTCCAGCCAGCTCTCACAAACACCTCCTCCTCCTATCTACTTCACTACACTTGACATGCACACCACACTCCCTCCTTCCACAAACAACAAAACAAAAAAGTATGATGATGAACCTACACCAAGCCTCGGAGTTCCCAGGGGGGGGGCATAGGTGCCTCCACAGCCGCCCAAACTTCCCCTGGCGACCCCTCTATATACTCTGGACCACGGCCTGTCACTCTTACTATTAACTTTTGCAATATTCGCGGCCTTCCCTCTAATTTTCACTCTGTTGAACACCATCTCTCCTCCTCCAAACCTGATCTTCTTTTCCTCACTGAAACCCAGGTGTCTGAGATAACTGCCAGCAGCCCCTTCTCTGTATCCTCCTACTTTCTATCCTAGTTTTCAAAGCCAAAGGCTTGCTCTCGTGTTCCCGATTTTGACTCCTCTGAATACTCAACTTTATGGCTCAAACTATCCTGTCATTCTCATTCTAAATAATTCTGTGCTGTCTATCTTTCCCCTAACTCTACCGACTTTCCCAAATTCTTTGACTTTCTGTACTTTAAAGTGTAACACATTCTATCCATCTCTCCCTTCTGGGAAATCTCCATCTTAGGAGATTTCCTCTCTTACTACTGACCAACCTGGTGAACAAACCTTCGTCTTTTCTATCCTAAATGACCTAGAGCAGATAGTCCAGCAACCCAACCGTATCCCGGATCGCTTCGGAGATCGGCCCAACATTCTTGACTTATTTTTTACTTCTAACCCTTATTCTTATACTGTCAATTTTCTCTCCTTTGGGCTCCACCGACCATAAACTTATCTCCGTTACCTGTCCTATCTCTCCAGTAAGGCTACCCGATCGTCCAGCCGGCGGGGCTTGTGGCACTTTGGCGCTGCCGACTGGGAGGCTCTTTGACAGTATTTCTTCGATTTCCCATGGAATGACTTCTGCTTCCGTGGCCGAGGACCCGAGGAGAGTGCTGAATGCATTATCGAGGTAATCCTCTTAGGCATGGAGGCGTACATTCCATTTTCTTTCTCTCAGTCTAATGCAAACAAATCTTGGTTTACTCACGCTTGTTTTACTGCTGTCCACAACAAGAAGAAAGCATTTAAACGGAACGGACGCCTTAACACTTAAGAATCTCATTCTTCCTATGTTTCTGCCCAGAATCAAGCCAAATCTGTTCTTCGCCTTTGCCAAGCACTCTTTCATCAAAAATAAATGCACTGAACTATCCAACTCTAGCTCTTCCCAAGCTTTCTGGCATCTAGCCAAAAACCTCTCCAACAATTTTTCTTCCTCGTCTTTCCCTCCCCTTTTCCACTCTGATGGCACAACCATCACTTCTTCCTCTGACAAAGCTGAACTCTTCGCTCAAACTTTTGCTAGAAACTCCACCTTGGATGATTCCAGTGCTATTCCTCCTTCTTCACCCCCTTCTCTCCTACTTATGCCTAATATCCTAATCTCTTCTAAAGATGTACGTTCTACCCTCTCTGGGCTTAATACTAAGAAGGCGTACGGTCCGGATGGTGTTCCTCCTGTTGTACTAAAAAACTGTGCTTCCGTGTTGACTCCCTGCCTAGGCAAACTCTTTCGTCTCTGTCTCTCCTCTAACGTCTTCCCTTCATGCTGCAAGTTTGCTCTCATTCAACCTGTCCCAAAGAAGGGTGACCGCTCTCAACCCTCCAACTATCATCCAATTGCTCTCTTCTCTTGTATCTCTAAAGTTTTTGAAACTATTCTTGCTTCCAAATTTCTTAAGCATTTCTCTTCTCATAATCTGCTCTCAGAACGCCAGTATGGCTTCCTTAACACCTTACGAGCGGCCTATGCGGTTTATTTATGTGTACCGCCCAGCGGGGTGTTTTTAGCCAAAATAGGGCTGTTTACGTGATCATTTTCATGCCTAAATAAGACCCAGAACGTAAAACAAGTATCTATCCCTGAAAGGGCATAAACAGAGCTTTCGAATGACACCATAACGATCCTTGTATGATGGATAGTTTTCTTGCAATAACCGTGCAACGCGAGTGCAAAAAGCAGGTAATTCGGTACTTTCGGTACATAATTGAGTATGTAGCGAGTGAGAGAGGGAGGAGGGAGCTGAGATTTGTGTCAGTAGGTTCGCCGCGGTGGTCTGGAGCAGTCATACGCTCGCTAGTCTCCTGCCACCACTTGTCTCTCTCTCTCAGCCACATTACGTGCTGAAATTGCCACTCGAGTTATGTCGAGCGCCGCCACATAGTCCAGCTTTATTTAACTCGACTTAAGTGGTGAGCCGCTTTTTAAGGGTTAAGGGTCGCTCTACTGGTGATCTTCTTTCATATCTTACAAACTCTTGGTCATCCTCCTTTCGGGACTTCGGTGAGACTTTTTCTATTGTTCTAGACATATCGAAGGCCTTCGATAGAGTCTGGCACAAATCTTTAATTTCTAAACTACTCTCCTTCGGTTTCTATCCCTCCATCTGTGCCTTTGTCTCTAATTTCCTTTCCGGCCGTTCCATAGCTGCGGTTGTGGACAGTCATCGCTCACTTCCTCATTCTATCAACTCCGGTGTTCCTCAGGGCTCTGTCCTATCTCCTATTCTCTTTCTAATTTTCATAAATGACCTTCTGAATTGTGCCTCCAGTCCCATCCATTCATACACAGACGACTCTACCTTACACTACTCAATTAGTTTTCCAGAACGCCCCAGCCAGCAATCCCTCAAAGACAAAGGTAATGAAGCCATAGAACACTTATCTTCTGATCTAACTACTATTTCCAATTGGGGCAGAGAAAACCTTGTTACTTTTAATACTTCCAAAACCCGATTTCTCCATCTATCTTCCCATCCGGAACTCTCAGAGGACTATCCCTTATTCTCCAACAATACAAAAATCAATCCTTCATCTTCTCTCAATATTCTTGGTGTCTCTTTTTCTTCTGCTCTCACTTGGAAGGACCATATTAGCAGTCGTGCTAAGGAAGCCTCCCAGAAGCTGGGACAGCTTCTTGCTCTGTACAGGGGCATAGTGCATCCTTGTATTGAGTATTGTTCACATGTGTGGGGAGGATCCTCTCACGCCGCACTCCTAGACAAAGTGGAAAGGAAGGCCTTTCGTATCATTAACTCCCGACGACTCACCAACTCTTTGCAATCTCTCTCTGCCGCAATGTTGCATCTCTCTCGCTATTCTATCGCTACTATAATAATCAGTGTCCCTCAGAGCTCTCCCAGTGTATACCACCTCCTCTACGTAGGGTATGTGGTACCCATCTTGCAACACAATCCCAGCCCTACTCTGTGCAACTCTTCAACCCAAGAGTGAAACGTTACTCTCAGACTTTCTTCTATTCAACAGCTGAGCTCTGGAACTCTCCCAGAGTCAGTCTTTCCCTCTTCCTATGACTTAAATTGCTTCAAACTCCGTGTGTCCAGGAATTTTGGCTCGAACGTCCCTTGATTTTGGCCCTGTCACTCTTTCAAATCTGGGAGAGGCACTCGCTACAGGCAGTTCTGCCTTGTGCCACCCTCACTCATATAGAAATGAAAACAAAAATACAATTATTCACAGGCCTTTCCCTTCAACACAGTCACTCTTGGCTATGTATTATGATGGGAGATGATTCCACTCTTGAATGACGATGGAAATATGAGAGCTTAAATAACTCGACCTTTGCTTGATACGCTTGGCATTTTAGATTGTGGCCGCTTCTAGTATATTATAAAGTATATTAGTAGTGTAAATCAATATATTTGTATATGTCCACAAACTTGTCGTGCTGAAAGACTGTGTGTATCAGGCTCAAAGATAGCTATAAGGCCAGATCAGGTAAGGTATAGATTATCTCTGGCTCTTAATAAGTAAGTTTATAGGTCAGGGAAGATATATTTCAGATGATCTTGGTTGGCCCTATGATTTTTTACTTATACAGTATATATTATGTTGTGTTACAAGCACATATCTGATCATTAGACGATTTCATTCTAGTTAAGAAGAGCCTGTGGGAATCTTGAGATATATTATAGCCTACCTCTACTGTTCCCAGAGGTCTTACGACGGCGAATTTAAAACGACTAATGTGATCCAGAAAAAAATAAAAACTGTACTGAAGGTATCATTTTATGATTACCATACTTGGACGAGAAATTGTCATGTCCTTTTCTTGTTTAGTAATTTGTTACTTAACCCATTCACCATCAATAAGTAATTTTAATAGTAGTCTGGGTTGCCATAAGGCGATTTTCTTTAGTTTATAATCTACCTCTACGACTCACATGGGTAAATACGATTTCAATAAACCCTCTAATATAGATCCTTAAACTGCAAACAAATCGTCTATTTTTTGCCAGAATTAATGGTAAAAAAGGTGTCATGGTCCGGAAGTGTTTGACTTTAATAAAGTAATATATCGTTAATTATGAAAAACTAGTTATATAAAACAAATAAGTTGCGGTCTCCAAATGTTCAATTAAGTGTCAGGAAATAGACTTTGTTAATAGATAAAATGTGTGGCCCGGATGAGATGAACAGATTATAGTGGCTTATAATGGAAATAGCAGATTTTTTTTGTTTCTATGTGATTGAGGGAGGCAAAGGCATAACTGCCTATAGCGAGTGCCTCCCCCATAGTTGAAAGACTGACAGGGCCAAATTCAAGGGACGTTCGAGCCAAAATGCCTGGACACACGGAGTTTGAAGCAATTTAAGTCATAGGAAGAGGGAAAGACTGATTCTGGGAGAGAGTTCCAGAGCTCAGCTGTTGAGTAGAAGAAAGTTTGAGAGTAACGTTTCACTCTTGGGTTGGAGAGTTGCACAGAGTAGGGGTGGGATTGAGTTGCAAGACGGGTACCACGTGCCCTACGTAAAGGAAGGAGGTGGTATGCACTGGGATAGCTCTGAGGAACACTGATTATTATAGTAGCGATAGAATAGCGAGAGAGATGCAACATTGCGGCGGAGAGAGAGAGATTGCAGAGAGTTGGTGAGTGGATGGGAGTTAATGATACGAAAGGCCTTCCTTTCAACTTTGTCTAGGAGAGTGGTGTGAGAGGAACCTCCCCACACATGTGAACAATACTCAATACAAGGGCGCACTATGCCCCTGTACAGAGCAAGAAGCTGTGCAGGGGAAAAGAACCCCCTAAGGCGGTTGAGCACACCCAGCTTCTGGGAGGCTGCCTTAGCAAGACTGTTATGTCCCTGCTTATTGATCTTAAAGACTCGATGACACCGACTAACCGACCTCCTGAATTCTACACTATTCTAATATACAAAGCAGAGTATATACCTCTTACAGCTTACTCTATGCCTTTTGGGAAACATATGAAACAAAATATTTACATTAGTTAATATGGGAACGTAATGAAGACGTAATCGATATATCTGCAATGATACAATTCTAATATTTTCCAAGCAAAGCAAACAATGTTAATTTAAAACCTAAACTCTACAAACGTATTCATAAAATAAAAATAAATTACTTTTTCATAGATAACTAATACTTTTGAGTATTGATTTGGTCATTCGACAAATATATATGATTCCTGGGCCTTGATGTTCATCAGTTGCCAGCTGCTACAGCTAATATATTCACTTATGTTTAAGAAGATAAAAATCGAGTTTAGGATGTCTATTTTGTACGTATTTACATATCACATTTTACCTCATTGATTTATGGAGGAAAATGAGCGATGAAATCTTATGTCAACTGGTCTTCAAGTTGAACCTTATATTCTCCTATGAAAAACAGGCCTAAAAAGTTAACTGTAATCACAATGCTCTCTCTCTCTCTCTCTCTCTCTGTGCAGCAATGTCGTACTCAGGCAAGATTTGATTTTTCGGGATTTTGGTGGATCATTTGACTTATTCTGGTGTATTAAAATATTTGTTCACCTAATCCTGACTTGCGAGCGCCCAGTAAAAAGTGTGTGTGTGTGTACAGCGTCTCATTGTTAAAATACATATGAAAAATTATCTCATTGGGTACGATGATGCTTTTTCTTAATATTTATCTGGCTAATATTAGAAAATGTTATTCAGTTTAGAAGGTCATCTAAAAACGTTAACTAAGTTCATAAGTTTGATTCGGAGAAGTCCTTGCTAAGCTGCGTATAACCGTCAAGTGTTAGCCATAATGTCCAGAATACAATATACAAAATGGTGTCGTACTGGAGGAGTGAATGTGGTTTGGTCAAATGATATGGATGGACCTGGACAGAGAAGAGTGAATCTGGGTGTGGGACATTGTGGGGGTAGATCGAGCAAGACGTGAGATGATATCCCCTCTGGTCCGGTCAAGTTCGTGGGTTGGGTACTCACAGGTTACTGCATAGTCCACAATAAAAACAAGCAACCATAATCATACTACTGTCACTTCTATCATTATATTTTATACCACCCTCTGTAACTTGTCTCTTTTCAAACCCAGAGGTTCTTCATGAGCTTAGGTCTTGCAAAATAAACATCAGGAGAATGGGACTGACACCAAAGTAGTATAACTACTTTGCATATTTCTATTTGCTGTCATTTGAGGAAGTAGAGAATTAATTTGCTTTCTTACCTCTCTAGTGTATAACAATAACATGTATATCTTCCCATAGGCACCCATAATTTAAACTACACAGGGCTAAATAATGGAGAAACTCTAGCAATTACATTTCTTGTTAACAATGATTCATGATAAAATTACACACACATGTTGATGATGCTGATGATAACGAAGATGATGATAATGACTCTGAATATGAAGTGTATTATAATGATAATGATAATGAGGATTAGACCAAAAAGATGATTGTGATAATGTGAATGGTGAAGATGAGAATACAACCAAAAAATACTACTCTCACGGGTACGAAAACTTTGTATTACGATGTAGCCTATCTATTGTTGTTGTTGAAACGACACATATACGCAAGGTGTTAAATTTCAGCCTGATTAAAAATTGCGGAGATGAACTTAGTGTAACAATATATATATATGTTTCTAATCTCTCAGTGGGGTTCGAACCGCCGACCGTCAGGACGATAGCTGACGCTTTAATCAACTACACCACGGCAGTGGTGTAGTTGATTACAGCGTCGGTAGTGGTGTAGTTGATTAAAGCGTCGGCTATCGTCCTGACGGTCAGCGGTTCGAACCCCACTGAGAGATTAGAAACATTTAGTGGCTCACGTGTATTTGTGATATTTACTCAATATATATATATATATATATATATGCACACTACAGTACATGTAGGCTACTGTTGTGATGGGATTTCATTTTCTTTTAACAGGTATTTTAATTAATGGTTTGAAGGTAAAGTTTTGAGCATACCACTATAATAGATATTTTAGAAGTGAGTAACGTAAATAACTAACTTTACTACAACAAGTTAACTACTGTTGGTGATCAAATACACGTTTTGAATCTGTAATGCACAACAAATGTATCTGGTCAAACTGTCCACAAAACTCATGAAGAACTTACCTCAAGGAGAGTCAGCATCAGGAAGGGTGTCTGGCATAGTAACAAATTATAAAATAGAAATATGTTTAGCGAAAGGTAGGCTATACAGAAACGTTATTCAATTTTGTTTTGCTTTAGTAATCACAATTATGAATCAGATTATGTTCGGCAGAGTTTATAGACAGTAACTGAATCTGCACTAAACAACATATTGTAAAATGTACCAGAATTTGCTTAGTAAGGCCTAACCGGCAATACAATTATTGAACAACGGTTTTGCTATGTGTAAGGGACAAAAGCAAAAGTTCCTTCCATCCTTTACTCTGGATGAAGTTAAAACAAAGGCTATTGAAACATTGAGTGCCCGAACTATTGCATCAAACTAGCGGGGCCGAGAAGAAGGAGAAGGGAGTTGCACTTGTTCAGGTAGGCTATGCATTTGTAGACAGCCCTTGACTTATTGAAATCCGCATCAATTTTGACAGTAGAGTTTTACCCCACAATTTTGGCGCAGACGCCGTCGATAGGGAAAGTTTTTTATTTTCGGCGAAACTCAATTGAATACTTGTGACAGAAAATCATTAGATTGAAATTAATACCGTATACTGTATTAGCTGGCATGTAACATAACGCCGGATTGGAAGATGGATTCACAGATTTCACTATGAACATTAAGGAAAATAGTTACTAATAGAGTACAAAACAGAGACTGATTGTAATGGAAATAGCATACATTTATGGGAAAAGGGTGGGTCATCTATACCAGCAGGTACAGTAACTGAAAACATGTAATGGGTACTTACTGGAGCAGCCGGAGCTGAGGGTGCCAAAGTGATCAGGGAGGCACTCATTGCAGTTCTTCCCCGCAACACCTGGGGAATATAATGACGAGTATGTTTAGGAGTTGTATTCTGTTAGGGCGAATAATGTTATCCCTTAGCAGCCAAATTCCTGATACATTTTCTCTAACTTTTTAAAATTTACTTTCAGATAAAATTACCCAGCTAAGGAAGGAGCTCTAGGAATCAGAGAATTAAAGATTATAAACTGTAATCCCTTTGACACAGACAAGTTCTTATAAAGTAGAATACAATTGTCTGGATTTAGCAAAGGTGAATAACACTAAATTCACCAGCTACCCTATCCATCATTTATGTAGTTTTCTAGGAGACACAACTTAAGTGCTAATAGACACCCTGTAGTAAGAGATCTGAGATTGGTCAATCTCCGCCATATTGGTGCCACTGGTGTCATTAGCCTTTATGAAACATTCGGCAATATTGTTATAGGAAACATAGTTTGATTTCAGGTCTGGAGTAACATAATGTACTGTAATGGCTGTGAAACCCGCTTGTTACGTACACACACATATTTTTATTCTACACTTGCCAGTGTTACCGAAGCAGATAAACTTCAATAGATGCGGAAATTAGCCTCCGAAAAATCATTCATGACGAGCTATCCCGGGTTGGGAATTGAACCCAGGTCCCCGCGCACAATAGGTGAGCACTCTACCAGTTAGATAGACTAAGAGAAATATCCCACTTGCCCTGGTCGGCTCAAGTATATTTCCGCATCGTGTTTTCCAAGGAGGTTTAACCCTACAATCCCAGCGACGGCTATAGCCGTCAGTAGATAAGTAACTCCCCAGTCCCAGCGACGGTTATAGCCGGCGGTAATGTACTTGTCTTGTAACTGCCTGTACAAGGCTGATATATATATATATATATATTTTTTTTTTTTTTTTTTTTTTTTTTTTTTGTAAAAAAAAAAAAAAAAAAAAAAAGATAGATCCATTCTTGCCTAATCTCTTGAGGTGAAAAGGTGGTCTCTCCTGTCATTTTGGCCACATTGCTTGGGACTGCTGGGGACTTGTATTACTGTATCCTACGGTACAGTACGGGTTAATAAATATTTGTTAAGCTCCTTGGTGTTTTCCGTTTAGGCTATTGCCACAATTTCCGGCCTTTATGTCACTTCATCTTCACTTGACTGCAATCATTCAGGCAAGTGGGGTACCTTTATGGACTCAATGATTAGTGTCGGTTTAGCAACGGATTAGTCCCGAGTTCAATCCCAGCGGAGGGGGCTTGGGATTTTTGAAATGAGACCAATTCAATATCCAACACATAAAAAATAAAATAAAATAAATAAACCCTCCTTCCGAGAAACCCTTCAAACTACCCATTTACTCCCCCCCCCCCCCCCCCTTGGCCCCCAACCCAGACCGCTTTCAAGCAAAATATGTATATTTTTTGGTAGAAATACGTTCCAGCCATCGGCCAGTTTCTCTTAAATTGCAGTCTCACTATTGCTCGCCTAGAATAATATCGATTCCTGACTGGGGTCAAGTGTCTTATTATCGCCAATGTAATGAGGTGAAATGTCTTAAAATATTCAAACTAGTGACCAGATAGATTACTTCTTGGTTAACAGGAAAGACTGGAAACTGGTTCGGGATATAAAGTTCATCCCGAGCAAAGAATGTATCCCCCAGCATAAGCTACTTGTGTGCGACATGAGCTTATACAGAGATGCGACATGAGCTTATACAGAGATCCTAAGCGCAAAAAAGTATACATGCCCATAAGGAAAGTGTGGCTGCTGAAGAACAAGGAAGTTAGGGATAGGTTTCATAGTGAACTGGAGGAAATGAATAGAAATAAGGAAGCTAGGCCTAACGATGTAAATAGTCAATATAATTTTCTTAAGCATAGCCTTATCGCTGCCACTGACAAAGTCTGTGGGAAAACAAAGTGTCACCCCAGGAATAAGACCTCCTGGTGGTAGAACGATGAGGTAGAACATGCTGTGAAAGAGAAAAGGAGATGCTTCAAAGCATGGAAGAAGGGAGGCAGCAAGGAGGAATACCAGGCAGCTAAGTGAACTGCCAAAAGAGTTATTTACAATGCTAAAAAAGGCATTAAGGTCCTGGTCCTCGAACAAGTGTGTAACACTGACAATCCCAATGGGATCCTCAACCTAGCTAGGCGAGTTAAAAATGACAGTAGGGATGTTATAGGTGAACAGTGTGTTAGAAACGATAATGGGAAGATTGTGTATGCAGAAAATGAAATCAGAGAAGCACGGAAGGCACATTATGAATGATTGCTAAATGTAGAGTTGGGATAAGGAACAGCTTAGTATCGAAAAACCAATATCTGGACCCCTCCTTTGATAGCACCAGCTTTAGTGACAAATGCCCCCCACAATCTCAGACTTGCTAGTGTGAATGTTGGTAGTTTGAATGCGTGCAAATGAAGTGGCTGAGATGTGTGAGAGGAGGCGAGTGGACGTCTGCTGTGCCCAGGAAACACTCTGGAAGAGGCATAGGGTACAGTGGATTGTTGGAAGAAAGAAAAGATATAGGATCTACTGGATGGGGGTGGAGACTACATACATAAAATTTACATACATAACATTTTAAGACTGAGTGCTCCACACATACGTGCAGTTTCAGTCTCTTGTCCTAATGGTGGCGTTCCAGGTAACCCTGTTAAGGGCTGCTTCACTTGTCAAGTTTTTGGATTTGAGATTGGCACGTATAGTCCGATACCAGGTCTTCCTCGGTCCACCCCTTGGTGCAGCTCCCACTACAATCACAGACCTGAATTTTTTCACCCAATTTTGTTCATCCATTCTCTCCACATGTCCATACCATCCCAGTCTACTTGTACGCATCAACTCGCTAATACTGTTTATACCTAAACGTCTCCTCAGCTCAACATTTGTTATTCTATCCTGTAACCTGGCCCCACACATCCATCTCACCATTCTCATCTCATTACGTTCCATGAGGCATACACCTTTCCATTCAGGGGGAGAGGCATTCTTTTCATGGTCAGGATTGGCAGCAGTTCTCTGAACTTCCCCCAGCCACATCTAATTCTAGCGACAGTGGCAGCCTCGGCCCCACCACCGGCAGAGATGGTATCTCCTAGGTAACAAAACTTGTCAACCAGATCCAATGACTCATTTCCAAAAATTCACAGCCACAGGATCATCACTTAACACAAGCTCGCCTTTCCACACTACACACCAAATTTCTCTATTTCTGACTTATCCTTCGGAAGGGGTCCCTTTATTCTACTATTGCCACTGATAAAGCGAAAGGAGGAGTGGGTGATCTGGTGGCTGAAGAGTTGGCAGAAAGTGTGCTTCAGATTACGAGAGTTAGTGAAAGGCTGATTGTTTTGAAGTTGAAAGTTGGTGAAAGAATTCTGAATGTGATATCTTCATATGCCCCACAGGCTGGCCTACAGAAAGAGATAAAAGAGGACTTCTGGAATGACACCGTCAGTGTCATTTCAGGCCTCTCGGAGAATGAAATAACAATCGTGGGAGGGGACCTGAATGGTCACGTGGGAGCATCTGCAGATGGATACGAGGGGGTACATGGAGGAAATGGTTACGGAAGGAGGAATCTGGAAGGCGATATATACTGGAGTCCTGCGTTGCACTCAACATGGTTGTGTGTAACACGAAGTTCAAGAAAAGACAGAGCCATCTGATTACATATAACTCTGGGGTCTCCAGTAGCCAGATAGATTACTTCTTGGTTAACAGGAAAGACTGGAAACTGGTTCGGGATGTAAAGGTCATCCTGAGCGAAGTATGTATCCCGCAGCATAAGCTACTTGTGTGCGACATGAGCTTATACAGAGATCCTAAACGCAAGAAGGTATACATGCCCAAAAGGAAAGTGTGGCTGCTGAAGAACAAGGAACTTAGGGATAGGTTTCATAGTGAACTGGAGGAAATGAACAGAAATAAGGAAGCTACGCTTAACGGTGTAAATAGTCAATGGAATTTACTTTAGCATAGCCTTATCGCTGCCACTGACAAAGTCTGAGGGAAAACAAAGGGTCACCCCAGGAATAAGACCTCCTGGTGGTGGAACGATAAGGTAGAACATGCTGTGAAAGAGAAAAGGAGATGCTTCTAAGTATGGAAGAAGGGAGGCAGCAATGAGGAATACCAGGCAGCTAAACGAACTGCCAAAAGAGTTATTTACAATGCTAAAAAAGGCATTAAGGACCTGGTCCTCGAACAAGTGTGCAACACTGACAATGATCTGATGACAATGAACACTGACTGATCCCAATGGGATCTTCAACTTAGCTAGGCGAGTTAAAACGACAGTAGGGATATTATAGGTGAACAGTGTGTTAGAAACGATAATGGGAAGATTGTGTATGCAGATAATGAAATCAGAGAAGCATGGAAGGCACACTATGAACGATTGCTAAATGTAGAGTTTGAATGGGATAAGGAACAGCGTAGTATCGAAAAACCAATATCTGGACCCCTCCTTTGATAGCACCAGCTGTAGTGAGCGACGCAATCAATAAAATAAAGGCCAGTAAAGCCTCCAGGGTGCTCTGACATTGTCGCTGAGATGATAAAATCCTCAGGGGAGACTGGTGTCAACTTAGTCACTGAGTTGATAAACACCATTATTAAAGATGAGAAAATCCCTGAGGATTGGCACAAAAGTGTAATAGTAAATAATTATATACAAAGGAAAAGGGGATGCGCTAGATAGAGGTAATTATAGGGGCCTGAAAATGCTTGACCAAATCATGAAGGTCTGTGAGAGAGTCTTTGAGGGTTTGATCAGGCAAAACATTTCCATTGATAATATGCAGTTTGGTTTCATGCCAGGACGTAGTACAACCGATGCTTTCTTCATAGTCAGGCAGATACAGGAAAGATACTTGCTAAAAGGCAGGGATCTTTACTTTGTGTTTGTAGACCTGGAGAAGGCCTTTGACAGGGTGCCTAGAGATGTTGTGCAGTGGGCTATGAGGAAACTTGGTGTGGAAAAGTGGCTGGTGCGTGTGATAATGAAGATGTATGAGGAATCGCGAAGTGCGGTGAGGGCGAAGGGTGTACTGAGTGATGAGTTCGCAGTCTGTGTTGGAGTTAATCAGTGTTCAGTGTTAAGCCCCCTCCTCTTTATTATGGTCCTGGAGGCACTGTCTAGAGTTTTTAGAGGCAGACTCCCGTTGGAACTGTTTAATGCAGACGATTTAGTCCTATCTATCTATCTTATCTATATGCTCAGGCCCATCCCCATTTTGGGGGTAGCTGACTCAAGACAGAGCAAGAACAGGGAAAACACAAAAACAACATAAAACAACAAATAAACACAGATAAAAAGCACAAACTCACACACATCCTCACACACTCACACTCACACACATCCAGGTCACCCAGGAGATTTAGTCCTAATTAGCTGACAATATGCAAGATGCTGAGACCAAATTCAGAAGATGGAGAGAGGGCATGGCGAGCAAGGGTTTAAGAGTCAATATTAACAAAACCAAGGTTATGCATTGTAGATTGAGACGAGGCAATGTGGAAAAGAGCGGTACATACCCATGTGTGGGTATTTGGAAAGGGTGTGGGCGCTAACTCGATTCGATGTAACATCTGTCGATGCTGGGTGCACCATGGGAGTAAGCGCTGTAGTAGAATAAACGGACCCCTGCCGAAGGATAAGTCAGAAATAGAGAAATTTGAGTACGTAGTGTGCAAAGGCGAGCTTGTGTTAAGTGATGATCCTGTGCTGTGAATTTTGGAAATGAGTCACTGGAGCTGGTGGACAAGTTTTGTTACCTAGGAGATACCATCTCTGCCGGTGGTGGGGCCGAGGCTGCCGCTGTCGCTAGAATTAGATGTGGCTGGGGGAAGTTCAGAGAACTGCTGCCAATTCTGACCATGAAAAGAATGCCTCTCCCCCTGAAGAGAAAGGTGTATGCCTCATGTGTTAGAAGTGCAATGACGTATGCCTCAGAAACATGGGCCGTTAAAGTAGAGGATGTCAACAGAATGGAACGTAATGAGATGAGAATGGTGAGATGGATGTGTGGGGCCAGGCTGCAGGATAGAATAACAAATGATGAGCTGAGGAGACGTTTAGGTATAAAGAGTATTAGCGAGGTGATGCGTACAAGTAGACTGGTATGGTATGAACATGTGGAGAGAATGGATGAACAAAATTGGGTGAAAAAATGCAGGTCTTTGATTGTGGAGGGAGCTGCACCAAGGGGTGGACCGAGGAAGACCTGGGATTGGACTATACGTGCCAATCTCTAATCCATAAACTTGACAAGTGAAGCAGCCCTTAACAGGATTGCCTGGAACGCCGCCATTAGGACAAGAGACTGAAACTGCATGTATGTGTAGAGCACCCGGTCTTAAAATTTTATGTATGTACTTCTCACGTGTCAGCCACCTAAACACCCACCATGACAATTGATTAGTCATCCAACGAAAGCGGCGATTTCCCACAGACCTGGACTATGCATCCTTCATCAACAGTCGGACGAAGCCACATCATCAATAACCTCAAATGCTTATCCGCCTGTGGCCCAGACAATATAAGTAACATACACCTTATAGACACCTGGTACCAAAAGGCATTCAGGCAATCACCATGATATCAAACTACAGCTATTCACACAGCACAATACCCAACATCTCGAAGCATGGTATCATTATCACAATCCCCAAACCAAACAAAGACCCAGTGCTACCCTCTTCACACCACTCCATCACTCTCCTCTGCAACCCTTCAAAAATCACCAAACGCCTTTTACTCCAATTAACCACGCTTCACAATCCGTATATGACAACACGGCTTTAGGACACTACACTCCACAAACACCCTTCATACAGACCTCTCACACACAAAGTTTTTGATGGCATCTTCAGCTAGGCCAGCACACAGAACACTTCTGATTACAATTGAGTTTTTGATGCCATCCCCCGCCACAACCTTACAAATACTGTAAAATGTTCAACAGAAAGAAGCACAACAACACAAAAAGATGGCTGGCCAACTATCTAGCAGGCGGATGTGCACATGTTTCATTTGCTGGCCAGTCATCGAACACCAGAAATTTTACAAACGAAGTCCCTAAAGAATCTGTCTTTTCACCAACAGTCTATAACCAATACATGCACGACCTACCCATACCCCACACACCCCACATACACACAGCCACTTACACAGATGACATAACACTCACATGTATTCATCAAGATGCAAACACAGCCGCACAACTCTTTCAACCATACGTCAACACACTACACAACTGGTTCACCACAAACAGACTCAAACTAGCCCCAGCCAAATCTACAGCGACCCATCTTACAAATTGGACAGCAGACCACCGACATATCCCTCACCTCACCTTACATAACATTCCCATAACACACACACACACACACACACACACACACACAAAATCCTTGGTGTAACATACAATACATCAATGTCATTCAAACAACTTATCACAAACAATAAAAACATATTAACACCAAGACTAAATTACCACAAGTCACTTGCCCAAACAACATTTGGAACAGTGGCGAGAGCAACATACATCGTATAGCTCTCATATTACTGTAAGAGTTGATGCCCTTGTAAATTTTCTTCTGGCTATCATTAGGAAGTAGTAGGTGGGGATGGTCATTATACACATTCTGTGACCAATGTGTTGGTCAGAAATTGCATCCTTGCATAAAGTAATTGGTCAGTTGACTAGTTACACTTTCCAGCATCATGTTGTGATAGTTGACAATAAAACCTTGGGCGCTAGTACGGATTATACGGCTCTGTATTTGGGAGCAGTGTACACTGCTCCAAGCAGATGTTGTTGTTGGAGCAGGGTACTCCCCCATAACTGCCGTAATGCCGTTGGGGTTTTACCCTCTCGGCTTCCACAACCACCTTTAGGTGACCAAGATTCAAATGTGGATGTATATGTGTCATGCATTCATGTTTCTATGTAAAGGCCAGAAATTGTGGCGATAGCCTAAATGGAAAATACTATGCGGAAATATACATGAGCCGACCAAACCAAAGGGGTTATCTCTCTTGGTCTTACTGATAGAGTGCTCGCCTGTTGTATGAGAGAACCCGGGTTCAATACCCGCATGGAATAGTTTCTCATGAAAGCTTTTTCTGAGGCGAGTTTCTGCATCAAACGAAATTTAGGTGCTTTGGTAACATTGTCAAGTGTAGAGTAAAAATATTTATGTGCGTAACACGTAGGTTTCACTCCCGTTTAAGCCTTTTAAAATAACAACAAAAATAGTAAGGCTAGATCTAATTTGTATGCATGTGAATACTAGATATGCTTCCTAAGATGAGAAAATTAACTTAAGTCCTTCACTAAAAATTATACCATTTTGATTATATTTGGACTAACACAAGCGGCTCGCTGGTGTAGTGACTAGCGTCTTGGACTTCCACCCCAGAAGGTCCCAGGATCGTGCCCACCTCTCGGCGCATTAAAGATTTTTCACAAGGCACTGAGTCGTTACCAGTCCCTCATGAGCAAGGGAGATGGGGTAGTGGTACAGGACCCCAATGGAAATAAAGTAAACCCCCGCTAACATCGGAGCTCTTTTTAGTCAGAAACCCGCACTTCTCTCGGAATGGCATCGGCTATCATCGGAAATGTCCCTGGTATATCTCGGAAATTTCCGAGTTGGACGGGATTTGTGTCCGGTATGAAACAATGTTTCTCTCACTCGGTTTTAAGTGATTTTAGGATGAAATTGAAGCCTGTGCCTTTTAATTATTGTGTTAATATTACTTACTATGTGATTTCTGTACTGTCCCCTGAAAACATAATAAGGTTCGTATTTGTCCATATAATTTATCTCACGTTTCTCTGACGCGGACTTTCCTCTTCTAATTCTGGAATTTTCCCTCTCTTACGTCGGACATAAGTCGGACTTCGGACATCTCCGGAAAATCGGGCTTCTCGGTAGTGGTCGCCCCCAATTAGTCCGAGTTAGCGAGGCTTTACTGTACGCCTAATCGGCCTTATTGGGCTAGCCTTAGCTGGCTTAGCATGCGCTAGCCTTAAGAACTATTTCTATTATTATTATTATTATTATTATTATTTATTATTATTATTATACTATATATATATATATATGTATATATATATATATATACCATATATATGCTGCATAAAAACCGATTTTACCTAAGATATTCAATATTACTTGCAGAATGTTAGGTCGCAGAGTTGCGTATGCATTTTTTTTTTTTTTTTTTTGGTAATCCAAAACTGCACACCTACTTTATTACTATACATAATTATTATTATTGTTACGTATCTTGATTTAGAAGTGGTTAACTAAATAAATAAAGAAAGAACAGTTAAGGTGAAAGTGTAGCAAAACAGCTGAAGGCCAAAAGAACGTAAAATATTAAAGTTAGTTCTGTTGTCACTTGCTTTCCCTCAGTTGTTGGGACAGTTATCCTTTATACTCTGATACACTTCAATTATATTTAATCAGTAAACTATTTAAACTTACATTGAATGTTTTAATATGAAAGAGGCTATTAATTACGAATACAAAAGTTCGGTATGTAAGCAAAGTTTTAAGACACAAGAATATCTCAATTAATCTTGATTATCAGCAAAGTATTAAGATCTTTTATGTATAATTAATTTAAGTTTGTTAACCCTCTAAAGATTGTTTTGCTCTTTATATTATCTATTTATTCTTAGTTTATTATTATTATTCTCCTTTAGTATTTCATCTTATTTATTCTTATTACTGAAAGACATTTGACTAAATAAAAATGGTAAGGAAATATTATAAAGTCCCATATAAAAGGGAATTATATTTATAAACGTAAATAAGGTATTTTACAATTAATCAAAAATAATAAGCAATGAAAGTTATGATAGAGTTTCAGGATCGTTTTTGCAAACATTCTGATTTCATTAAAGTACAAATTAAAGAATAATAGTCAGGTAAGTATTTAACTTATACAAGGCTTAATCCTTAATTATGAATGACAATAGCTTTACATCTTAATTGTTAATATGTAAAGTAGAATATTCAATCACAAATCATCTCTGAATCAAACATTAATTCTAATCACCAAAATTAAACAGTAATTCAAAATATATATATATCTCTCCAATTAAATTAAACATACAGGATTCTCCAATCCAACCTATATGATTTCTCCAAGTAAATTAAACATATATGATTTCTCCAATTAAATTAAACATATATGATTTCTCCAATTAAATTAAACACATATGATTTCTCCAATTAAATTAAACATATATGATTTCTCCAATTAAATTAAACATATATGATTTCTCCAATCACAAAATCTTAAAGCAAATGAGTGTATGTTTTCGACATACGTCTGGTTAATTAATAGTCACAAATAATCCCTAACTAACGTGTAAGAGGTCGCTCCCGGACGCAACTTAACACATAATAATATACAAGCCTTTGAAGTCTGTCTCGTCTCCCCACCACACTGCTCGTGTTCCCCAGCTAGAAATGTAATCCTTTTAACTATCAAATCTCCGGCTTATATATCATTTCTCGGACCAAGCTATCCAATCAGAAGGCAAGAAACAGGTGCCGAAACCAATAAAACAGGCTGCTGGTGTCAGCCATTCACAGATAAGAAGCAGGTGAACTAGGCCCCATGAGTGGTTGGGGCAGTAGGGAGAAGGGGGCTGGTTCCGCCTAGTTCAGTTGTTTCCCCCCAAACTTAGCTGGTTTCTCTCTCTCTCTCTCTCTATCTCTCTCTCTGGTCACGTAAGCAAGGTGAGTTGTTGCCACGAGGTAATTGTAAAATCACGTTCAACAGGTTGGTCTGGCCACATGACATCCGGTCGGTACGGATGTTACATTATATATTAGTATTATTGTGTACATTATTATTATTATACATTATTATTAATAAACATTATTATACATTATCATTATACATTCACACCTTGACACTCGCTCGCTCTCGCGCTCTCTCTCTCTCTCTCTTTTTTCTTTTTTTTTTCACACCAAATTAATTTTCTTGGTAACTTATACTCAGCTTCTTGGGCAGAAGCTAATATAAATATTTCTTGTTAAGCTAAAGGAGAATTATGTGTCCATATCTCCTATTTCAAAGCTAAACCAAGTTTAATAATAGTTTTAGAACATTATTTATTTTGTTTCTTATATATTTATATTTTTGATTTATCATATATATATTTATTTTTTATTTATTACTATTTATTTTTATTATTACTACTATCATTATCATCATTATTATTATTATTTTATTTATTTATTTATTTATTTTTTAAATTACCCATTGTCTATGACCTTAAGCCAAAAATTGACACTACTTTTGAATCCCTGCAGTGTGTACTCATGTGGGTTTATACCAAATCTTAATAATCTATTCCACAATATGGAGTATCTGCTCGAAAACTGCCGTTGGTAATGAGAGGTATGGCAGCGAGGCTCCTCAAGTGCAGATGGTGCTTGTTCCACTCTTCTTGTGATAGGCAGAGGATTTCGCTGTTGTTGTCTCATTGGCTGTAAGTGTGGAATATATTGTTTTTGTATCTTAAATAGTGTGCACAGTCCTGCCACATCTCTTCTGAATTGGTGTTTGGTTGTCATCAATTATGCGTCTGGCGCGGGCTTGAATTTTGTCGAGAAGGCTAAGGTATTTCTTGGCTGCACCACCCCATGAGAGTGAAGAGTATTCCATTGAAGATCTAATTTGTGCCTTGTACAGCACTTCCCTTCCCTCTCTGTCCAAAAGCCAGGAAACTCTTCTTAATGCAGCTAGTTTCCTAGAAGCAGCTCGAGCAACATTTTCGATGTGCATTTTGAAAGTTAGCTTTCTGTCAAAAGTCATGCCTAGGATGTTAATTTCTTCTTGTGAGTTTATTAGTTAACCATTGAAGTTAATTTTTACATTAGTATTTGATCTTGTTGCTACCATGAACTGGGTTTATTGAGCAGCAAACTTGACTTGCCACCTTTTCCCCCATTCCGTTATGATCTTGAGTCTGGCGTGGAGTAACTTTATTGCTGCTTCTCCTGTGCTTGGTCGTAGCTTATTGAAACTGTCCCATTATCGGCAAAGGCTCTGGCTTCGGGGATAAGGTGGAGTAAGTCGTTTATGAAATTGTTCCATAGCAACGGTCCGAGAACGCTTCCTTGTGGTACACCTGCATTGACATTGAAAGGAGAAGACTCCTTTCCTTCTAGTACTACTCTCAGCTGTCTATCACTGAGATAGTTTTCTAGTAGTTTGTATGTGTGCCCTTCAATCCCAACTGATCTCAATTTTGTCAAGAACCCTCTGTGCCAGACTCTGTCGAAGGCACCTTCAATATCCAAAGCGAGAATACAGGTACGTTGGCCTTTATCAAGAGCAGAAGTCCAGTCAGAGGTCATTAGGAGTAGGAGATCTGCAGCAGAGTGACCTTTACGGAAACCAAACTGACTGTTGTTGAGGATATGGTTCTTTAGAAAGTGTTCTGTGATACATGTTGCTATTACCTTCTCAAGAATTTTACTAAGAGCAGATAAAAGAGATACTGGGCGATAGTTAGTGATTTCTGCCCTACTGTCCTTCTTATGTATTGGCACAATGTTACTTGTCTTCCATATATTTGGCCATATACTTGTTCTCAGGCAGTTATTAAAAAACAAAGTAAGAGGCTGTGCGAGTTGTTTTGCACATTTATGGAGTAGTCGTGGACTTATACCGTTGGGTCCCACAGCTTTTTTTTCATCTACTCCATGTAGCAGTCCATAAACTTCAGTCTTACTAGTTTTGAAACAGTCTACCTTTTCTTGAGTTACTTTTGGGATGTGTGGTGGTTGATGATCAGTGTGTGGTACAGTCATCTTGTTTGCAAAGTGGTGAGCTAGGGCATGGACTTTTTCTGCTGTAGTTTGGGTCACTTTGCCATTTCCACTTATTAGAGGCGGAATTTTTTCTTCACGAATTATTCCCTGTTTCTCTTTTACTATATTCCACCACATTTTACTACCTACTTTTAATTTATTTCTTAAGTTGTCTTCCCATTTCTTAATGGCCCACTTTTGTACATGTTCCATTTTTCTTGCTGCCTTTTTATGGAGGTGTTTGTTGTGGGATGCAGAGTGACGTTTGTAGCATTGCCAAGCACGGTATTTACTATCAGATGCAGCCTTGCACTGAGTTCCAAACCAGGGTTGGTCAGATGGTTTTGTTGTGGATATAATGTGTGGCACAAATCGATATTGAACTTTTAACAGTTCATAGGTGATATTATCAGTTTGGCTGTTGACATCTCCTTGTAGAATTATATCCCAATTTAACTTGGATAGGGTATATCTAATAGTATCCCAATCAGCATTTTCCCACTTCCATATTTTACGATGGTGACTTTCTTCTTTTGTCATCTTGAATTGTATTTTGGTAAGAACTGCGAAATGGTCTGATGTTCCGACATTATCCGAGAGGTGATCATTTTATCATATTGCTTGGTATGTCGGTTACCACGGGGTCAAGTGATGAGCCAGATCTATGAGTATGAAAGTCAACGTGATTTCTTAGATCATATGCAGACATGAGGTGATCAAAAGATATCTGAACTCTGTGCTGGTTTAGATCCCCAAACAATAATATATGCTCACATTTGTTGTTCGCTAAAAGTTGATCAAGATTGTCCATTAGAAAATCAAAGAGTAAGGATCCTTGTGATGGAGGGCGGTAGCATCCACAACATAGTATGCCCTGACCATTGGCATCAATAAGTTTGAATATTATTAATTCTAGTGGATCAGGAACAGGATAATCAATTATTTGGATATTTAAATTATCTTTGTAACACAGAGCAATACCCCCTCCTTTTGTGTTTCTATCTTTCCTCACCCATGTGGAATATCCTGGTATTCTGGCATAATTTGGGGGTACCTTATCATCCAGGAATGTTTCCTCTAGGAACACAATATCTGCCTTGTTCTTAATGACAAATCTGTAAGTGAGTTCTCCCACGTTTGTGTGAAAACCTCTCACATTGGCAAAGATGAGTCTAAGTTCAAGGTTTGTATGTCTATCCTGTATATTGGCCACCATTATAATACTGTGGATGTAGGTGTGGGTAAACACTTACAGGTGGTGGAGTTGCTGGGTATCGATAATGGTTGCTATGGTACTGTGTCGCCAGTGTTGGTAACACTTATTGATGTTGATGTTGTTGACCAGTGTTGAGGTACTGAAGTTGAACTGAGCGTACTGCTGACACTGTTTCTTGGGCACTTTGCTTTACTGCAGTTATAAGGTCTTGCTGTCGCTGATTGGCGATCCTCTCCCGGCAGTTTTGAGAGTTATGGTACCTCTTATGGCAGTAGTCGCAGTTTTGGAGACTAGGACACTGAACGTGTGTGTGTCCTGTGCGATTACACACTGAGCACTTTTCTACACCATATGTATGTTGTTCATAGTCCCAATTTCCATATGGATACATAAACTGATCAAATTCATTATAGTGGTCATTGTCGTTCCACTGATGACTTCTTTGATTGCTTCTATGTTGGTGGTATTCTGATGGTCGCTGCCTAAACTCTTGGTTTAGGTCTGGCTGATAGTTTTGCCTGTTTCGTTGTTGTTTTTGCTGTTTTTGTCGTTTAGGTTGAATATTCCGCTGCAATTGTGGTGGTTGTGGAGATTGATGCAAATTTGGCTCCTGTTGCTGATGTGGGGCTTGCTGAGGCTGTGTCTTGTGTGGTTGAAGGTTACTATGAGGCTTGTTCACTTCTCTTGATACACTTTTCAGCTTCTTCGTCTGTTCTGACGACCACCATATATAAGTTTTGTAATTTCTCTCGATAAGCTGTTCCCATTCCTCGTCAATCCTGTTTGGGTAGGCTGAACAAGCAATGGATTTATGTTGAAGATCTTCTTTGTTGCTTTGGGTTGCAATCAATGTATCCACAATCGAGATAGCATCTACTAAAACTTGTCGCTTCAGAGGCAAATCTTCAATTAAAGTATTGTATACTGTTAACTGTGACTTGCTAGTTGATAGTTCCTGCTTTAATGTTCTTATTTGAAATATTTGTTCCTCTTTTGATAGGGTGAGAAGGTTTTCATCGAACTCTGCATCCAATCCAATTTCTGGCTCTGAAGATTCTTCTATCTGTTCTCCAGCTCCCCGAGTGTACTAACTAACAGGATCAGATATTCCAATATATGTTCTTAATTCTCCTGTTTTTTTCACAGATGAATTCAGGATGATCATGGAGACATGTTGCATGACAGATGTTGGGACAGTTCTCCACCTGGCACTTTTTGTCCACCCCAGGTGATGCTGACTTCCCACAAACAGCACACCACTTTCTTGGTCTGTAACCAGGGATGCCGAGTGGTCGTTCTATTGTCTTTCCATGGTGCTTATTGCCGGTGCTGCTCATTCTCCAATTTGTTTATAGACACAAGGAAAAAATTGCTACAAAGAATGTAACAAATAGATATCTGCTGAGAATCCTAATAACTGCTGAATTCTAATAGCCTACTATGTATACTAATAGCCCAGAGGTCGCCTACCTATTCCCTTGGCTTAGTGAGAAGGCGATTTCATATCGCCCACCCTCTAAAGGGCGTGGACCCTCTTGGACAGATCAAAGGATGGTCGGAATCTCTAGCCTTCGGAGCCTCTTTTATGAGGAACCTAAACCCTATCCCTAACCAAAGCGGTTTGCCTACCCCACACGCTTCCTATAACCACCCCTGCTAAGGGGCCCCCTCGTGCATATAGCCTCAGGGTTCAGCGTCGTACCACGTGTGGGAGTCTCTAGTTGGCGGGTGTGACCAGGGCTTGATACATATACAGTACAAATAAACATGCATAAATTGTGTAAAAAAGCGCAGCAGACTTCTAACAGGCAGGGTGGAGTGGCGTGGTAAACAAGGTGGAGGGTGGGGCTGTGTTGGAGCGCGGCCCGCCACTCATACACTCCACCAAGAGATTGGGGTAAACTCCTCACAACTTTTTTCACACATCGGTAAATGAAGTGTCCTTCATTTGAGGCCTTCCTCGTGTGTTGATGGATAGGCTGTGAAAAAGGTGTAACGATACGATGTCTAGAACTATGAATAATTCTATAAAGTTGTGGAGTACAGATATCCGTGTCTCTATAATTTTGTCTGCGCCTGCGCAGACTAATCTCTCTCTCTCTGTCTCTCTCTCTCTCTCTCACTCTCTCTCTCTCTCTCTCTCTCTCTCTCTCTCTCTCTCTCATTGTTCACGCATGTATTATTTGTTTATATTGTCGAACATATTGTATGTATTTGTTCACTAGACTCCCTTCAAACTATAATAAAGTGTGGGAGGGAGTAGAAAAGGAAGGTGAGGATGTTTCAGCAACTAACGAGGAAAGGAGATAGTAGGAGTGGAGAAGAGGAGAGATAGGATAAGATAATAGGGTAAGAGAGGAGCGGAGAAAAGAAGAAGATAGAGTAAGCGAAGGGAAGTGAAGAGACAATTATAGAGAAAGAGAAGAGAAGAAAAGAGAAGAACAGCGAAGAGAAGAGACGAGAGGAACCCATAATACGCGAAGAGAAGAGAAAAGGAGAGAAAAGAAGAGAAAAGAAGAGAAGATAAGAGAAGAGAAGAACATAGAGTAAGCGAAGATAAGAGAAGAACATAGAGTAAGCAGAGAGAAGAGAAAGAAGAGAAGATAAGAGAAGAGAAGAACATAGAGTAAGCGAAGATAAGAGAAGAACATAGAGTAAGCAAAGAGAAGAGAAATAAGAGAAGAGAAGAGAAGAACATAGAGTAAGCGAAGAGAAGAGAAGAGAGAATAGGTGAGGATGTTTTAGCCATTGGAGATTAGAGGAGATAGAAGGAAAGGGAGAAGAGAAAAATATAAATTAGACGTGATAGAAGATATTGAAGAGAGGCGAACTAAACTAAACTGAACTAAATTAAGCTATAACAGAGAGAACATTGCATTTAATCAGTAATATTGCAATCTCCGCATCCTTCCTCCTAATTAGCATCAAATATAGATTACGATACATTCACACCCTAGCACACTGGACCACCTGTTCTGGTGTTCGACAGGTGTTTGTTATTGAAGAGGAGATGACGGATGGAAGGTGTAATAGGGCAAGGGAGAATATATAATGATGATTCAGTTATTAGAGAAAGAGAGGATAGGAGAGAGGGAGGAAGAGAGAAAATTGAGGAAAGGGAGGCGAGGAGAGGAGAGGAGAGAGGGAAGAAGAGGAGAGAGGGAAGAAGAGGAGAGGAGAGGAGAGAGGGAAGAAGAGAGAAGATTGAGTAGAGAGATGATAGGAGAAGAGAGAGCCAACACAAGAGAGGAGAAGATTGCTTAGAAAGATTGGAAAATGAAAATGGGGGGGTGGGTGTTATTAAGGAGGGATGACGGATGGAAGGTGTAATAGGGTAAGGGGGAATATATGATGATGATTTAGTTATTATAGAGGAGAGGAGAGGACAGGAGAAGAGAGGAGAGGAGAGAGGGAGGAAGAGATCAAATTTAGTAAAGGGAGGAGAGGAGAAAGCAGAGGAGAAGAGGAGAGAAGAGGAGAGAAGGAGAAAGAGAGAAGCCTGAGTAAAGGAAGGAGAGGAGAAGAGAAAAAAGGGGAGAGGAGCGGAGAGGAAAGGAGAAGAAAAGGGAGAGGAGAGAGGAAGGAAGAGAGAAGATTGAGTAAAGCGAGGAGAGGAGAGGAAAGGAGAGGAGAGAAAAAAACCGGAAAGGAAAGGAAAGAAAAGGAAAGGAGAGGATAAGAGAGGATAGGAAAGGAAAGGAGAGGAGAGGAAAGGAAAGGAAAGGAGAGGAGAGGAAAGGAAAGGAAAGAAGAAAGGAAAAGAGGAGAGAGGGAGAGGGGGGAGAGGAGAAGGAGGAAAAAGGAGAGGGAAAGGGGAGGAAAAGGAAAGGAAAAAAAGGGGAAAAAGGAAGGAAAAGGAAAGAGAGGAGAGGAAAGGAAAGGAAAATAAAGGAAAGGAAAAAAGGGAAAGGAAAGAAGGAAAGAAGAGGGAAAAAAAAAGAAAGAAAAGGAAAGGAAAGGAAAAAATAGAAAGTAAAGGAAGGGAGGAAAGGGGGAAAGAAAGAAAGGAAAGAAGGGGAGGAAATGAAAGGAAAGGAAAGAAAAGAAGAGGAAAGGAAAGGAAAGGATAGGAAAGGAAAGGAAAGGAAAGGAAAGGATAATAAAGGAAAGGAAAGGAAAGGAAAGGATAGGAAAGGAAAGGAGAGAAAAGGAAAGGAAAAAGGGGAAAGGAAAAAGAAAGGAGGAAAGGAGAGGAAAGGAGGAAAGGAAGGAAAGGAAAGGGGGGAAAGGAGGGAGGAAAGGACAGGAAAGGAAAGGAAGGAAAGGAGGAGGAAAAAAAGGAAAGGAGGAAAGGGAAGGAAAGGAAAAGAAAAAAAGGAAGAGGGAGAAGAGGAAAAAGGAAAGGAAAGGAAAGGAAAGGAAAGGAAAGGATAGGAAAGGAAAAGAAAGGAAAGGAAAGGAAAGGAAAGGAAAGGAAAGGAAAGAAGAGGAAATGAAAGGAGAGAAGAGGAGAGGAAAGGAAAGGAAAGGAAAGGAAAGAAGAGGAAATGAAAGGAGAGAAGAGGAGAGGAAAGGAAAGGAAAGGAAAGGAAAGAAGAGGAAAGGAAAGGAAAGGAGAGGAAAGGAAAGGAAAGGAAAGGAAAGGAAAGAAGAGGAAAGGAAAGGAGAGGAAAGGAAAGGAAAGGAAAGGAAAGGAAAGGAAAGGAAAGGAGAGGAAAGGAAAGGAAAGGAAAGGAAAGGAGAGAAAGGAGAGGAAAGGAAAGGAAAGGAAAGGAAAAGAGAGGAAATGAAAGGAGAGAAGAGGAGAGGAGAGGAAAGGAAAGAAACGGAAAGAAGAGGAGAGGAGAGGAAAGGAAAGGAGAAGAGAGTAGAGGAGAGGAGAGAGGGGAAGACGAGAGAAGATTGAGTAGAGTGACGAGAGGAGAGAATAAAATGAAAAATAATAGCGAGCAAACAAGGCAAGAAAGAGGAAGAATGGTTAAGACTGAATTACATTATTTTTAATTCACACCTGAAACATACTGGAACACCTGATCTAGGGTCCCTGTCTAAATTATTGGAGGGGAGAAGACGAATAGTAGTTGCAATAGATGAGGGGGGCAGATAATAATGATTCAGATATTGGAGAGAGAGAGAAATTATTCAATGAACATTCAGATATCTATCTATCTATCTATTGCCCGACGCCGTGATCCCCGAAGGGGTGGCCACGAACGAACCGCCCCCATGCACCTCTGTCCCCAGTCAGTCGACGCCCCTCCCCCCAACCAGCATCGCCTTCGTTCATATACTTCCTCACTCCATCCTTCCACCTCTCTTTCAGTCTACATCTCCCTCTCTGTCCCTCCACCTCGCTCTCGTACACCCTCTTAGTCATTCTCTCGCTTTCCATACGTTCCATATGGCCGAACCATCTCAAGTTGTTCCTTTTCACACTTTCCAGCACATCTACCTCCACACCACACCTCCTTCTTACTTCCTCATTAGTCTGTCTATCCCTCCATGTAACTCCGCACGCACTTCTTAAGTAATTCATTTCCACTGCTCTCACTCTTGGTCTGAGTCTCTCAACCAACGTCCATGCTTCGCTTCCGTAAGTCAGTGTCGGGATTACCACACTGTCATGCAAGGATTCTTCACTTCCATACTGACCACCCTATTTCTTGTTACTGCTTTCAGCGTTCCTACAACCCTCTTCCCCTGTTGTACCCTCTCCCTCACTTCTTCATCCATAGTCCCATCTTTACTCAACACACTGCCCAGATACTTAAAAGAGTTGACGATCTCCATAGCCTGACCGTTCAGCTTCACCACACACTGTGACTTCACCCCTTTCGAAGACCATAACCTTGCTCTTCCCCGCATTTACCTTCAAATTCCGTTTTTCGCACACTGTTCCAAACTCATTTACCAGACCCTGCAACTCCCATTCATTATCACTCATCAGAACTGTGTCATCCGCAAACAGCAGTATAGGTAGCTTCCATTCAATTCCCTCCCTTTTCAGCGATACAACAACATCCACTGCTCTTGATAGTATTTCTTTCATGACTCCATCCATATATACAGTAAACAACCACGGGGACATCACACACCCCTGTTTCAAACCAACATTCAGGTCAAAGAACTCGCTCTGCTCACTCTCCACACGTACTGCCGCCTTTGCACCCTCATACATGCTCTTCACTGCCTTCAGCAACTTGCCATCTACTCAGTATATTCTAAGTACTTTCCACAAACCTTCTCTATCCACTCTGTCATAGGCCTTCTCCAAGTTCATAAAGGCAACATACACCTTTTGTTTCTTCTACAGATATTTGTTCACAACACAATTCAGGGTAAAAATCTGATCTACACATCCTCTTCCCTTCCTAAAACCTCCCTGCTCGTCGCCTATCCATTTCTCTGTTCTCACTCTCACTCTCTCAATCACTACCCTACTGTATACCTTCCCTACTACACTTAGAAGACATATTCCTCGGTGGTTACCACACCCTCCTCTTTCCCCTTTGCCCTTATATAGGGGGACTATTATGTCAGTCTTCCAGTCATCGGGTGCACTCCCCTTCTCCCATGCTAGTTTGCACATGTTCCATACCCATTCGATCACTATCTCACCACCATACCTCAATATTTCCCCACACACTCCATCTGTTCCTGGTGCTTTCCCCAACTTCACTCTTTTCATGGCTTCCCACACTTCTGACCTCCTGATATGAGAGAGGAAAATGGACGATAGGACACAAGTATGGAGGAGAGGAGAGGAAGGAAGAGGAAAGGAAAGAAGAGGAATACGGGAAAAAGCAAAAGAACCCAGAATGAACGGTATCACACGACGAGAGCTTTTACTGTCAAATTTCTATGGTGGTAACATTTATCTGGGGATTGGTAGACGGGAGATGGTGGAGTAAGGGGAAGAGAAGAGAAGAAAGGAGGGGAGAGGAAGAAGAAGAGAGATGAAAGGAGAAGAGAGAAAATAAGAGAAGAGAGGAGAAGAAGAGAGATTAAAGGAGAAGAGAGACAATAAGTGAAAAGAGGAGAAGAAAGGAGAAGAGATAAAATAAGTGAAAAGAGGAGAAGAAGGGATATTAAAGGAGCAAAGAGATAACAAGAGAAGAGAGGAGAAGAAGGGATATTAAAGGAGCAAAGAGATAATAAGTGAAGAGAGGAGAAGAAAGGAGAAGAGATAAAATAAGTGAAAAGAGGAGAAGAAGGAATATTAAAGGAGCAAAGAGATAATAAGAGAAGAGAGGAGAAGAAGATAAATTAAAGGAGAAGAGAGACAATAGGAGGAGAGAGGAGATAATAAGGGAGGAGAAATAACAAGATAGATAGTAAAAGGAGAAGAGGAGAAGACAGATGAAAGAAGAGAGACAATACGAGAAGAGAGAGGAGAAGAAGAAGAGAGATGAAAGGAGAAAAGAGACAATAAGATGAAAGAGAGAATAAGAGAAGAGAGAGAGAGAGAGATAGATGAAAGTAGAGGAGAGAGAGAGAATAAGATAGATGGTATGACAGAAAGAAGGACAACAAAGAGATATGGGGGATAGTTATTTGAGAGACGGTATGACAATGAGGTATGGGGAACTCAAGTTATGATTGACCTATCGGATTGGGTTCGGGAGACGGGAGACAGGAGATGGTGGATGGAAGAGAAGAGAGATAGGAGGAGGAGATATGAGGAAGAGATAGGGGAGGAGAAGAGGAGAGAGAGAGGGAGAATTGGAGAGATGGTATATGCCAATGAGGTATAGGGAACTCAAGTTATAATTAACCTATCAGATTGGGTTCGGGAGACGAGAAACGGAGAAGGACACGAGAAGAGAAGGAAGCGAGAAGAGAAGAGAGGAGATGATATTGGAAGAGGAGAGATGAAAGGAGAGGAGAGAGAGAATAAGAGAGATGGTATGACAAAAAGATGGACCACAATGAGATATGTGTAATGATTAATATGATTGATCTATTAGATTGGGAGAGGGTGGGGAGAAGAGGGAATACAAAGGGCAGTTTGGACATCTACACTGCTAAGCTACTAACTACTAGGTAACAAAAAAGGATAGTAAAGCGGAAGGCTCCTCCCCACCCACCACTCCTTCCAGCTTACGCTGGCGTGGAGAAACTGTTGGAAAAATAAACCAAGCAGTATGGACAAACTGACATGGAATTTCGGATACAATAGGACACAAGGATATATGTTAGTAGTCTACGCTTATTCTACATCTAAGATCTGGAGGGGGAAAATCGGCCATGAGTATATACAGTAGGTATACAAAAATGTATTCATATTGCAATATGTGGAGAAGAGATAGGAAGAGGAGAGATGAGAGGAGATAGGAAAGAGGTGGAAAGGGGAGAAAGGAAAGTAAAGGAGAGAGAGGGGGAATTGGAGAAAACAATATGACAAAGAGGAAGATGACAATAAGTTATAGAGAACACTGGGTTTGGGAGACGGGAGATAGTGGAGAGAAGAGAAGAGAGAAAAAAGACATAGTAAGAGGAGAACTTAAAGTAAAGGATAGAGAGAAAAAATAGAGACTGTACAACAGAGAGAAGCACCACAATGAGTTCTAGAGAGCACTGATTATGATCATGGATTGGGTTCGGGAGAGAGGAGATGGTGGTGTAAAGAGAAGATAAGAAGATACGAAGAGGAAAGGTGAAAGAGGAGGACAAAAGAGATAGAAAGAGGAGAGAGATGAGAAGAGACAGAAAAGGGCGATATGAAAGAAGACAAGAGATTGAAAGAGGAGAGATGAGAGGAGAACAGGGAAGACGAGAGATGAATAAATACAGAACAGAGAAAACGAGATAAAATAAGGAAAGGTGAAAGAAGAGGAGAGAAGAGATAGAGAGAGGCGAGATGAATAGAGAACAGAAAATGAGACAGAAAGAGGAGAGATGAAAGAAGAGGAGAACACGAGATAGAAAGAGGATAAATGAAAGGAGACGATAAGAGAAGAGGGGAGAAGAGAGAGAAAAGGGATAGATGAAAGGAGAGGCGAGGAGCTGATATATTATGACCTAGAGGGACCGTAATGAGGGATAGGGGAGACAGAAGATGGTGCAATAATTATACGAGAAGAGAAGAGAGGAGATAGGAGAAGAGATGGGAAGAGCAGAATAAATAGGAATAGAAGAGAAGAGATAATAAGAAGAGGAGAGATGAAAGGAGAGGAGAAGAGCTGATATATTATGACCTAGAGGAACCCTATCAATAATAATTATATGAATAAAATAAACAAATAAATAAACCCTACCCCCTTAATTGAGACAGGCTTTTTAAGATAGCTGATGCAAGTGAGAGGGGTGGACAGGTGACAGGTGGTGGTGGGGGTAAAAGTTATAATCGGTGGGGAGAGAGGGGTTATGTAGGGGTGACAGTAATGGTGTTAATGGTCTTAGTGGTGGAGGTAAAACTTATAGTAAAGGAAGGTATGATGATGTATGTGGTGATAGTAGTGGTATTAATAGTGTACTGTAATTGGCAAAGTAATATCGTGAAAGTAATGAATACATTTTCACTATCGCAGGAGTGGATATACAGTATATATATACAGTGTAAATACAGGTATGAATATATATATATATATATATGTGTTAGTAAAGCCAGGTAATAAATTTTCTTTAATACATACGAGGTTGAAAGAAATGGCAATTTCTGCGTTGGAAATGTTATTATTCAAAGTTTCCAGGTCTCTGATTAGTTTTCGCTGGGTGGCAGGAAGTAGATGAATGAGATTAGCAAAATTCATGGTGGTACAGGGTTACATTAATGTACTCCATGATGATACAGGATATACAGCCCTCAAGCACTGCTCTACCTGGGCCGACACCCACCAGGAACTAGAAAGACTATCCCAAGTTTTAGTGAATAACGGATACTCCAACTCCGACATCTCCAGCACCATCAACCACCATCTTGAAAAATGGTACACCCAAAGCCCTCCCAACATTGACCCCCCCCCAATGAAATTAAGATCTTCTACCGCAATTTTATGTCCTCTGAACACAAAAATGACGAGGCCGTCTTAAAAGAAATAATCTCCAAGCATGTCCACCCAACCAACCCGGAAAACAAAATCAAATTAATAATTTATTACAAATCCCCCAAGACCTCCAACCTCGTTCTCCGCAACAAACCTGCTTCCACCAAGATAAAGAGCCCGATGACCGACGATCACGTCATTTACCAACATACCTGTAATTATGAGGACTGTGGGCCTCATTCCTATATTGGCATGACGCAGACTCGTCTTTCACGTCGGTTAACTCTTCACCTTCAGGCTGGAGCCATCAAAGACCACTATCTCACCCCTAACCACCCCCACCTCACGCGCAACGAGTTAGAGAAACACACCACCATACTCGATAAAGAAAGTGACCCAAGGAGATTACCTTACTCGAAGCGTTATATATCCAAGCCTTACATCCTAACATCAACAACCAAACTCTGGACCTTCAGGTCCTTCCTTCTGCCAAAAGGCACTATCCTACAGGACCTAACGCCCTCCCTCGCCCCCTGGTGCCCTTGACGCAGCCCCCCGCGCTACCTCCTTCAGCTTCGTCTTCTGCCGGCGCCACACGTACTGCTCAACTTAGGCCACGCCCCTCGACACGCAGCCAATCAGCTTCGACCCCGCCATCCGACCACCACCTTCCCGCATCCAGTGCGCATGCATGACATGGTCCTCTCTCTTTTTCTCTCCTAGAATACCCCTCCACCAATAGCAGACTTTTGCCCCCTGATTTTCGCCTCCTCTGATCCTCCACCCTCTATATATACCCTTCCTGTTTACCTTTTTTATCATTTTATATCGTTTTCACTTCGCTTCCTGACTCCTGCTTGCAAACACCTGCCTCTCCACTCTTGACCACCTCTACCATGGCCACCAGCACTACCACAACCATTGGTATGGTCAAGTGGTTTAATTTTAAAGCAGGATATGGTTTTGTCACAACATCCAACAGCGAGGATATCTTCTGCCACCATTCAAATATCATCAACAACAACAAGAGCAGCAAGAGAGCTTCGTTGGGGAATGGTGAAGCAGTGGAGTTTTCCATCTTCACCTCAAGTCAGGGAAGAGAAGCCATCAACATCACAGGCCCTAAAGGAGCCCCTGTCAAGGGCTCCTCATTCTCTCCACATAATACTCCACCAAAGGCGCCAACAACAACAACGACTGCAGAAGGGGAAGCTGTACTGCGGGTAAAAATCTACGCCTGTATCCAGTCAGCCATAGCCATCGCTGGTACAGATAAACAACAACTCTGCCAGCTGATCCCCTATCTGCTGTCAGTCAACAAGCTGCCGACAATCACCATCCCTGAGGAGGCTCTCTCCACGACCTCAGCAATCACCAAGAGGTCGTCGACAAGGAAGAAGAAGCCCTCCAAGAGACAACAACACCGAGCTCCAGAACCAACACCGCTGGAGGCGAGGAGTGCTCCAAAACAACAACTGCTTCTGCCAAGACCTCTCCATCTAAGCAAGAGCAAACTGGGGCACTCCTCTGCATCATCTACCGCTTCAACATCAACCAAGGGGAAGGCACCACCAACAACACCAACAACTGTGTACCAAAGACCAGACCAAGGACCAACGTCACCGATGGAGGAACTAGAAGCTGACCAAGAACATGCACCTGATCTCGCCACCACCTCGAACGGGTCCCGGCCACTCTCTGCTCACTACTTCCATTCATCATGCTTCGCCTTCCAGCCCGAACTCCAGTTCAGGACCAGCAAGGTCGCCCCTCCTTCAACTCCGAAAACTACCTTTGAGCCTCCCGTCCAGCCCAGCATGAATGATCTGAAGGCGCTAAGAAAGAAAATCAAGCTCGACAAGTCGAAACTGCTCCACAACCAAGACTCCAAAGATGAAGAACAACAATAGCAAGGTGGTCAGCCCACCTATTTTTTACCTCTCCAACTCTTCACCTTTCATCACTTCACCTTGAACTTCAACCTCTACTTTTTCAACTATGGGGACTCTACCTCACCAGTATCCAGTATCCAGTATCCAGTTTATATAATTCTATCCTTACTTGATAATGCTGGTTGTCCAGTGAAACGCGTCGTATATCCTGTATCATCATGTACATTAATGTAACCCTGTACCACCATGAATTTTGCTAATCTCATTCATCTACTTCCTGCCACCCAGCGAAAACTCATCAGAGACCTGGACACTTTGAATAATAAAATTTCCAACGCAGAAATTGCCATTTCTTTCAACCTCGTATGTATTAAAGAAAATATATATATATATATCGGTATATATATATATATATATATACCGTATATATATATATATATATATATATATATATATATATATATATATATATATATATGAATAACTGGACCAGGGTTATGACAAACATCTTGTAGGCTGTAGTTTACTTTATTGACAACGTTTCGAACATTTCTGCGTCCATCATTAGGTCTAAAAAGCAGAAGTGAACGCAATATTTACAAACATGAAGAAAATATAAATAATGACCTAATCACCTATGTTATATAGCATAGGTAATAATGAAACCTCTGCCACCATTCTTTGCTTTTAATATATTGACCATTTTACTTATAATAACTTAACGTTAACGACCTAAATTAACTTTATCTATATTTTGATAATACATATAAATTATGTCCTTTGCTATTTCAATTGTCTCCGTCATAGCTCTTTCTGGTCCTACATTTTAGTTCATTAATCTGAGAGTTCCTGCTAGTTTGGCTTTCTTTGCCCATATTATTTTATTTTATTCATGTTTGCAAATGTTGTGTTCACTTCTGCTTTTTGGACCTGATGATGGATGCAGAGATGTCCGAAACGTTGTCAAGAAAGTAAACTTCTGCCAGCAAGATGTTTGTCATAACCCTGGTCCTGTTATTCATATATATATATATATATATATATATATATATATATATATATATATATGTTATATATATATATATTTTTTTCTATATTCCAACTACTCCCTCTCGGGCATAGGCTGATAGCCTTTACACTCTACCGCTGAACACAGTGAGGCCCGTGAGGTCTTGTTCCAGTCTAGGGAGTGAGACATGCGAAGCACCAATTCACGGGCTCGAACCCAACTCCATCTCTGAAGCTGCTTTGCCTCTGCGCCTCACAGTCTCACTCCCCAGGCTCGGACCCTCACTCTCAGAACGCCACCTATTGAGCAATTAACTCACTAGGCATTGCCCCACTGTAGCATATTTTGAATATGGGAATATTCATACAGTGCTATTTAATCAGGGAACAATGAGGGTATTTTGTTTTGGCATTTCGGTGTGCTGTGGAAATGCACTGAAACTAGGTACAGCACAAATTCCATCCCAATAATATATATATATATATATATATATATATATATATATATATATATATATATATATATAATGTATATACTCTATATATACTCTATATATATGTATATATATATAATGTATATACTGTATATATATATATATATATATATATATATATGTATATATAATATATATATATATATATATATATATATATATATATATATATACTGTATATGCGTGTGTGTATGTGATTTTTTTTTTTTATTTCTATGTGAGTGAGGGAGGCAAAAGGCAGAACTGCCTGTATCGAGTGCCTCCCCCAGAGTTACAAGAGTGACAGGAGCAAAATCAAGGGACGTTCGAGCCAAAATGCATGGAAACACGGAGTTTGAAGCAATTTAAGTCATAGTAAGAGGGAAAGACTGATTCTGGGAGAGAGTTCCAGAGCTCAGCTGTTGAATAGAAGAAAGTCTGAGATTAACGTCTCACTCTTGGGTTGGAGAGTTGTACAGAGTAGGGGTGGGATTATGTTGCAAGACGGGTACCACATACCCTACGTAGAGGAGGTGGTATACACTGGGAGAGCTCTGAGGAACACTGATTATTATAGTACCGATAGAATAGCGAGAGAGATGCAACATTGCGGCGGAGAGAGAGAGATTGCAAAGAGTTGGTGAGTGGACTGGAGTTAATGATACGAAAGGCCTTCCTTTCTACTTTGTCTAGGAGTGCGGTGTGAGAGGATCTTCCCCACACATGTGAACAATACGCATTGCAAGGACGCACTGTGCCCCTGTACAGAGCAAGAAGCTGTGCAGGGCTAAAGAACCCCTTGAGGCGGTTGAGTACATCCAGCTTCTGGGAGGCTGCCTTAGCAAGACTGCTAATATAGTCCTTCCAAGTGAGGGCAGAAGAAAAAGAGTCACCAAGAATATTGAGAGAAGATGAAGGATTAATTTTTGTATTGTTGAAGAATAAGGGATAGTCCTCTGGGAGTCCTGGACGGGTAGATAGATGGAGAAAGTGGGTTTTGGAAGCATTAAAGGTAACAAGGTTTTCTCTGTCCCAATTGGATATAGTAGTTAGATGAAAAGATAAATGTTCTATGGCTTCATTACGTTTGTCTTTGAGGGATTGCTGGATGGGGCGTTCTGGAAAACTAATTGAATAGTGAAAAGCAGAGTCGTCTGCGTATGAATGAATGGGACTGGAGGTACAGTTGAGAAGATCATTAATGAAAATTAGAAAGAGAATAGGAGATAGGACAGAGTCCTGAGGAATTTTGGAGTTGATAGAATGAGGAAGTGAGCGATGGCCGTCCACAACCGCAGCTATGGAACGGCCGGAAAGGAAATTAGAGATAATGGCATAAATGGAGGGATAGAAACCGAAGGAGGGTAGTTTAGAAATTAAAGATTTGTGCCAGACTCTATCGAAGGCCTTCGATATGTCTCGCGCAATAGAAAAAGTCTCACCGAAGTCCCGAAAGGAGGATGACCAAGAGTTAGTAAGATATGAAAGAAGATCACCAGTAGAGCAACCCTTAAGGAAGCCATACTGGCGATCTGAGAGCAGATTATGAGAAGAGAAATGCTCAAGAACTTTGGAAGCAAGAATAGTTTCAAAAACTTTAGAGATACAAGAGATGAGTCAATTGGAAGATAGTTGGAGGGTTGAGAGCGGTCACCCTTCTTTAGGACAAGTTGAATGAGAGCAAACTTCAAGCATAAAGGGAAGACCTTAGAAGAGAGACAGAGACGAAACAGTTTGCCTAGGCAGGGAGTCAGCACGGAAGCACAGTTTGTTAGTACAACAGGAGGAACACCATCCGGACCGTACACCTTAGTATTAAGCCCAGAGAGGGTAGAAAGTACATCTTTAGAAGATATTAGGATATTAGGCATAAGTAGGAGAGAGGGGGGTGGAGAAGGAGGAATCGAGGCACCGGAATCATCCAAGGTAGAGTTTCCAGCAAAAGTTTGAGCGAAGAGTTCAGCTTTGTCAGAGGAAGAAGTGATGGTTGTGCCATCAGAGTGAAAATGGGAGGGAAAGACGAGGAAGAAAATGTGTTGGAGAGGTTTTTGGCTAGATGCCAGAAAGCTTGGGAAAAGCTAGAGTTGGATATTTCAGTGCATTTATTATTGATGAAAGAGTGCTTGGCAAGTCGAAGAACAGATTTGGCTTGATTCCGGACAAAAACATAGCAAGAATGAGATTCTTGAGTTTTAAGGCGTCGGTACTGTTTGAATGCTTCCTCCTTGTTGCGGACAGGTGTAGAACAAGCGTGAGTAAACCAAGATTTGTTTGCATTATACTGAGAGAAATAAAATGGAATGTACGCCTCCATGCGTCTGTGTGTGTGTGTGTGTGTGTGTGTGTGTGTGTGTGTGAGAGAGAGAGAGTGTGTGTGTGTTAGTGAGAGAGAGAGAGTGGGAGTGTGTGACATACGCACGTAAGTGAGATAGTGTGTGTGTGTGTGTGTGTATGAGTGTGTGTGTGTGTGTGTGTGTGTGTGTATATGTGAGTGCATAAGAAGCCAGCCTGGTGATAAATATATAGAGAGCTGTCCATCAAGGGAGAGTTAAGCACGTCGAGTGTGTTTATACCCACCATTACCAAGACGCCATTTTAATCTCTATTCTGGCTATTATTAGACGATTTATTATTAAATTCATTATTTTCTTATTTTGTTTATTATGTAATTTTATTTGTTTATTTTTTGTATGTCATGTGTTTAGTTTGTATTTATATAATCATATTTTTATTTTTTTATTATGTACCTTTGCCGGTATTTATTTAGCAATGTTATTATATTTATGTTATTTTATTTATTTCATTTCATTGTATTCTCTGTGGTTTTTTCTTTTGTTTTTTTTATTATTGTTTGTATGTTTTATTTTTTATTTTTTATTTTATTTTTGGGGGGGATGTTAGGAAGACAATAAATCAAGTAGTGCCGTGTCACCCTATATTCTGGCTATTACTAGACGATTGTTTCCGGTGTAGGAAGACAATATGAAAGTCAAGTAGTGCCGTGTCACCCTATATTCTGGCTATTACTAGACGATTGTTTCCGGTGTAGGAAGACAATATGTAAGTCAAGTAGTGCCGTGTCACCCTATATTCTGGCTATTACTAATCGATTGTTTCCGGTGTAGGAAGACAATATGAAAGTCAAGTAGTGCCGTGTCACCCTATATTCTGGCTATTACTAGACGATTGTTTCCGGTGTAGGAAGACAATATGAAAGTCAAGTAGTGCCGTGTCACCCTATATTCTGGCTATTACTAGACGATTGTTTCCGGTGTAGGAAGACAATATGAAAGTCAAGTAGTGCCGTGTCACCCTATATTCTGGCTATTACTAGACGAGTGTTTCCGGTGTAGGAAGACAATATGAAAGTCAAGTAGTGCCGTGTCACCCTATATTCTGGCTATTACTAGACGATTGTTTCCGGTGTAGGAAGACAATATGAAAGTCAAGTAGTGCCGTGTCACCCTATATTCTGGCTATTACTAGACGATTGTTTCCGGTGTAGGAAGACAATATGTAAGTCAAGTAGTGCCGTGTCACCCTATATTCTGGCTATTACTAATCGATTGTTTCCGGTGTAGGAAGACAATATGAAAGTCAAGTAGTGCCGTGTCACCCTATATTCTGGCTATTACTAGACGATTGTTTCCGGTGTAGGAAGACAATATGAAAGTCAAGTAGTGCCGTGTCACCCTATATTCTGGCTATTACTAGACGATTGTTTCCGGTGTAGGAAGACAATATGAAAGTCAAGTAGTGCCGTGTCACCCTATATTCTGGCTATTACTAGACGAGTGTTTCCGGTGTAGGAAGACAATATGAAAGTCAAGTAGTGCCGTGTCACCCTATATTCTGGCTATTACTAGACGATTGTTTCCGGTGTAGGAAGACAATATGAAAGTCAAGTAGTGCCGTGTCACCCTATATTCTGGCTATTACTAGACGATTGTTTCCGGTGTAGGAAGACAATATGAAAGTCAAGTAGTGCCGTGTCACCCTATATTCTGGCTATTACTAGACGATTGTTTCCGGTGTAGGAAGACAATATGAAAGTCAAGTAGTGCCGTGTCACCCTATATTCTGGCTATTACTAGACGAGTGTTTCCGGTGTAGGAAGACAATATGAAAGTCAAGTATATTTATTTTCCATTTATTCTGACTATCATTATACGATCTTATTCAGCTTAGGAAGACTATACATAATGCAAGTAGTGCCATTCGATCCTCTATTCATACTATCATAAATCGATCTTATTCAGCTTAGGAAGACAGTGGAAGTCAAGCTTAGGAAGATAATATGGAAATTATGTAGTGCATTTTTCTTCCTGTATTATGGCTATCATTAGACGATTTATTGTGGCTTAGGAATGCACAGTGGATTAATTACAAGTGATCCTACCCCTATGATTCGCTGAGGTACTTTCTTCGTCGATTATTTTATTTATTTTTTTTTAGACGCCCTTCTCCCTCATGCTTAGATCCATTGGTTTAGATATTTTAAGACGTTCGCCCCATTTGCTTGACGATTACAACACTTTTCGCCCAATTTCTTAGTCAATAGTAAGATCGTTGATGGCATTTAGGTGTCGATTTTTCTCTTGGTTAGCGATAGCGGGCCTGCAATTTAGGAGGAACCAGTCTTTGGCCGTAATATTTTTCTAACGAAAAATTTACACATTTATCTCGAAGGGGGATCTTGGGGATGTGTTTTTTAAGCTTGATGGAGGTCTAGGGAGAAAGGTAGACAAACAAAATACAGAAATCGACCAAAAAAAAAAAAATGCCCCCTTAACCCTTTTTGTACCAACGACGTCTGTTATATTTTATTCTAGCTACAATGCATACAGCTCAGACAGGATCTGTGGTAGTTAAAAGGATTGATTTAGATAGTTCGAAGCCTTATAATTCTAGAGATCCTTCCTAAACTTAATGAAACCGATTAGTAGTAGCCAGAAGAAAATAAGAAGAATGTCAACGGTACAGAAGGGGTTAGTATGTTGATAGCGAGCATACCTTGGTGTGGCACTGGTCGCTGTCAACGGTACAGAAGGGTTTAGTATGTTGATAGCGAGCATACCTTGGTGTGGCACTGATCGCTGTCAACGGTACAGAAGGGGTTAGTATGTTGATAGCGAGCATACCTTGGTGTGGCACTGATCGCTGTCAACGGTACAGAAGGGGTTAGTATGTTGATAGCGAGCATACCTTGGTGTGGCACTGATCGCTGTCAACGGTACAGAAGGGGTTAGTATGTTGATAGCGAGCATACCTTGGTGTGGCACTGATCGCTGTCAACGGTACAGAAGGGGTTAGTATGTTGATAGCGAGCATACCTTGGTGTGGCACTGATCGCTGTCAACGGTACAGAAGGGGTTAGTATGTTGATAGCGAGCATACCTTGGTGTGGCACTGATCGCTGTCAACGGTACAGAAGGGGTTAGTATGTTGATAGCGAGCATACCTTGGTGTGGCACTGATCGCTGTCAACGGTACAGAAGGGGTTAGTATGTTGATAGCGAGCATACCTTGGTGTGGCACTGATCGCTGTCAACGGTACAGAAGGGGTTAGTATGTTGATTACGAGCATACCTTGGTGTGGCACTGATCGCTGTCAACGGTACAGAAGGGGTTAGTATGTTGATAGCGAGCATACCTTGGTGTGGCACTGATCGCTGTCAACGGTACAGAAGGGGTTAGTATGTTGATAGCGAGCATACCTTGGTGTGGCACTGATCGCTGTCAACGGTACAGAAGGGGTTAGTATGTTGATAGCGAGCATACCTTGGTGTGGCACTGATCGCTGTCAACGGTACAGAAGGGGTTAGTATGTTGATAGCGAGCATGCCTTGGTGTGGCACTGATCGCTGTCAACGGTACAGAAGGGGTTAGTATGTTGATAGCGAGCATACCTTGGTGTGGCACTGATCGCTGTCAACGGTACAGAAGGGGTTAGTATGTTGATAGCGAGCATACCTTGGTGTGGCACTGATCGCTGTCAACGGTACAGAAGGGGTTAGTATGTTGATAGCGAGCATACCTTGGTGTGGCACTGATCGCTGTCAACGGTACAGAAGGTGTTAGTATGTTGATAGCGAGCATACCTTGGTGTGGCACTGATCGCTGTCAACGGTACAGAAGGTGTTAGTATGTTGATAGCGAGCATACCTTGGTGTGGCACTGATCGCTGTCAACGGTTCAGAATGGGTTAGTATGTTGATAGCGAGCATACCTTGGTGTGGCACTGATCGCTGTCAACGGTACAGAAGGGGTTAGTATGTTGATAGCGAGTATACCTTGGTGTGGCACTGATCGCTGTCAACGGTACAGAAGGGGTTAGTATGTTGATAGCGAGCATACCTTGGTGTGGCACTGATCGCTGTCAACGGTACAGAAGGGGTTAGTATGTTGATACCGAGCATAACTTGGTGTGGCACTGATCGCTGTCAACGGTACAGAAGGGGTTATTATGTTGATAGCGAGCATACCTTGGTGTGGCACTGATCGCTGTCAACGGTACAGAAGGGGTTAGTATGTTGATAGCGAGCATACCTTGGTGTGGCACTGATCGCTGTCAACGGTACAGAAGGGGTTAGTATGTTGATAGCAAGCATACCTTGGTGTGGCACTGATCGCTGTCAACGGTTCAGAAGGGGTTAGTATGTTGATAGCGAGCATACCTTGGTGTAGCACTGATCGCTGTCAACGGTACAGAAGGGGTTAGTATGTTGATAGCGAGCATACCTTGGTGTGGCACTGATCACTGTCAACGGTACAGAAGGGGTTAGTATGTTGATAGCGAGCATACCTTGGTGTAGCACTGATCGCTGTCAACGGTACAGAAGGGGTTAGTATGTTGATAGGGAGCATACCTTGGTGTGGCACTGATCGCTGTCAACGGTACAGAAGGGGTTAGTATGTTGATAGCGAGCATACCTTGGTGTAGCACTGATCGCTGTCAACGGTTCAGAAGGGGTTAGTATGTTGATAGCGAGCATACCTTGGTGTGGCACTGATCGCTGTCAACGGTTCAGAAGGGGTTAGTATGTTGATAGCGAGCATACCTTGGTGTGGCACTGATCGCGGTCACCCTCACCGGCCATTAAGGGCAGAGATTTCCACTCGAGGGATTTTTTTCTTGACCCCTTTCACCCTCATCATAGCACTATTGTTTTTGAGATTTTATGACGTTCACTCCATTAGTTTGGCGATTTTATGAACTTTCGCCCCATTTATGTAAACATTTAGACATTTCGTGCCATTTAGGTGTCGATTTTTTTCGTGGCGAGCGATAGCGAGCCTGTAATTTATGAGTAACCGGTCTTTGGCCGGGAAATTTTTCTACCGAAAAATGTATACATTTTATCTTGATAGGGGGTCTAGGGGGTGTAATTTTAAGTTTGATGGAAGTCTAGGGAAGAAACTAAGAACATGATACAAAAATAAATAAATGAGGAAATATATACGCCCATCCCCCCTTAATATATACGCCCATCCCCCCTTAATATATACGCCCATCCCCCCTTAATATATACGCCCATCCCCCCTTAATATATACGCCCATCCCCCCTTAATATGTTATAATTGATATACCTTGATGTGGCACTGACCGCTGCCTCCTTCACCGTCCACTAATGGCACTCTTGGCACTGTTTAGGCTAGGCTGGCACTATACACCCTCCTCTGCTGATTAATGCCCTACACACAGACACATACACATATATACATTCATACATATACATGCTATACATACATACATACATACATACATACATACATACATACATACTGTACATATACACACACACACACACACACACACACACAGAGGATTCTTCATTACCATTGTCTATGTATCTATCTATCTATCTATCTATCTACAGTATATATATATATATTTATATATATATATATATATATATATATATATATATATATATATATGTATCTATCTATCTATCTATCTATTTATCTATGTAATTATATATCTACGTAACAATCTAGCTAAATAATTGTCTATCTATTTATCTATCTAATCCTCAAGGGGTGGCCACGAATGAATCTCCTCCAAGCACCTCTGCCCTCTGTCTATCGGTTTCTTTCTCTTAATAACTGCCCAAAAAAAACTTCCTTAATTATCATTGCAATATGTTACTACGCGTGGTTGAAATAATGGAAGATGTTTACTATACAATATTTAGACTTCCATTTTCCTCATAATTGTGTTTACATGTATTGAACAAAATTAAGCTTCGTAACAATTAACCCCTTCAGCTCCGGTGACACCCTTTGTATTATATGCTGGCAACTATAAGACGATTTCATCAAGCTTGTGAAGGACGTCTACTCATTAGAAGGTTGCAGACTATCTCGATAAGTTATTTTAGCTAACATATATCCTCCCCAACATACAATCGTCTAAATGTAGTTGATATCAAATATAAAGATACGTTACCGGTATAAAAAGGATAAATACAAAAAACATTAAAAAATGTAATAAATGTATAAATATATTTCGTGCAGGGGGTGCCATTATTAGGTTATTATTGGTAACAAAATTAGAAAACTATTTTGATAATATATATGATCACATGTATGGTAATAGTAGTAGCCATAGTAATTGGTAATAATAATAATAATAATAATAATAATAATAATAATAATAATAATAATAATAAATATGGGGTAATAATAATACTAATAATAACAATAACAATAATCAATACCTCACCCCATTACTTTCCTGCCTTACATTAATTAGCGGCTTTCCCAGGTTTAGCGGAAGTGTGTGTGGGCGGGGTGGGTGAGGGGGGGGGTTAGTTCAACACTGGACAGCTGTTGCTAATATTTAACTCACACACATATTAACTAGGAGAGGGGAAGGAGGGGAGAGGGAGGGAGAGGAGGAGGAGGAGAGAGAGAGAGAGTGAGAGTGTGTGTGTGAAAGTGAGTGATACTTAGATGTTTGTATTAGATGTATAATTAGATATATAGTTTAAAGAGTTATGATATTGACATGGTTTATTGTGGGAGACTGTACACCTTGGAGTCCTAGAGGTAGTGTACACCTTGGAATCCTAGAGGTAGTGTACACCTTGGAGTCCTAGAGGTAGTGTACACCTTTGGAATCCTAGAGGTAGTGTACACCTTGGAGTCCTAGAGGTAGTGTACACCTTGGAATCCTAGAGGTAGTGTACACCTTGGAGTCCTAGAGGTAGTGTACACCTTGGAGTCCTAGAGGTAGTGTACACCTTGGAGTCCTAGAGGTAGTGTACACCTTGGAGTCCTAGAGGTAGTGTACACCTTGGAGTCCTAGAGGTAGTGTACACCTTGGAGTCATAGAGGTAGTGTACACCTTGGAGTCCTAGAGGTAGTGTACACCTTGGAGTCCTAGAGGTAGTGTACACCTTGGAGTCCTAGAGGTAGTGTACACCTTGGAGTCATAGAGGTAGTGTACACCTTGGAGTCCTAGAGGTAGTGTACACCTTGGAGTCATAGAGGTAGTGTACACCTTGGAATCCTAGAGGTAGTGTACACCTTGGTCTCCTAGAGGTAGTGTACACCTTGGAATCCTAGAGGTAGTGTACACCTTGGAGTCATAGAGGTAGTGTACACCTTGGAGTCCTAGAGGTAGTGTACACCTTGGAGTCCTAGAAGTAGTGTACACCTTGGACTCCTAGAGGTAGTGTACACCTTGGAGTCATAGAGGTAGTGTACACCTTGGAGTCCTAGAGGTAGTGTACACCTTGGACTCATAGAGGTAGTGTACACCTTGGAGTCATAGAGGTAGTGTACACCTTGGAGTCATAGAGGTAGTGTACACCTTGGAGTCCTAGAGGTAGTGTACACCTTGGAGTCCTAGAGGTAGTGTACACCTTGGGGTCCTAGAGGTAGTGTACACCTTGGAATCCTAGAGGTAGTGTACACCTTGGGGTCCTAGAGGTAGTGTACACCTTGGAATCCTAGAGGTAGTGTACACCTTGGAATCCTAGAGGTAGTGTACACCTTGGAGTCCTAGAGGTAGTGTACACCTTGGAATCCTAGAGGTAGTGTACACCTTGGACTCCTAGAGGTAGTGTACACCTTGGAGTCATAGAGGTAGTGTACACCTTGGAGTCCTAGAGGTAGTGTACACCTTGGACTCATAGAGGTAGTGTACACCTTGGAGTCATAGAGGTAGTGTACACCTTGGAGTCATAGAGGTAGTGTACACCTTGGAGTCCTAGAGGTAGTGTACACCTTGGAGTCCTAGAGGTAGTGTACACCTTGGGGTCCTAGAGGTAGTGTACACCTTGGAATCCTAGAGGTAGTGTACACCTTGGGGTCCTAGAGGTAGTGTACACCTTGGAATCCTAGAGGTAGTGTACACCTTGGAATCCTAGAGGTAGTGTACACCTTGGAGTCCTAGAGGTAGTGTACACCTTGGAATCCTAGAGGTAGTGTACACCTTGGAGTCCTAGAGGTAGTGTACACCTTGGAGTCCTAGAGGTAGTGTACACCTTGGAGTCCTAGAGGTAGTGTACACCTTGGAGTCCTAGAGGTAGTGTACACCTTGGAGTCCTAGAGGTAGTGTACAAACTAAACAAAATCGCCTTATGGTAACCAGAATAAGTACGTCATCATGTGGAAAGGGTTAAACACCTTATCGTATTATACAGCGTAAGGAGATAGGTATCCTGACCAGGATTCAAACTCATTAACTCCAAATATTTTTGTGAGAGATGGTCACCAGATACACTCGACTATGAGCGGAGGAGTGAGTGGGTTCGAATCCTGGTCAGGATACCTCCCTCCCAACCTGTCCGACATTATCATTACACTGTAGAGGCGTATTTCTCAAGCTGGATCTAATATCAGTATGAATAAATTAAAAGACGTCACTGTGGTACCGAGCAAATGGGATGTAAACATAAACATAATTAGATATATGTGTCTTTTGAAGAAGTAATATTTCGTGTTTGCTTAATTGCGCAAAGTAATTCGCACCGACAAATTACACACAGTTTATCAAGTCGATTAAATCAATACCGTTTAAAGTCCACACCAAACAGTTAGCCAGTGCTGCCACTCTGTACAGTCCACACCAAACAGTTAGCCAGTGCTACCACTCTGTACAGTCCACACCAAACAGTTAGCCAGTGCTGCCACTCTGTACAGTCCACACCAAACAGTTAGCCAGTTCTGCCACTCTGTACAGTCCACACCAAACAGTTAGCCAGTGCTGCCACTCTGTACAGTCCACACCAAACAGTTAGCCAGTGCTGCCACTCTGTACAGTCCACACCAAACAGTTAGCCAGTGCTGCCACTCTGTACAGTCCACTCCAAACAGTTAGCCAGTGCTGCCACTCTGTACAGTCCACACCAAACAGTTAGCCAGTGCTGCCACTCTGTACAGTCCACACCAAACAGTTAGCCAGTGCTGCCACTCTGTACAGTCCACACCAAACAGTTAGCCAGTGCTGCCACTCTGTACAGTCCACACCAAACAGTTAGCCAGTGCTGCCACTCTGTACAGTCCACACCAAACAGTTAGCCAGTGCTGCCACTCTGTACAGTCCACACCAAACAGTTAGCCAGTGCTGCCACTCTGTACAGTCCACACCAAACAGTTAGCCAGTGCTGCCACTCTGTACAGTCCACACCAAACAGTTAGCCAGTGCTGCCACTCTGTACAGTCCACACCAAACAGTTAGCCAGTGCTGCCACTCTGTACAGTCCACACCAAACAGTTAGCCAGTGCTGCCACTCTGTACAGTCCACTCCAAACAGTTAGCCAGTGCTGCCACTCTGTACAGTCCACACCAAACAGTTAGCCAGTGCTGCCACTCTGTACAGTCCACACCAAACAGTTAGCCAGTGCTGCCACTCTGTACAGTCCACACCAAACAGTTAGCCAGTTCTGCCACTCTGTACAGTCCACACCAAACAGTTAGCCAGTGCTGCCACTCTGTACAGTCCACACCAAACAGTTAGCCAGTGCTGCCACTCTGTACAGTCCACACCAAACAGTTAGCCAGTGCTGCCACTCTGTACAGTCCACTCCAAACAGTTAGCCAGTGCTGCCACTCTGTACAGTCCACACCAAACAGTTAGCCAGTGCTGCCACTCTGTACAGTCCACACCAAACAGTTAGCCAGTGCTGCCACTCTGTACAGTCCACACCAAACAGTTAGCCAGTGCTGCCACTCTGTACAGTCCACACCAAACAGTTAGCCAGTGCTGCCACTCTGTACAGTCCACACCAAACAGTTAGCCAGTGCTGCCACTCTGTACAGTCCACACCAAACAGTTAGCCAGTGCTGCCACTCTGTAAAGTCGGCCAAATGTGTGATGTTTCGGCACCAAGTCAATTTTGATCCATAATTGGTAGCCCCATTATCTAAACTTGATTCATTCATTTCGTTTCGGATATACAAACATATTCATACACTTACCCACCCTATTCAAAATCTGACATACATTAATACAGCACAGAGCGAGCCAAACGTAATGAAAGCTAATACATGACTTATTAGCGCTACCGTACACTCGGATACCATAGTCTCGAGCCCAATCATAAAAATTCGTGGAATTAGCATATTTCTAGGTTTGGAAGTATATATCAGGAAACGAATTTATGAATTAAATTATCTATACATCAATTACAAAACTATACGGACTATTCATTGAAAAGCAAGTTATATACAAAAAGCAATCCAGATAGTTATAGTTGCATAAAGAAAAAAAAACATTGGGGGTCCACGAATTATTATGAGTGGCTAGAAACTATGGCATCCGAGTGTACCTGTAATTTGGCTCTGTCATGCTTTCAAATTTTGGGGAGTCACTTATTAGAGGCAGTCTTGCTTTTTGTCTCATTCATTTACATAGAAAAAAAGGAGTTGGAGCCGTAAACATTAATGTTATCATATATACGACAATTATATTAGTTTGTGTTATATAGAAAGATGGCTGAATTTAATTTTATGTTTTATATATCCACAACGATCGCATTGTTGCTATTAACCCCTTCAACACGATGACGTAATTTCCATCATATTTTGGTTAGCATTACACGATTTTCTTTATCTTATAATCTACCTCTACTACTCTAAAGGGGTAAATACTATTTCCACAACCCCTCTGAATAGCATGGGTCCTTCTTAAACTGCATAATATCGTTTAATTTTAGCTAGAAACAAAGGTATAAAGGTGTGATGGTGCTGAAGGGATTAATTCTGATAATTTTGATATCTTCTTCTCCCACTCCCTTAGAGCCTGAAACTCACAAGGGGTTAATTCATGTCTTGATTTCTTCGATTCTGGGTAGAGCTAGAGGATTTTCTAAAGCTCAGGATAATAGAAAATCTGTTAATCCATTCAGTACCAGTGATGTCCTGTTCATTATATTCTGGCTACTATTAGACGATTGTATGTAGCTTTGGAAAGACGTATAGCCTGTGAAAGGCTGAAGAGTATCTCGATTAATTCGTATACCTATAAGAGATCCTTCTTAAACTGCACAAAATCATATACATGCAGCTAGAATTAAATCTAAGAGGGGATGGGCGTATTTATTTGCTTATTTATTCATTTATTTCCTATTACTTTCTTCCTTAGACCTTCATCAATCCTAAAAAACAACCCCCTTCTAGATAAATGTGTACATTATTCGGTTGGAGAATGTCCCGGCCGAAGGCCAGTTTCTCCTATATTAAAAAAATTACACCCAAATGACAAGAAAGGTTTTAATATGGAGTGAAAGTTCTTGAAAATGGCAAACTAATAGGCCGGACGTCTTAAAATCTGAAATGTAATGGTCCTAAACATGAGGGAGAAAGGGGTCCAGAAAACCCGACCATCCCCCGTTAAAAAAACGTCGCGGGTACAGAAGGGGTTAAGCACCGCAACGCAAGGGGCGAGGCTGAAAAAATAACCCGAGTGATGAAAAAAAAATAGCCGGCCTGGAATATGTGGGGTTAATTTTAGTCTCCCCAGCACTCCACCTATCCCCCCCCCCCCCTCCCCTCCCACCCCTTCCCCCTCCAGGCGCCACGCTCTCCAGGGGGCCTTTATGGTGGGGTTATTAAGGCTGGAGAGGGGAGGAGTGGGGAGTTGGGGGGGGAGGTATTAAGGCCGGAGGGGAGGAGGGAGAAGTGAGAGATATGAAGGGGAATGGGGAGTGAATAGAGAGATGGGGAAGGGGGAAGTGGGGGAGGGATATTAAGGCCGGGGGGGGGAGGGTTGGGTGGGTATTAAGGCCGGAGGAGAGGAGGGGGAACTGAGAGATGAGGGGGAAGAGGGAGTGAATAGAGAGATGGGGGGAGGAGGGGGAAGTGGAAAGGGGGGGGAGGTATTAAGGCTGGAGGAGAGAGAGAGAGAGAGATGGGGGCACTAACCTTGTGAAAATGATGACACTCTTTCTCACTTTGCTCAGAATTAATGCAGTATTTTATGTATTGATATTTTTTATGTTTCTGTTTGTATATTTTAACTAGATGAATTTAATTATGATTAGGAAGGATCTGTCGGGGTACAAAGGAATAGTAGAGATAGTTTTGACCTCATTCCCTCTTAAAAATGCTTCCTAACACGCATACAATCGTCTAATATTAAGTGGAATACTATTTCTGTCAGGTCTCACCATACTGAAGGGGTTAAGACAAAGAGAGAGAGAGAGAGAGTGTGTGAGAAAGAGAGAGTACGAGTGAGAGAGAGAGAGAGTGATAGTGAGAGAGGGTGAAAGAAAGAAAGTGAGGATGGTATCTTACGTAAACTACCTGGTTGAGAAAACACCTCAAAGGCTACAGTGCAAGGGAGTGTAAAGCCGGTATCACACGAGCGATTTTTCCCTCAACATATATCCTCAACACTGGTCTGGCAGCTTATGGGGTCAACATTTACAATATTTCTGTTACCTATTCATATACCATTAGTCTAGTTTCCGATGCCAGTGTAAAATATTCCAGAAATGTTGGCAGATAAATGTTGATCATCTAATGTTGACTCAAAAAGCCCTGGTGTGATACCGGCTTAAGAAGTGCCATCCACATAGGTTCCTCAGTGCCCCCCCCCCCCCCCCCCCACACACACACACCATGGACCAGGCCTATAGAGAGTTTTATAGAGTGTACCTTTTAAGCTCTTGGCTGACCCCCCCCCCCCTACCATACACTAGACTTAGAGCCTTACACAGTACTTACTCTGTGTGTGAGGGGGGGGGGGGGTATGAGTGTGTGACAGAGAGAAAACAAACGTGAGAGTGAGTGAGGGGAGAGAGGGAGTGAGAGTATGAGTGTGTTTTCAAGGCAGCATAAAAGGTGCCATCCGCATAGGGTTTTATTTTGTTTTGCTTATTACTATATACGCCAACCTTCCCCCCCCCCCCCCCATAGGCTTACACAGGCTTAACGGGAGATGGGTCGTTTTTCTGGCCTCACTTCTCCCTCGTCTATAGACCCATTACTTTTGAGATTTGAAGACGTATGGCCCATTAGTTTAGTGATGTTAACACCTTTGGCCCCATTTCGTTGCCAATTTTAATTTAAAACCTTTCGTGTTATTTAGGTGTCGATTTTTTCCTGGCTGTACTTTTAAGAAGAAGCATTTTTCTACCGAAAAATTTAAAAATTCATCTTGAAAGAGGGTCTAGGAGTGTTTTTCTAAGCTTGATGGAGGTCTAGCGAGAAAACTAAACAAAACAAAAAAATAATATATGAATAGATAGACCAAAAAAACAGTCACTAGCCCCTTAAACAATACCGTAGGGTAGGGGAAACAGGTCACACCGGTACTACTCCTAAACGGCCACACTCCTAAACGGTCACAATCCTAAACGGCCACACTCCTAAACGGCCACACTCCTAAACGGCCACAATCCTAAACGGCCACAATCCTAAACGGTCACAATCCTAAACGGCCACAATCCTAAACGACCACAATCCTAAACGGCCACACTCCTAAACGGCCACACTCCTAAACGGCCGCACTCCTAAACGGCCACACTCCTAAACGGCCACACTCCTAAACAGCCACACTCCTAAACGGCCACAATCCTAAATGGCCACAATCCTAAACGGCCACACTCCTAAACGGCCAGAATCCTAAACGGCAACACTCCTAAACGGCTACACTCCTAAACGGCCACAATCCTAAACGGCCACACTCCTAAACGGCCACACTCCTAAATGACCACACTCCTTAGTAGCTACACTCCTAAACGGCCACATTCCTACACGGCCACACTCCTAAACGGCCACACTCCTAAACAGCCACACTCCTAAACGGCCACACTCCTAAACGGCCACACTCCTAAACAGCCACACTCCTAAACGGCCACAACATTGAATGGCCAAACTCCTAAACGGTCACACTTCTAAACGGCCACACTCCTAAACGATCACACTCCTAAACGGCCACACTTCTAAACGGCCGCAATTCGAAACGGCCACACTCCTAAACGGCTACAATACTAACCGGCCACACTCCTAAACGGCCACACTCCTAAATGGTCACACTCCTAAACGGCCACACTCCTAAACGGCCACAATCCTAAACGGCCACACTCCTAAACGGCCACAATACTAACCGGCCACACTCCTAAACGGCCACACTCCTAAACGGCAACAATCCTAAACAGCCACACTCCTAAACGGCCACAATACTAACTAATGGGCCGAACGTCTAAAAATCTAAAAACCAATGGGGCTGAACACGAGGTTGAATTGTGGCCAGACAAACCGGCCCATCCCCCCGTAAATAGACCTATAGGATACAACCTTAAGGGGGATGGCTTTTCTGGATCCCGTCTAAATAAACCGTCTAAATAGAGCTACATTGCAACTTTTAAAAAGCCGCCGGTACAGAAGGGGTTAACCCTCTGAGGATTGTGACGCCTTTTGATAGTTTATTCTGACTATTAATAGACGATTTCATTCGGTAAAGGAGGGATCACCGTAAATCAAAAGGTTACTGGAGAGCGACTTTACCCCTTTGATTGCTAGAGGTCTTTTCTAAGCTGTGTACATTCGTCTAATAGTAGCCAAAGACACTGCTAAAATGTGTCATGATCCTCATAGGAGCTACTACACAATCCCAAGCCATAACTTGACATTATATTTTATAATAGTCGATTTGTTTTCTGAGTATGAGGAAGTTATAACGTCGTGGGCAAGGCATAAGGCGTTCATTAATTAGTTTGTTATGCCTCTCACCTCGCCCTAACTTAAGGCACCTTTGAGTATCCAGAACCATAACTACCGAGGGAAAAGTTAAGGTTCGCTAATATTATACCATGCTCAGTTACGTGTCGTGGGAACTAAACCCAACTCTAACAGCCGTATCCTCAGACGTGTGGGGTGGGTGACATCCATCCCTTAATGAACGAAGATACTGGAACTGAGAGTTAATTAATGAAAAAGAACATGAAATCTCCCAAGTTTTAAAAGGTAACAATTTATCTCGTCTGTTTTCGTTCATCAAAGAGTAGGGTTTCCTGGTGGGAATGTAAATCATGTCGTCATTTGAATACCACATACGATTCTGGTGATTTACACAACAATATGGCGATATTATTCACTTGGTAACCCTAAGCCGGTGTCACACGAGCGATTTTTCCATCAATTTTTACGGGCAATTGCAGTCTGGCAGCTTCAAATTGCAAGTTCCACAAGGATTAAAGTACTTAACATAACTTAAGGAACACCCCGTTCTTAACATTAATCCTCCATTACCAATCCCAATGCACTTGAATAAATTAATGAAAGCATATGATCCTCCCGGGATTCGAAATCGGCACACTACACCAAGAACATAAGCATTTAAACCATTACACCACCATTAAACTACCTTCGATCTACTTCCTGATTCCAATACGAAAGAACTTCAAAATAATAAGAGACAAAAACTAGCTCATCGAAAATTGCCGGAAAATGCGCTCGTGTGACACCACCTATAGAGTCGGTTCCGTGTGACACCACCTATAGAGTCGGTTCCGTGTGACACCACCTATAGAGTCGGTTCCATGTGACACCACCTATAGAGTCGGTTCCATGTGACACCACCTATAGAGTCGGTTTTCCACCTATAGAGTCGGTTCCGTGTGACACCACCTATAGAGTCGGTTCCATGTGACACCACCTATAGAGTCGGTTCCATGTGACACCACCTATAGAGTCGGTTCCGTGTGACACCACCTATAGAGTCGGTTCCATGTGACACCACCTATAGAGTCGGTTCCGTGTGACACCACCTATAGCGTCGGTTCCATGTGACACCAGCTATAGAGTCCGTTCCATGTGACACCACCTATAGAGTCGGTTCCATGTGACACCACCTATAGAGTCAGTTCCATGTGACACCAGCTATAGAGTCGGTTCCATGTGACACCACCTATAGAGTCGGTTCCATGTGACACCACCTATAGAGTCGGTTCCATGTGACACCACCTATAGAGTCGGTTCCATGTGACACCAGCTATAGAGTCGGTTCCATGTGACACCACCTATAGAGTCGGTTCCGTGTGACACCACCTATAGAGTCGGTTCCATGTGACACCACCTATAGAGTCGGTTCCATGTGACACCACCTATAGAGTCAGTTCCATGTGACACCAGCTATAGAGTCGGTTCCATGTGACACCAGCTATAGAGTCGGTTCCATGTGACACCACCTATAGAGTCGGTTCCATGTGACACCACCTATAGAGTCGGTTCCATGTGACACTATAGAGTCGGTTCCATGTGACACCACCTATAGAGTCGGTTCCGTGTGACACCACCTATAGAGTCGGTTCCGTGTGACACCACCTATAGAGTCGGTTCCGTGTGACACCACCTATAGAGTCGGTTCCATTTCATCTGACACAAAATTGAATCCCTTAAGGGGAGGTGTTTAGTTTGGTCCCTAGATATCCATCAAGCTTAAGATTACACCCCCTTAAGCCCCTCTCAAGATAAATTTGTACATTTTTCGGTAGAAAAATTTCCCGGCTGAAAGCCGGTTCCTCTTAAATTACAGGCTCGCTATCGCTCGCCAGGATAAAATCGACACCTAACTGGAACGAAAAGTCTTAAAATTGACAGAAATGGGTCGAAGGTTCTTAAAATCGTCATAATAATGGGGCGAACGTCTTAAAATTAGAAAAGCAATCGGGCTAAACATGAGGGAGAAAGCAGTCGAGAAAAAAATATCTCAAGTGGAAATCTCCCCTTAAGCCGGTGTTGCACGAACAAATGTTACGTCAATTTTTACGGGTAATTATAGTCTGACGGCTTCAAAATTTAGGTTCCATAAGTATTAAACTAGCTAACGTAATCTACCTTCGATCTAATGCCCGACTCCAATGCGAAAAAGCCTCAAAATGGTACGAGACCTAAACTTGCTCCTAGAAAATTGACGGAAAATGCGCTCGTGTGACACCGCCTTTACTCAACTGATTGTTCAATACTTTTTGGAATAATCGGAATGTATTGTGTCTCAGCATTATCTAATTACCGAATTTTATTAATTAACAACACACTATATTTCAAAATGTTCATAAAGGAACTCTAGGAATGATAAGGGTAGACAACATCTTAACTAGCTTCTATAACTCCCACAGGTCTTTCCTAAGCTATTCAACAAATGTTCAAAATGTAATAGAGGAGTAATTGAGGTAAGGATGTTGTAATTTAGTGTCATATAGTTTCGAGTACTTTATATAATTTGGTGTTTGCATATCTTATACACAACCAATATTGTCTGACGTGAAATAGATATTCGGCCACACATTTCAGGCCTGTTATTTGGTATTTGTATTTTATATTATTTTGTATATTGTCCTTCTGTATTTTAGTCTGGCTAATATCTGACGATGTTGAATAGCTTAGGAAGGACCTTGGGAGTTATGGAAGCTAGTTAAGATGTTGTCTACCCTTATAATTCCTAGAGTTCCTTAATATTCTGAACAAAATCGTCGAATGGTAGTCAGAAAAAGTAGGAACTAAGTACCAAAGACATTAAGAAGTAGAACGGTGAATACTCGAACCAGAAATACTTAGTACCCCCTTTGATCTAGACGTACTTCCTACGCTACATAAAATAGTTTAATCTTGGCCAGAATAAAACTCAAATATATACTGAAGGTGTTAATATAATAATATATATTCACAAAGGATAACTAATGTGTACCCTTTGCTGCCTAGTGTTGTATAAAATAGTCTAATGTTAGCCAGAACAAAAGCGAATATGACTATAAAAAAAATAGTCATAATTATACAGTACATAAACATTTGGAAGATATTAATCCTTTCAAGATTCAATACGCATTACTTTTCTGTCGTCTGGCTGTTATAAGACGATTCTATTGATATTAGAAAGGGTATATGGGAGTCAGGGGGTTAATTGAAATAGTCTTTACCCATAACAAATCCACAGATCCGCCCTCAACTGTATAAAATCGTCTAATAATAGCCAGAACAAAATGTCAAAATTCGTCATAATCCTCAGGCGGTGAATATATACTGTCCAAACTAAATCCCCACCAAAGATAAATAGCTAAATATGTATGCAGGTCTGGACCACCAAAACTCCACGTCTAAGCAATTAAGGGAGCCCACCTCGCTTTTTTCTCTTTCTCTCCCTCTCTCTTTGGCTTGTATTCATTCGGCTCCTTTCAGCCTACTGTTTTAAGACGTTTATCCCCATCCAGGTGTCAATATTTTCCTGGCGAGCCAGCATATACTGTATATACTTTTGTTTTGACAGCAAGCTTATTAATTTTTCACATTTTTCGATAGCAAAATTTCTCCGGCGAAGCCGGATTTCTCCATACAATGCTGGCTCGCTATCGCTCGCCAGGAAGAAATCGAAACCTGGATGGGGATAAACGTTTTAAAACAGTTGGCTGAATGGGGCCGAATGGATACAAGCCAGGGAAAGAGAGAAAAGGAGAGAAAGATAACACAAAATCCGGTGACCCCCTTAAACTATGTAGGCTGCAAGTTAGACACCACGCTAGAATAAACCACTCCAACACCACCACCACTGACACTGAAAACATTATACCCTGTCCATAATAGGTAGGCTCTAACTTGTAACTCTTAACCCCTTCAATACCAGTGACGTTTGATTGTTTTCACCTATTAAATTTAGACGATTTTATAAAGCTTCAGAAAAATATGATGGTAGCTAAAAGGATTAATTGAGATAATATGTTCAATAATCTGTTACTATACCCTGTTCATAATAGATAGGCCATAAATTGTAACTCTTGCCCTCTGTAACTCAAAAAGGGCTAGAGCGAATGGGCTGTCCAATCGATTTGTGCCCATAGCTTCGGGTACACGAGCATCTGAAATGTCATAATCAGCCTATTTTCAGTGGTATTGAAACGAGAACAAAAACGAGTATCCACAATAAAGGCTCAATTGACCACTCGCGAGTTTCAGGCTATAAGGAAGTTGGAGCCGTGAACATCGACATTAAAGAGAAATGCAATAATAATGTGGGTTTCTGATGGATATAAAGTATAATTAATTTGGTTTTATGTATTTATATATGTATTATGACCGTATGTTAGCTGATAATTCTGCTAAATATTGATGGCCACAGCTCCAACTTCCTTATATGCCAAAACTCGCAAGTGGTCAATTACAATGCTGATGGTTCTAATGAATCCAGGGGGTTGGTTGTACTCTACTTGGGGAAAATAGTTGGGCGTATTCCATACATTAATTCCTAATCCATGTTTTTGTTTTAAATCTTTGAATAGCCAAGGGTTTAGCCCACGTGATTTTTGAGATTTCATTTTGATATATTATGCTCACATAAGTTAATATAATTGGTATGTGTTAGCCTGAATGACAGAGAGCGAGTGAGTTAGAGAGCTACATAGAGCTACATAGAGCTACATAGATACACAGACCACACAGACCTCAAGGTCCTTACTAGGCAGTCTGGCCTTACAAACTATATATGCATATATGCATATATATACATATATACATATATATACATATATACACCGGTACATACATGTACACACATACACATACATACATACATACATACATGCAGTATATATACACATACTGTACAGTGCACACACATACACTTACATACATTTTTTTTTTTTTTTTTTTTTTATATCACCCCAGCCCTCTGCAGATAGAGGTCAAGCCTTCCCTTGAAAGCGTTTATTGTGTCGCTCTCCACCACTCTCGCTGGTAGTTTATTCCACTCTGTCGCCACACTGTAGGTGAAGAAACTCTTTGTGACATCTAGGTTTGCCTTTTTGGTTTTTAATTTCATTCCATTTCCGCGAGTTTGATTAGTATTGTTTAATGTGAATAGTGCATTTACATCGACTTTGTCGAAACCTTTTAGTATCTTAAAGCACTCAATAAGCTGACCCCTCAACCTCCTCTTTTTTAATGAGAACAGGTTCAATCGTTTAAGTCTTTCTTCATATGGTTTATTTCTTAATGAGGGTATCATCTTCGTTGCTCTACGCTGTACTGACTCGAGTCTTACAATGTCCTTGATCAGATAAGGTGACCAGAACTGCACACCATATTCAAGGTGGGGCCTCACCATACTTTTGAACAGTGGCACTATTACGTTTTCATGTTTATATGTACATTTTCGTTTAATAAAGCCCAATGCTATGTTTGCCTTATTTGCAGCTGCTATACATTGGTCGGAAGTTTTTAGGTTTTCAGATATTAGTACCCCTAGGTCTTTTACTACCGTTGCGGTTTTTATTTGTTTGCCATTCATTTCGTATTTGTATTTCATATTTCTGCTACCAACCTGCAGCACCTGACATTTATCGACATTGAAGGGCATCTGCCATTTTTTCGACCACTCTGATATTTTGTTTAAATCAGATTGCAACGCATTTCTATCATCTTCGTTCAGGACTGTATTTCCTATTTTTGTATCGTCGGCAAATTTGGAAATGGTGTTGTTTACCCCTACATCAATATCGTTAATGTAAATGAGAAACAGGACCGGTCCAAAGACTGAACCCTGTGGAACTCCACTAGTGACAGGCTCCCACTCCGATTCCACTCCATTTATCACCACTCTCTGTCTTCTGCCTGTAAGCCAATTTTTTATCCAAGAATGAATTTCACCTTTGATACCTATCCTCTCCAGTTTAGCCAATAGTTTTCGGTGAGGCACCTTGTCGAAAGCTTTTTGAAAGTCCAAGAAGATTATATCTAGTGATTTCGTCATGTCGTTATATGTGAATAGTTTGTTATAAAATTCAATCAAATTTGTTAGGCATGACTTATTTGATCTAAAGCCGTGTTGACTATTTTTGATTAGGTTGTTTGATTCGAGGTAATCTACTATCTTATCTCTAAGGATTTTTTCCATGATTTTTCCTACAATTGAAGTTAGACTAATTGGTTTGTAATTACTCGCTTTGGCCTTGCTACCCTTCTTGTATATCGGCGTAATGTTCGCATCTTTCCAATCACTCGGTACAATCCCCTGTAGTAATGATAAGTTAAATAGTTGTGTCAGGGGTTTTGCTATTTCGTCCTTAACATTCTTAATTATTTTCGGGTGGAGCATGTCGGGTCCCGGGGTCTTATTTACATTTAAATTACTCAATTTGCTTTGTACTTCGCTAACACTGATGGTGAAATCTCCTATCACATGAGTTGAGGTGTTATTTTCAAGGGTATGATCGATAATTTCTTCTGTGAAAACTGAGCCAAAATATTTGTTGAGCAGATTTGCCGTGTTTGTGTCACCTGTTATTGTCTGGCCATCTTCTATTAGCGGTCCGATTCCGCTTTTGATCTGTTTATTTTTATTTACGTAACTGTAGAATTTTTTGGGGTTTGTGGCACTTTCTCTGGCAATAGTTATTTCGTAATTTTGTTTGTTCGCTCTAATTATTTTTTTCACTTCCCTTCTGCTATTTTTGTACAAGTTTTTAATTACTTCAGTGTTTGTGTTATTTTTTACAAGTTTGTGGAGTTGATTCCTTTTCCTTATTGCCTTGCCAATGTCTCTACTGTACCAAGGGGGCATACTTGATTTCGTATTACGTTTTGGTTTCATGGGTACAAATTGTTTATGCGCCTCTGTAATTGTAGACTTAAAATTTCCCCATAGTTCATTTACTTCGTTTATATTTATGAGGTTTGAGTGTATGTTTGATAGCGATTCCTTAAGTCCGTCATAATTTGCGTTTTTGAAGTCCGAAACCATTCCTGTTGTTTTTACTGAGGAATATTTGCTTATAACGTTGATTCTTAAGATTTTATGATCGGACGTTGCCAGATGTTCACCTACATCCAGGTTTGATAATAGATTTTCTTGGGTAGTGATTACGAGGTCTAATATATTCCTGTCTCGCGTCGGCTGTTTTACGTGTTGAGTCAAAAAATTGTCCTGGATGAAGCTTGTCATTAGGCGTGACTCAGCATTTTTTCCGGTCGTGGTGTTCCAGTCAATTAGGGGGAGGTTATAGTCACCTAGTAAAACTGTTTCGTCGGAATTAAGGGTTTTCTCTAGTATTTCATAAAAAATGGTATCATCGGCAACAGTTAGTCTCGGTGGTCGGTACGCTGTAGTGATATTTAAGTTCATGTTTTTTGTATTTATTTTGACGCACACTATTTCTGCATTACTTTCGGGGAGAGTCACCTCAACTGGGTTTAAGTAGGTTGCAACGTACATTGCAACCCCCCCTCTTTGTTTTCCATTGTTACGGTCTTTATGAAAAAATTTATATGGCTCTATGTGATATTCATGAAGTAGATCTTTATTTTTAAGGTTCAGATGTGTTTCCGTTATACAAATAACGTCAACTTTCTCATTTAATAACAGACATTTGAGTTCGTCTATTTTGTTTCTTATTGAGCAGGCATTTATGGATATTATTTTTATATCATTTCTCTCAGCATGCGCTGGATTTGTTTTTCTTATTGGTGGGGATGGGTTTGGGGTTGTGACTTGAAGCCGCGGCGGGTTGTCAAATTCATTCAGTTGGTTGGGTTGGCTTGGATGGGGTTGGGTGGGGTTGTTTAGTTTGTTTTGTGGTTCAGGTAGGTAAATTTTCGCAACTTGTGGGCCATTGGGGTTGACGGTTTCGTTTAAATGGTTGTGATGGACTTGGAAGGGTTGGGCGAGGTTATTTATTTTTCTTAACTGTGCGGGTGGAGTTTGATTGGGTAGGGTTGTGGGAGGGCTTTTCCGGGGGTAGCGATGTCAATACTCAGAGGAGTCTATTAGCATAGTTATCTCTCGGTCCTGACTGGCGTTGTTTTCAAGGGCAATGTAGGTTGCTTGATTTAGGGTGTCACTCATGTGCTGAACGCCTTTTTCTGATAAATGAATGCCATCTCCGCTGTACAGGGACGAGTTCCCTACAAAGGTGGTCCAATTGTCCACATACAGTATCTGTATGTACCTGAGAGAGAGAGAGAGAGAGACCAGGGTATGACTAAGGTGATTATATCTGTCCCTTGTTGACCTAGGTAAGTGGAGCCCTAATGTTTGTTGACTGTGTAGTGTAGTGTAGAGAGTGTGAGAGTGTATGTGTGTGTGTGTGTGTGTGTGTGTGTGTGTGTGTGTGTGTGTGCTAATCGAGGTAAATAGGACTATATTGTTTGTTTGAGTGTCTATTTAAGTGTGTGTGTGTGTGTGTGCTAATCGAGGTAAACAGGACTATATTGTTTGTTTGAGTGTCTATTTAAGTGTGTGCGTGTAGTGTATGTGTGTGTTTGTGTATACTTTTATGTTTTTATTTTTCCCAACTACTCCCTCTCGGGCATAGGCTGAGAGCCTGTACATTCAACCGTACATTGAACGGTGAAGCCCGTGAGGTCTTGTGCCAGTCTAGGGAGTGAAATATGTGAAGCACTTTGGGATACAACCAACCCACGGCTCGAAGCAGCTACATCTCTGAAACTGCTTCGCTCCAATGCTTCACTGTCTCACCACCTAGACTCGGAACATCACTCTCTCAGAACGCCACCTATTGAGCAATGAACTCACTAGGCATTGCTCCCCTGTAGCATATTTTGAATATGGGAATATTCATACAGTGCTATTTAATCAGGGAACAATGAGGGTATTTTGTTGGCGTTTCGGCGGGCTTTGTGATAATGCACTGATACTAGGTACAGTCTGTGTGTGTGAGTGTGTAGTGTGTGTGTGTGTGTGTGTGTGTGTGTGTGTGTGTGTAGTGTTCTGTAGAGTGTGTGTGTGTGTAGTGTACTGAAGTGTGTATGTGTGTGTGTGTGTACGTGTGTGTGTTAATCGAGGTAAATAGGACTGTATTGCTTGATTGTATGTCCATTTACTGTGTACATGTGTGTGTGTGTGTATACGTGTGTGCATGTGCGTGTACGTGTCATTAACTTTGTCCCGTGTTGAGTGGAGTAGCATTGTTTGCTTCATTACGGTCATTTGTGTGTGTGTATGTATGTACTGTGTGTGTGTGTGTATGTATGTGTGTATGCTTTATCACGGTCATATGTGCGTGTGTGTACAGTCGGCCACAAGAGTTATGATACACCCACCAGTTAACCCTTTCAAGATTATGACGCATTTTGATAGTTTATTCTACCCATCATTAGAAGATTGTATACAGTTTAGGAAGGATCTGTGGGAAATATAATCGTTAAATAATAGCCAGGAACCATAAAAGAAAGGCGTACGCGGATCTTGAAAGGGTTAAGAGGGGGGAAAAATGTAATGAGGGGGAGATGGGTCGCTTTTCTAGACCCCCTTCTCCCTCATGTTTAGCGCCATTAGTTTTCAGATTTTCAGATGTTTGCCCCATTAGTTTGTCGATTTTAAGACCTTTCGCCCCATTTCTTTATCAATATTAAGACCTTTCGTGCTATTTAGGTGTCGTTTTTTTCCTGGCGAACGATAGTGAGCCTGTAATTTTGGAAGAACCGAAAAATGTACAAATTAATAATTATACAAGGAGGTTCTGATGGATTTTTTTTTTTTTTTTTTTTTTTTTTTTTTTTTTTTTTTTAAAGTTTGATGGAGCTCGAGGGAAAAAAAAAAAAAAAAACAAAAAAAAAAAAAAAATACCAAACAATGAACCCTCATCCCTTAGAGGTTCCACATAACTCCCCGGTGACACTGTACACTATTATGCCCCCCACCACCACCACCACCACCACCACCACCACCCCCACCACCACCACCCCCAGTGAGAGAGTTTTACCAGACATACACCATTAGTATATGTTATCACTCCTACAGCCTTCAAGGGGAATTATTTTTTCGGGACTCCCTTCTCCCTCGTCGTTAGCCCCATTAGTTCAAGGTTTTAAGATGTACGCCCTATTTGTTAGGCGATTTTAAGACCTTTCGCCCCATTTCTTTGTGAATCTTAAAACCTTTTGTGCCACTTAGGTGTTGCTTCTTTTCTTTCTGGTGAGCGATAGAGAGCCTCCTATTTAGGAGAAACCAGCCTTCGGTCAAGACATTATTCTACCAACAAAATTACAAAAACAACTCAAAGAGGAGTCTTGGGGGTATTATGCAAGATTGATGGAAGTCTAGGAAGGAAACTTTAAGAAATAATAATAATGATACAAGAAAATATATATAATAAATAAAATCCTCTTAATAACTTACTATTTATTTAAGGGAAGATGTTTTTTTAGATAGATAGATAGATAGATACATAGACAGACAGACAGACAGACAGACAGACAGACAGACAGATAGATAGATAGATACATATATACAGTAGATAGATTAACAGATAGACAGATAGATAGATAGATAGATACATAGACAGACAGACAGACAGACAGACAGACAGATAGATAGATAGATACATATATACAGTAGATAGATTAACAGATAGACAGATAGATAGATAGATAGATACATAGACAGACAGACAGACAGACAGACAGACAGACAGATAGATAGATAGATACATATATACAGTAGATAGATTAACAGATAGACAGATAGATAGATAGATAGATACATAGACAGACAGACAGATAGATGGATATATACATATATACAGTAGATAGATTAACAGATAGATAGATAGATAGACATATTCTGCAACGAACTCTCAGCAAGATAATATATATATACATATATATATCAGTAGTATAGCAATTCTTTGGATGACATGATTTAATTACGATGCAATTAAGCAAAATTTCCAAATGCTTCAAGAATGGTAATAGTATTTAAGTTATGCTATTAGGCCCTGTTCCCAAAAGAGCTTAAATGTTTCAACATTGGTAAGTTGGAATTTATATTCATTTTAAAAGTAGTGGGTTTAACATTGAGATTTTCAAGGGGACAGTGGTTATTTTGGGGGTCTATTTATTTATATATTCATTAATTTATTTTAGTTTGCTCCCTAGACCTTCATCACACTTTATAATACATCCATTACATCCCCTTTCGAGATTAATTTGTACAATTTTCGGTAGCAAAATGTCACGGCCGAAGGCCGGTTCCTCCACAATTACAAGCTCGCTATCACTCGCCAGGAAAAAATCGATATCTAAAGGGCACGAAAGGTATTAATATTGACAAATAAATGGGGCGATAGGTCTTAAAATCGACAAATTAATGGAGCAAACGTCTAAAAACAATGTGGCTAAACACGATGGAGAAGGGGGTCCAGATAAAGGCCCATCTCGCCTTAAGCCCTTGAGGATCTGTGAACACAATGGTAAAGGCGGTGTCACACGAGCTCTTTGTCCGTCAATTATTTCAGGCAATTGACCACTTGCGAGTTTCAGGCTACAAGGAAGTTGGAGCCCTGAACATCGATATTAAACAGATATGCAATAATAATAGACGTTTCTGATGGATAAATGTTATGTTGAATTGGGTTTTATGTATTTATAAATGTACTACGACCGTATTTTGGCTGTACATTCTGTTAAATATCGTTGTCTACAGCTCCAACTTCCTTATAGAACGAAATTCGCAAGTCGGCAATTGTAGTCTGGCAGCTTCAATGTCTACGTTCCATAAGAATTAAACTAGCTACACTCTGCTTCTTCTCAACTGACGGTATAGTGCAAAGTTTCCATCAAGGTTGTTCAGTTATTTTGAAGATTTGGTAGTGGAATAAGATGCTGATGATATAAACTTGGTCCTAATATGATAGTAGCAGTTTCATATTTTGTCCACTAAGTACCGAGAAATCAGCTGCTAACATAATCTAGCATAATCTACCTTCGATCTAGTTTCCGATATAATTGCGAAAAAGCGTAAAATAGTACGAGAAAAACGAGTTCATGGAAAATTGGCTGAAAATGCGTTTGTGTGACACTGTGTGAATAAAATAAACAAGGCTTCATTCCCATTGATTGTTGACGGAAAAACAAAGGTAATGAAAATTGTTGTGTTGACTTTATATGTAATACTCCATCCGTCATGTTATTGTGTGTATGTGTGTGTGTGTGTGTGTGTGTGTGTGTGTGTGTGTGTGTTTAATAATAATAATAATAATCATAATACTAATATACTGTTTAATAATATAATAATAATATACTGTACATAGGAACAGTGTAGCTTAACTCTAACTTATATTATCTTATAATAAGGATCAAAGTATGAGGTTGTATAAGAGCTGTTTGCCGAGATAAATATTATGTGCTAGGTTGGCAGATGATTTTCCAGTTGAGATGATATATTGCATAGGAGCTATTCGACCAGTAACATTATGTACTAGGTATGCTGATAAAGATAATAGTTACGCATTTATAAAAGGGTATAAGGGTTTGTTGAAAGATATTGAGTTGATTTACTGACAACGTTACTGACTATGTTTACTGTTTAAAGTAAAGGGTTTGTTGAAAGATATTGAGTTGATTTACTGACAACGTTACTGACTATGTTTACTGTTTAAGGGTATAAGGGTTTGTTGAAAGATATTGAGTTGATTTACTGACAACGTTACTGACTATGTTTACTGTTTAAGGGTATAAGGGTTTGTTGAAAGATATTGAGTTGATTTACTGACAACGTTACTGACTATGTTTACTGTTTAAGGGTATAAGGGTTTGTTGAAAGATATTGAGTTGATTTACTGACAACGTTACTGACTATGTTTACTGTTTAAGGGTATAAGGGTTTGTTGAAAGTTATTGAGTTGATTTACTGACAACGTTACTGACTATGTTTACTGTTTAAGGGTATAAGGGTTTGTTGAAAGATATTGAGTTGATTTACTGACAACGTTACTGACTATGTTTACTGTTTAAGGGTATAAGGGTTTGTTGAAAGATATTGAGTTGATTTACTGACAACGTTACTGACTATGTTTACTGTTTAAGGGTATAAGGGTTTGTTGAAAGATATTGAGTTGATTTACTGACAACGTTACTGACTATGTTTACTGTTTAAGGGTATAAGGGTTTGTTGAAAGATATTGAGTTGATTTACTGACAACGTTACTGACTATGTTTACTGTTTAAGGGTATAAGGGTTTGTTGAAAGATATTGAGTTGATTTACTGACAACGTTACTGACTATGTTTACTGTTTAAGGGTATAAGGGTTTGTTGAAAGATATTGAGTTGATTTACTGACAACGTTACTGACTATGTTTACTGTTCGCCTAGTTACTATGTAAATGCTGATAATAAAAGTAAACGGATAATTAAGAATTACAGCAAGAGGCTGATAATATACCTGTATGAAATTCATAGATATGCTGACCTATATTTAACTGCATTATTGTAAATTTGATTAAACTAGTTAGATGCAACCGTGCTGTATACTTGCACAGTACATGTGCATGTACGTATCGCTACATACACATACACTGCATGTACATACACACACAATGCACACATCTAAGTGTATCAATATGCAGTTTATGCATTTGTATACATATATGAGTGCATTATACACACACATACACATAAATCCACATATGCATAACCATACACATACTGTGCGCACGCAAAACCATACACATATATACTTTATATGTATCTGTATTTACATACATATACACACGTATATACTCGTGCGTGAGTATACTGTCTATACATACACATACATAAATACCAGAAAACATACAGTCATAATCACAAACAAATATATAAATACAAATCAAACATAGAATATTATGGATTGGTGTGCAACATACAGTATACAGTATCAATATTGGGTCTGATTCATTTAGTATTTTGGAGGTAACTTTGTATGTACGTATAGCCTGTGTGGTGTGAGTTTAGACCGGGGAACGAGTATATTAAGCATAGCTATATTAGCACGGGAAAGGGGAGAACAACATTTACTTTAGTTTTGCTTGGTATGAAGTATGTTTTATTTGCTTGTGTTGTGATTGTTTGCTACAATACTTATTGTTGATCAAGTTGACGATGCTAGGGATGGGGCTGTTTTGATACCTTTGGGTTCTTGCTCGAATTGGGACGAGCGTGTTGTTGTGCCTGGTCGCTTGTCTTTGTAAGGGGGAGGGGGGGGTAACATATGTGTCTCTGTCTGGGGTTGGTCAATAGCTGTTCCCCAAATTTCTGGGTGAGGTTTTTGTGCATGCTGGCTAGTGGTTTTAGACCCAAAGTGACTAGTGATTCGTGATAATGTGTGTATGCGGGACCAAGGATGATCTTACATGCTATCTTATGTACTTGTTCTAATTGATGTTTTTGTGTTGCAGTAAGTGAAGAGGCCCACGCTGGGCAAGCATAGGTGAGTTTTGGCAGAATGAATAGAGAGTATACATATGTGAGATCAGGTGAGGGGACGCTGAGTGATTTGAGGCGACGGATGAGGTATAGTTGGAAACCAGAGACCTTGAATACTTCACTGATATGGGGTTTCCAGTTTAGTTTATTGTCTATGATAACCCCTAATAGTTTGAAACCAGAGACCTTGAATACTTCACTGATATGGGGTTTCCAGTTTAGTTTATTGTCTATGATAACCCCTAATAGTTTGAAACCAGAGACCTTGAATACTTCACTGATATGGGGTTTCCAGTTTAGTTTATTGTCTATGATAACCCCTAATAGTTTGAAACCAGAGACCTTGAATACTTCACTGATATGGGGTTTCCAGTTTAGTTTATTGTCTATGATAACCCCTAATAGTTTGAAACCAGAGACCTTGAATACTTCACTGATATGGGGTTTCCATTTATTGTCTATGATAACCCCTAATAGTTTGAAACCAGAGACCTTGAACAGTTTAGTTTATTGTCTATGTAATAGTTTGAAACCAGAGACCTTGAATACTTCACTGATATGGGGTTTCCAGTTTAGTTTATTGTCTATGATAACCCCTAATAGTTTGAAACCAGAGACCTTGAATACTTCACTGATATGGGGTTTCCAGTTTAGTTTATTGTCTATGATAACCCCTAATAGTTTGAAACCAGAGACCTTGAATACTTCACTGATATGGGGTTTCCAGTTTAGTTTATTGTCTATGATAACCCCTAATAGTTTGAAACCAGAGACCTTGAATACTTCACTGATATGGAGTTTCCAGTTTAGTTTATTGTCTATGATAACCCCTAATAGTTTGAAACCAGAGACCTTGAATACTTCACTGATACGGGGTTTCCAGTTTAGTTTATTGTCTATGATAACCCCTAATAGTTTGAACATGTTCACTACCTGTAGGACGTTTGATTAGAGTGTGATGAGAGGTGGTCATACACCGATGTACATCACTACCGTTTTATCACTATGGTCAAATCGTTTGCTGAAGTCCAACTCCTGAAGTCCATTCACGTTGTCTTGAAGGGTGCTGATGTCGGGGGCGGTGTTGTCAATACTGATTACGATGGTAGAGTCATCCACATATTTCCACCGTAGATTTGTGTCCCTCAGAGCGTTGTTTATGAGCATAAGGAAGCATAGAGGCCCCATTCTCGTACCCTGTGGTATGCCGCACGTTAGTGGGAGGGTGGCGGATATTTTACCCTGGTACCGTACTGCTTGGCGCCGGCCGGTGAGGAAGTCTGCTAACCATGCCACTAGGTGTGGGCGTAACCCTAGCTCCGCCGCCTTCCTGATGATTATGTTGTGATTCGCCAGGTCGAAAGCTTTACTGAAGTCGAAAAATGTGAGGGCTACCGATGTTTTTCTTTTTTCTAGGTTGCGATATATGAAGTCAAGGCAGCTCACTAGGAAGTATGTGGGGGAAGAAGCTTTCATATTGCCAAATTGCTGTGGATCAATTGGTGTGTATGTGTGTGTGTGTGTGTTATTTTGTTCTATTTTCTATTTTGTAATTGTGATAATAACTGCTGATTCTATATCATGGATAACAAATATATTTACTACCTACTGGTAGTGTAAATAAGTCACCATTAATGAAAGTATGTCAATAATTTAGAACCGTACTGCGTTGTTTACTGGGCGTTTTTTTTTTTTTTTTTTTTTTTTTTTTTTTTTTTTTCAATGTGAGTGAGGGAGACAAAATGCAGAACTGTCTGTAGCGAGAGCCTCCCCCAAAGTTGAAAGACTGCCAGGGTCAAAATCAAATGACGTTCGAGAAAAAATGCATGAACATACGGAGTTTGAATCAATTTAAGTCATAGGAAGAGGGAAAGACTGATTCTGGGAGAGAGTTACAAAGCTCAGCTGTTGAATAGAAGAAAGATTGAGAATACCATTTCACTCTTGGGTTAGAGAGCTGCACAGAGTAGGGATGGGATTGTGTTGCAAGACGGGTGCTACGTGCTCTACGAAGAGGGGGTGGTATACATTGAGAGAACTCTGAGGAACACTGATCATTGTAATAGCGGTAGAATACTGAGAGAGATGCAACATTGCGATGGAGAGAGAGCGACTGCAGAGAATTGGTGAGTGGACCTGAGTTAATGAGACAGAAGGCCTTCCTTTCCACTTTGTCTAGAAGTGCTGTGTGAGAGGATCCCCCCCATACGTGTGAACAATACTCAATACATGGACGCAATGTGCACCTGTACAGAGTAAGAAACTGCGCAGGGGTAAAGAACCCCCGGAGGCGGTTGAGCACACCCAGCTTCTGGGAAGCTGTTTTAGCATGAGTGGTAATATGATCTTTCCAAGAGAGATCAGAAGAAAAAGAGACACCAAGAATAGTAAGAGAAGATGAAGGGTAAATTTTAATGTTGTTGAAGAGTAGGTCATAGTTTTCTGGAAGGGGGCGACGAGTAGACAGATGGAGAAATTGAGTCTTGGCAGCATTGAAAGTAACAAGGTTTTCTCTGCCCCAGTTAGAGATAGTAGAGAGATCAGAATATAGGTGTTTTATGGCCTCCTTACGTGAGTTTTGGAGTTCCTGCTTTGGATGGTTTTGAGGGAGACTATTTGAATAGTGTAATGTAGAATCGTCAGCATATGAGTGAATGAGGCTGGAGGTGCGGTTGAGAAAGTCGTTAATTAATAATAGGAAGAGAATTGGAGATAGGACAGAACCCTGAGGAACACCGGAGTTGATAGGTTGAGGAAGTCCACAATCGCAGCTATGGAACGGCCGGAAAGGAAATTAGAGACGAAGGCACAGATGGAGGGATAGAAACTATAAGAGGGTAGTTTGGAAATAAGGGATGTTTGCCAGACTATATCGAAGGCCTTCAATATGTCTAGCACAACAGAAAACGTCTCACCGAAGTCCCGAAAGGAGGATGACCAAGAGTTAGCAAGATAAGAAAGAAGATCACCAGTAGAGCAGCCCTTAAGAAAGCCATACTGGCGGTCTGAGAGCAGGTTATGGGAAGATAAATGCTTAAGAAATGTTGAGGTAAAAATAGTTTCAAAAACTTTCAAGATGCAAGAAATGAGAGCAATTGGATGATAGTTGGAGAGTTGAGAGTGGTCACCCTTCTTTGGGACAGGTTGAATGAGAGCAAACTTCCAGCAAGAAGGGAAGACGTTAGAGGAGAGACAGAGACGGAAGAGTTTGCCTAGGCAGGGAGTCAGCACGGAAGCACAGTTTTTTAGTACAACGGGAGGAACACCGTCAGGGCCCGTACTCCTTCTTAGTATTAAGCCCAGAGAGGGTGGAAAGTACATACTTGAAAGATATTATGATATTAGGCATAAGTAGGAGAGAGGGGGGTGGAGAGGGAGGAACAGCACCGAAATCATCCAAAGTGGAGTTTTTAACGAAAGTGGTAGCTAAGAGTTCAGCTTTGTCAGAGGAAGAAGTGACGGTGGTGCCATCAGAGCGGAAAAGAGGAGGGAAAGACGAAGAAGAAAAATTGTTGGACAGGTTTTTAGCTAGATGCCAGAAGAATTGGGAAGAGCTAGAGTTGGATAGTTCAGTGCATTTATTATTTATACATGGATTAAGTAGATTATGACACGTTTTGACAGTTTATTGTGGCTATTAGTCGACGATATTATTCAGAGTAAAAAGTCAGGGAGTTAATTGAGATAATCTTTACACACAAGACGGTTTCAGTTGTGTTATTGGATTGATGGCCTATTATTATTTTTCAGGGATTCGGGATAAGAAGTGCAGTAACTATACTCCGTTACTTTTTAACTGACGGTAAATTACAAAGTTCCCATTTATCTTCCCATAACCTGCTCTCAGACCGCCAGTATGGCTTCCTTAAGGGCTGCTCTACTGGTGATCTTCTTTCTTATCTTACTAACTCTTGGTCATCCTCCTTTCGGGACTTCGGTGAGACGTTTTCTGTTGCGCTAGACATATTGAAGGCCGTCGATAGAGTCTGGCAAACATCCCTTATTTCCAAACTACCCTCCTATGGTTTCTATCAGTTATTTTAAAGATTTTGTAGTGAAATGTGGTGCTAATTATATAAACGTGATCCTAATATGATGCAGAGATATAGTAGTTTCATGTGTTTCCATAGAGTATCGAAAAATTAGCTGCTAAGGCATTCAATTTATCGTCAGATGAAATGAAACAAATTATAGATGTGATTAACGAATAAAATAGGAAAGTATGGTTTGCTCATAAAATAGCTAATATAACACCATTGAAAGCGGCTGTGTGTATCGACAATTATATAATAATATTGTCATGTTAAATTAGGTAAAGTATATTAGGTTAGGTCACGTTACTTTAAGGGGGGATGGTCGGCTTTTCTGGTCCCCTTTCTCCCTCATGTTTAGCCACATTAGTTTTGAGATTTTAAGACGTTCGGCCCATTAGTTTGGCGATTTTACGACCTTTCACCCCAATTATTTGTCAATATTAAACCCTTTCTTGCCATTTAGGTGTCAAATTGTTTCTGGCGAGCAATAGCAAGCTTGTAATTCAGTAGAAACCAGCCTTCAGCTGGGAGAATTTTTTTTCCAAAAAATTGTAAACGTTTATTTATTTATTTATATATTATATATACAGTATATATTTGTTTATTTATTTCATTTTATATTTTTTGTATAGAGGTCTAGGGAGGAAACAAAAAAGAATATAAACATATATAATCTACCAATAAATAAACCCTTGCAAGGGTAGGTCAATTTAGGTTAGGTCAAATATGTGAGGTTCGGTTACGTTACGTTAAGTCAGGTTAGGTTAGGTCATGATACGAATAGTCAAATTTGATTTATTTAAGTTAGGTTTGGTCAAGTATGGTTAGGTTAGGTTAGAGCAAGTTAGGCTAGGTTATGTAAAGTTAGCTCAGTTCAGTATAGGTTAAGACTAATGACCGTGTTCGTTCTGCTAAAACAAAAAAATAATACTGCCTGTTCAAAATTCTGTAAACGACAATCCCATCCCAGTACAGTACTTGTAATTATATACTTGTTACAAAGTTAATTATAAGAGAGTTGTGCCTCAAAGGATATATTAGCATAACCCAGCTCGCCTCTGTATAGTCAAATCTTTCTCTGGGGTGTGAGAAAATTAGAAATATAGCCAAATTAGAAATATATTCTTTTAGCTGTATATATATATGTATTTTATGTTTATTTATTTATTTTTTTGTCTATGTGATTGCGGGAGGCAAAAGGCAGAACTGCCTATAGCGAGTGCCTCCCCCATAGTTAAAAGAGTGACAGGGCCAAAATCAAGGGACGTTCGAGCCAAAATGCCTGGACACACGGAGTTTGAAGCAATTTAAGTCATAGGAAGAGGGAAAGACTGATTCTGGGAGAGAGTTCCAGAGCTCAGCTGTTGAGTAGAAGAAAGTCTGAGAGTAACGTTTCACTCTTGGGTTGGAGAGTTGCACAGAGTAGGGATGGGATTGAGTTGCAAGACGGGTACAACGTGCCCTACGTAAAGGAGGTGGTATACACTGGGAAAGCTCTGAGGAACACTGATTATTATAGTAGCGAGAGAGATGCAACATTGCGGCGGAGAGAGAGAGATTGCAGAGAGTTGGTGAGTGGATGGGAGTTAATGATACAAAAGGCCTTCCTTTCAAATTTGTCTAGGAGAGCGGTGTGAGAGGAACCTCCCCACACATGTGAACAATACTCAATACAAGGACGCACTATGCCCCTGTACAGAGCAAGAAGCTGTGCAGGGGAAAAGAACCCCCTAAGGCGGTTGAGCACATCCAGCTTCTGGGAGGCTGCCTTAGCAAGACTGGTAATATGGTCCTTCCAACTGAGAGCAGAAGAAAAAGAGACACCAAGAATATTGAGAGAAATGAAGGATTGATTTTTGTATTGTTGAAGAATAAGGGATAGTCCGCAGGGAGCTCCTGACGGGTAGATAGATGGAGAAATTGGGTTTTGGAAGCATTAAAGGTAACAAGGTTTTCTCTGCCCCAATTGGAGATAGTATTTAGATCAGAATTTAAGAGTTCTATGGCTTCATTACGTTTGTCATTGAGGAATTGCTGGCTGGGGCGTTCTGAAAAACTAATGGAGTAGTGTAAGGTTGAGTCGTCTGCGTATGAATGGATGGGAATTGAGGTACAGTTGAGGAGATCATTAATAAAAATTAGAAAGAGAATAGGAGATAGGACAGAGCCCTGAGGAACACCGGAGTTTATAGGGTGAGGAAGTGAACAATGGCCGTCCACAACCGCGGCTATGGAACGGCCAGAAAGGAAATTAGAGACAAAGGCACAGATGGAGGGATAGAAACCGAAGGAGGGTAGTTTAGAAATTAAAGATTTGTGCCAGACTCTATCGAAGGCTTTCGATATGTCTAGTGCAATAGAAAAAGTCTCACCGAAGTCCCGAAAGGAGGATGACCAAGAGTTAGTAAGATATGAAAGAAGATCACCAGTAGAGCGACCCTTAAGGAAGCCATACTGGCGATCTGAGAGCAGATTATGAGAAGAGAAATGCTTAAGAAATTTGGAAGCAAGAATAGTTTCAAAAACTTTAGAAAGACAAGAGATGACAGCAATTGGATGATAGTTGGAGGGTTGAGAGCGGTCACCCTTCTTTGGGACAGGTTGAATGTGAGCAAACTTCCAGCATGAAGGGAAGACGTTAGAGGAAGGACAGAGACGAAAGAGTTTGCATATATATATATTGAGAATATATCACAAATACACGTGAGCCACTAAATGTTTCTAATCTCTCAGTGGAGATCGAACCGTCGACCATCAGGACGATAGCCGACGCTTTAATCAACTACACCACGGCAGTCAGCTATCGTCCTGATGGTCAACGGTTCGATCCCCACTGAGAGATTAGAAACATATACATATATATATATACTAGCAGGGGTACCCGGCGTTGCCCGGGTTTAAATTCTACCATTTATTTATGAACTCATGAAACATCTAACTACTACCATAATCACCATCATCAAGCACTACTATCACAATCATCACAATACTACTACTTCCATAATCACCGGCCTCGACCTCCCTGTGCCTCATTAAACGGCGACCTCGATGTCGGCCGCTAAATGACCTCCGATTTTGGATCTGACCTCATCCGTATTCCCATTTTGGGGGGCTGCGAATAACTTTCGTTCCATACACCTTTTCGATCGGAGGCCTCCTTCTGCCACAAACGGCCATTTTTTTCAATTGTTTTTTGTTTTCAATTTCGGCCTCGAAACAACCTCCGATCGTGGCCTCGCCCCCTCTATGACCTGACCCACGTCAATTGACACCCACATGCAAAGTTTCAGCTCCCCAGGTCCAAAACTGCGGCCGCCTATTAAGAACACAGACAAACAGACACACGAACTGATTTAATAATATAGATATATATATATATATATATATACTAGCAGGGGTACCCGGCGTTGCCCGGGTATCACCATAATCACCATCACTACTACCACCACTACTACTACCATAATCACCATCATCAATCACTACTACCACAACATCACAATACTACTACTCCCATAACCTCTGTGCCTCATTAAACGGCGACCTCGATTTCGGCCGCTAAATGACCTCCTATATTGGATCTGACCTCACCCGTACCCCAATTTTGGGGGGCTGCGAACAACTTTCGTTCCATACACCTTTTCGATGGGAGGCCTCCTTCTGCCCCAAACGGCAATTATATTTGAAACCAAAAGCTATTTTTCCAATTTCGCGCCCATTTTCTCCGTCCCTTTCACCCTGGGGAATTCTATTTTTTCACTAAAACCTGCCTAGGGACCCCCTTACTATTATGTATGCATACCAAGTATGAACGCTCTAGCTTAAAAAATGTAGCCATGCATAAAGAACAGACACACACACACACACACACACACAGACTGACAATCGAAAATATTATATAGATATAGGCCTTTATGTATATATATATATATATATATATATATATAATTACTGTACATACTGTATAATTATTATCTGTTCGTCAGCTGATTTCGTTCTCCCTCTCTCTCTCTTTCTCTTTATAAAAACAATCAGTGAGTTTGTCTGTGTATACAACAAGAAATCAAACAAAACAAACACTCAGCTTGACAGACAAACACATAGGATTGACGGGAAAAAATACAAAAATATTAATTTGATGGCAGAAGTATTATTAAAGAATACTATTTCCAGTAATGTCATGACATACTACTACTGACGGTCCTGCTATTTACAATATTACTACTACAACTATATGAAGCTAAAACTACTACTACTACTACTACTACTGCTACTACTGCTACTAATAATAATAATAATAATAATAATAATAATAATAATAATATTAATAATAATAGGTTGGAACTAGAATGTTATGAGATAAAGTTTAGCGGCAGGAATAATGACCGAAGAATAATATATTTACCGCCCCCATTAACTTTAGGGGATGTGCATTATTTATTTGTTTATTTATGTTGTATTATTTTTGTTTATCATATTTAATAATTATTATTTTAGTTTCCTTCCTAGGCCTCCATCAAGCTAAAAAAAAAAACATCGAGAGCCCCCTTCAAAAGTAATTTGTACATTTTTTGGTAGAGAAATGTCCCGGCCGAAGGCCGATTCCTCCATAATTACAGGCTTGCTTTTGCTCGCCATGAAAAATTGACACCTAAATGGCACGAAAAGTCTTAACATTGGTAAAAGTACAGCGTTGGCTGTGACAGATGTGGGGATGTAACACCATGAACCTAAACAAAGGTTTCTTTTCACTATCCAAACCACTTGCATGTATGTTAACCAGAGAAAAACCAGACTAAACATTTTGACATACGGCATTTCATACTGTTTTTGTTTCCTTGTGGCATGGGCTATATACAGTATATGTTTGACTGTATGTTATTCCTGAAGAAGCCTTTACCGGCGAAACGTAGAATAAACTTTGGTTCTCTACTCTGCCTATGTGTCTTTCCCCAAGTCTTAAAATTGATAAAGTAATGGGATGAAAAGTCTTAAAATCGACAAACTAATGGGGCTAACGTCTAAAAATATCAAAACTAATGGGGTTAGACATAAAGGAGAAGGGTTCCATAAAAAGAAACTCCCTCCCCCTTTAAGCCCAAGTTACAAATAAGGCAATAATCAAGAACCACTGGGCTGGTACTATGTCTCGCTCAGATCCGGTAGTTGCTTTGCCTGGACCCCCTTCTCTACCACGTTTAGCCCCATTAGTTTTGTGATTTTAAGACGTTCGTTCCATTAGTTTAGCGATTCTAAGACCTTTCGACCTATTTCTTTGTCACTATTTGGACCTTTCGCGCCATATAGGTTTTTTTTCCTGGCAAGCGATAGCAAGCCTGTAATTTCTGGAATAACCGTCCTTCGGCAGGGAAATGTATCTACCGAAAAATGTAAAAATTTATCTTAAAAGGGGGTCTATGTGGTGCTTTTTTAAGCTTGATGGAAGTCTACCAAGGAAACTAAACAAATAATAATAATATTAATAAAAGTAGACGTGCCGTTTTGCCCAAAATCAAAACGGCATACCCAACTCTGCGATAGGTTACCATCATCACTACTAATACCATCATCAATCACAATCATCACTACTACTGTCATCATCACTACAACTGCCACAATCATCAAGACTACTGTCATCATCACCATTACTATGATCATCATCACTACTACAATTACAATCGTCACTACTACTCTCATCATCACTACTACTGTCACCATTGTCACTACCATCTTAATCACTACTATCATCATTGATACTACAACTATCAACCATCATTACTACTATCATCACCACCATCTTACAATCATCATTACTACTGTTAACATCATCACTACTACTATAACCATCATCATTACTACTGTCACAAGTATTACCATCATGTATCCTATCACCATCATCACTACTACTACCATCATCACCATTACTATGATCTTCATCATCACAACTATTGTCATCATCACTACAACTTTCACCATCATCACTACTAACCATATCATCACTAATACTCACACCATCGTCACTGCCATCATCACTACTGTCATCATTATCACTACAACTATCATCATTACTTGTCACCATCATCACTACTATTATGACCATCATCACTACTACTAGTACTGTCACCATCACATCTACTACTGTCACCATCATATCTACTACTGTCATCATCATCACTAGTCATCATCATCAATACAACTACAACCATCATCACTGCTATTATCACCATCATCACTACTATCACCATCAATCCCAGTATTACTACCATCGCTTCTAATGCCAACTAAACTAACTTAACCTAGCAAATACAGAGCGAGATGTTTTCGCCCCCAGAACGAATGCGTTCATAAGGGGGTATCACACGGGCAACTTTCGCTGAGCAAAGCAACATTTCGCCAAGCATGCTGCTTGGCGAAAACTCCAAACTAGGGCGTTTCGCTGAGCAAAGCCAGAACTCTTTTCACTAATCATTGCTTGGCGAAATTATGCTCACCGAAAGGATTGGTATAAAACCTATACTTCCTGATAAATAGAACTTCAATTTAAATATATAAATCGGAAATGTGTGCATAAATTATGCCTACTACTTATAAAGTTTACAAATTATTATATTAAAACCGAAACAATCATATTATATGTAGTTAGCTGAACAACCAAAGCTCATTTGACTACGTTCTTTTGTCCATATTTCGCACTGATATTTCGTCTCTTTCCAATGGTCTATTCACAAGCTATTATGGCTCCTGTCCCTGATGTATGGGCGAGGAAGACTAAACAAATATAATGCTAAATGAATTTGTAAGATTCGTTACATATTTAACGGTAAATTACGTAAAATACAGCAAGAAATGGAGTGAAGTAGAGTTGCATCACTCTCCCGCAACTTTCATGGCTGTCTCCTCGGCATTATTTAACACTAATGTTGGGGTCACATATTCCCGTATATGCTCCCGTATGCTCCAGTACGAAGGTTTATTGGTAGTTGGCAACCGATTACGTAAAACGTAAGGGCATAGTACGCAAAACGTAAATGAAATTGTGTATAGTCGTGGGGGTTGGTACGCATGACGGGAGTAGCCACGCTGGTCGGGAAGGTGGTGGGTGCGGCCAAGGCCGCACGGTATGTTTTGAATTTGAAATCACAGTCGGCTCACGCGCTCCCGTATGTCAAAAGTCGGGAAATCTTACGTCTAACCGGGCGAGCGGCTACGTCTGACTGGAGCAGCCCCGTCAGACGTAGCCGCTCGCCCGGTCAGACGTAAGCTGCTCCCGTCAATCGTAAAATATTCCCGTCAAACGGGAAAGTTTACGTTAGTCCGGGCGCATCTGGCAGCCACGCCGCACTGCAGGTTGGCGGGAAAACGCGGCAACGTTGTACGGGGGGGTATATAAGGACCAGCGGGGACACTCCAGTCACACCTCTCACCACACCGGAGCAGCAACCAACAAGCCAACCCTGCCACCCTGCCACCCTCTGCACCCTGCCCTGCCCTGCCCTGCCCTGCCCTGTACCTCCAGCCACCCTCTGCACGCTGCCCTGCCCTGCCCTGCCCTGCCCTGTACCATGCATAAGAAAGGCGTGAAGAAGGCCAGGAAGGCTTCCCCTGCTACCTCTCCGCCTGCCACCTCTCCGCCTGCCACCTCGACGTCTGCCACCTCACCGCCTGCCACCTCGACGTCTGCCACCTCACCGCCTCACCCCTCAACGCCTGCCACCTCTCCGCCTGCCACCTCACCTTTTGACCCCTCTCAGCCTGGCCCCTCCAACTCTGCCACCTCACTGCCTGCCCTCTCGACGCCTGATGAAGATGAAGTTATTATCGACCTCGGCCCCGATAGTGGAGAGCTCGACAATGTCGAAGAGGTTCCCGAGGATAAGAGTGAGGAAGACGAGAATTACGCCTGACGGGAGCTGTCGGGAGCGATATACGGGAATGTGTGACCCCAGCATAACACTAATCCGACCTAAATGTACTCGTTGGATTGTTTAAAGCTTTGTAATATATAATTTTGAGTGGTATATATATGATATAGATGTATTAATCTCAAAATACTTTGCAATAAAGCGACAAAGATAAGCTGATGTACAATAGCAAGAGCCATACTCAGCTCAAATAACTGTCCGACTGCTCGCTTACCTGTGTTGCGCTAACCTAGCAGCAACGGTAATGCTTTGGAATATGATAATTCTGATGTTGCAGGTTCGAGGCCAGGCGAGGACGATGTTTTTTTTTTGTCTTCTTATATTTTGTTTGTTTTGTTCTTAGTATATTTTTACTTGTATATATAGGGTTAATAGAAGCAGAGTTGATAATAGGTTGGTTAATATTTTATAATTATTCTACTATTTATGATTATTTAATTGGTTAATAAAGTTAGCATTAGTTAGAGTATGATAGCATTAATTTAATTAGCTATAATGGTATACCATATTCTAACTAATTTAATCAATGCTATTATTCATAGGCTATGTTTGCTTTATTCTATATTAAAATGTACCTAGGCATACTTTGTTAATTTTGTTTTATATGATAGATATTAAGACTAACACATGGGCTACTAGTAGTTAGGCTACAGGTAGTTCACGCTTGGAATTAACTTATACCCGGTCAGTGCGGCTAGGCTATAGCCTAGTTTTCCCAACAATGATTCGTCGGAATGATGAATTTTGACATGCACAACATAATTATATTAATATAGCGTAATATTCATACTAATTTAAAGATATCAAACTCAATTTGAAGACAGAACACTTTCATAAAGCATATGTTTTTGTCAGTAATTCATGATAGATCTTCGTGTGTTTCACTTTGCTCGGCAAAACTGCTAGGTACCGTGTGCTAATTACGCCAAGCTGCTAGGCCAAATTTGCTCAATGAAACGCTGTTATGCTTGGTGAACGTTGTCCGTGTGATAGCGGCTTAGTGTGTGAGCCCCGTACGAACGCCATCATTGCTGGGGGGGGGGGGGGGAACCTTATTTTGGACTTAAAATCATAACTATTGCATAAATTCAAAAACACTTTTTTGACTGACATTCGCATTCACTCAACAAATGTTTGTGTGAAATTTGGCGAAAATCCGTCCAACGGTCTAGGAGGATTTTCGGGACAGACTGACGACGACGACAATTTGTTTTGGTGGTACCCACTATACGGGGGGGCCATACCAAACTCTGCTTACGCAGAGTTGATAATAATATCATATACTGTATATTATATATATATATGTTTCTAATCTCTCAGTGGGGTTCGAACCGCCGACCGTCAGGACGATAGCCGACGCTTTAATCAACTACACCACGGCAGTCTAAAAGACACTCAACCTTCTATCCTATTTATGTTAGGGAGAAGGGAAACCCACTAGGCGAATATATTTCAATTCATACCTAGTTGTAGGATCCATATTCCAGAATACCATACAAGGATTTCTGAGTGTCCCGACGCAACTCGGGCCGAAATTGATTTAATTTAATTCTAACCCACCAAGCATGAGAGTTACAAATATTGAGTATATATCACAAATACACGTGAGCCACAATATGTTTCGAACCCCACTGAGAGATTGGAAACATTTAGTGGCTCACGTGTATTTGTGATATACTGTATACTCAATATATATATATATATATATATATATATATATATATATATATATATATATATATATATAGAGAGAGAGAGAGAGAGAGAGAGAGAGAGAGAGAGAGAGAGAGAGAGAGAGAGAGAGATATACCTGCCCCCTTCAGCCCAAGTTAAAAATGAGGCAATATTCAGGAACTCGAGCCTGGCGTGTCTCGTTCAGATCCTATCTTGTAAAACTGGTAATATTTCTCTACTATTGCCCGCTACGATATTGCTCACAAATATTGCCGAAGAACGCGAGTGATAACGGTGTTACACGGGAATATTTCTGTCGGTATTCGCTTTCGGCAATTCTGATCTAGCAGCATGGAAATTACAGATTATAATTTACACACTCTAATTGCCGACTTACGAAGGAAGTTGAAGCTGTAGACAAATATATTTAACAAAATGTACAGCTAAAATACGGTCGTAGTACATTAATAAATATATAAAACCCAATTGAACATAACATTTGTCCATCAGAAACGTACATTATTATTGCATTTCTGTTTAAGGGGAGACTGGCCGTTTGTTTGGTCTATTAATTAATTTATTCATATATTTTTTTAGTGTCCTCCCTAGACATCCATCAATATTAGAAAAACAACCCCTAGACTTTCCTTCAAGATAAATTTGTATATTTTTCGGTACATTTTCGGTACATGTACCGGCCGAAGGCCGGTTCCTCTTAAAATTGCAGGCTCGCTATCGATTGCCAGGAAATAATCGACACCTAAATGGCACGAAAGGTCTTAAAATTGACACCGAAATGGGGCGAAAGGTGTTAAAATCGCCAAACTAATGGGCCGAACGTCTTATAATCTCAAAACTAGTGGGGCTAAACATTAGGGAGAAGGTGGTCCAGAAAAACGGTCTGCCTCCCCTTAATATCGATGTTCACGGCTCCAACTTCCTTATAGCCTGAAACTCGGAAGTGGTCAATTAGTATTATGAATGATCGTCGTATACATTCATAGATAATATCTCGCCGCCGATGAAGAGAGCTTATGTGGGCTACTGTACCATTCACTTCACAGCTCCCATGGATTACACAGTTCAGTTCCCTCCTATGGGGGGATGGCCGTATTTACTTGATCATTTATGGATCTTTGTATTAGTGTTTATATTTTCCCTCATATGGGGGGATGGCCGTATTTACTTGATCATTTATGGATCTTTGTATTAGTGTTTATATTTTCTCTCATATGGGGGGATGGCCGTATTTACTTGATCATTTATGGATCTTTGTATTAGTGTTTATATTTTCCCTCATATGGGGGGATGGCCGTATTTACTTGATCATTTATGGATCTTTGTATTAGTGTTTATATATTTCCTCCCCATACCTCCATCAAGCTGTAAAAAAAAAAAAAATAAATAAACCCCCCTTCAAGATAAACTTGTAAATATTTCGATATCAAAATGCCCCGGCACTCTTAAAATTACAGGCTCGCTATTGCTCGCCAGGGGAAAATCGACACCAAAATGGCACGCGAGGTATTAATATTAATAAATAAATGGGGTGGAAAGTCTTAAAATCGCCGAACGTCTTATAATCTAAAAACCAATTGGGCTAAACACTAGGGAGAAGAGGGGCCAGAAAAACCGGCCCATCTCCCCTTTAATTTGAAGGCTCCATGTATTAGTGTATTAGTGTTCTCAGCAGCAAAATATCGGTACTTAAATGGCACAAAATATCTTAAAATTGATAAAGAAATGGGGCGAAGTTCATCAAATCGCCACACTTATAAGGCGAACGTCTTAAAATCTCAAAACTAAAGAGGCTAAACATGAGGACGAAGGGGGTCCAGTAAAGCTCCATTCAAGGCTCCACCATATATTAGAAAAGAGGCTAAACATGAGGGTGAAGGGGGGTCCATATATTACACTACACCAATATGGGAGGGGGCTTTATGGGTGCTGGTGACTAAGGGGCTAAACATGAAGGTGAAGGGGGGTCCATATATTACACTACACCAATATGGGAGGGGGCTTTATGGGTGCTGGTGACTAAGGGGCTAAACATGAGGGTGAAGGGGGGTCCATATATTACACTACACCAATATGGGAGGGGGTCTTATGGGTGCTGGTGACTAAGGAGCTAAACATGAGGGTGAAGGGGGGTCCATATATTACACTACACCAATATGGGAGGGGGCCTTATGGGTGCTGGGGACTAAGAGGCTAAACATGAGGGTGAAGGGGGGTCCATATATTACACTACACCAATATGGGAGGGGCCTTATGGGTGCTGGTGACTAAGGAGCTAAACATGAGGGAGAAGGGGGGTCCATATATTACACTACACCAATATGGGAGGGGCCTTATGGGTGCTGGTGACTAAGGGGCTAAACATGAGGGTGAAGGGGGGTCCATATATTACACTACACCAATATGGGAGGGGGCTTTATGGGTGCTGGTGACTAAGAGGCTAAACATGAGGGTGAAGGGGGGTCCATATATTACACTACACCAACATGGGAGGGGCTTTATGGGTGCTGGTGACTAAGAGGCTAAACATGAGGGTGAAGGGGGGTCCATATATTACACTACACCAATATGGGAGGGGTTTTATGGGTGCTGGAGACTGATAGCAGGGAGGGGGGGCCGGTTATTATGGTAAGAGGCTAAACAGGAGGGAGAAGGGGGACCAGTCATTATTGAAGCAGTACTGCACTCTCTCGGACGTAATGTTTTGCCTTTAGGGGAGATTCTTTTACTAACATTATTATTCTTATATTTATTATTATAATTATATAGTTTCCTTCTTAGACCTCCATCAAGCTTGAACAAAACACCTAAAAAAAAAAATCATTTTTCGGTAGAAGGTTATCCCGACCATAGGCCACGAATAATTGTTATAAGTGACCGTACTATGATATGGTCGCGAGCCGTGGCATAATCAGTAGAGCGTCGGCTGCTGATCAAAAGGTAGGCGGATCGAGCCCACACTGTCAAAATGTTATTGGTAGATGTCAAGCCCGGGCAACTTGACCTAGCGATTCGTGACAAATGCCTAATATTCATGGCTACCCCTCCTTGGGAAATACGGCGTCTGGCCAAAATAATCCAATCCAATCTTCATTATATGATCGTCCAGTCTTTTCTTAAACGTATCAATTGAATTACTGTCGACCACCTCCCTTGGTAAACTATTCCACTCATTAACCACATTGTCTGTGAAGACATTTTGTGTCACATCTAAGGATGCCTTTTTTCTAATTAATTTAATTCCATTACCTCGGGTTGCAGCATTGTAATTGATCGTGAACAGTGCACTGATATCTACTCTGTCAAATCCTTTAAGTATCTTAAAACACTCGATATGCTGGCCTCGCAACCTCCTTTTCTTTAGCGAAAACAAATTTAATGTCTTTAATCTTCATAATATGGCTTGTTTTTCAGAGAAGACATTAATTTAGTTGCTCTACGCTGCACAGATTCGAATTTTTAATGTCTTTCTTGAGATACGCGGACCAGAACTGAACGCCATATTCAAGATAGGGTCTAACAATGCTTTTGAATAACAGCAAAATAATGCTTTCGTTTGTATAGGTAAAAATAAATTTGCTCTGAGGATTTTAGGTTTTCTGATATTATAACCCCGAAATCTTTAACCTTAGAATCTGCTATTATTGGTGGCCTTTTATTTGATAATCGTACTTTTTGTTTTTTGAACCAACGTGCAAAATTTGAAATTTGTCAACATTAAAGGACACTTTTCTGACCAATCCACTATTTTGCTTAAGTAGGACTGTAGGCTATTTCTGTCTTCCTCACTCAAGACTATGTTCCCTATATTTGTATCGTCAGCAAATTTGGAGATAAAGTTATTCAGACCTAAATCAGTATAATTTATATATATGATAAATAAAACCGGACCAAGGACCGATCCTTGAGGCACACCGCTGGTAACAGGTACCCAATGTGATTCTATACCATTAATAACAACTATTTGCTTGCTGTTTGCAGAGAGAGAGAGAGAGAGAGAGAGAGAGAGAGAGAGAACGACATAGAATTACATAGATACACAGATCGCACATACCATGTGGTCCCTACTATACATAGACAGTCCGGACGTACTTTTAACATAAGATTTACTACAAAGTGGAAAGCAAAGACAACAAACCAGAAAGCTCTCTCCCCACCCACATTGGATCGGCATGACATATAGTTGGGAAAACAATTCCCCCAACAGAATGAGAACATTTCCACGGGGAAATTCATCGTAGAGGAATGAGGTAGAGAAATGGTGTATACTACTGAGAGAGAGAAATAACCAGATAGAGAGATTTACATATATTTACATAGATACACTGACCACACAGACCTTACGATCCCAGCGAGGTGGTCAGGACTTAATTCTAGTAGAGAGAGAGAGAGAGAGAGAGAAAGAGAAAGAGAGAGATAGAGAGAGAGAGAGGGGGGGGGGGATAATGAGTGCCATAACAGAGAGAGAGGGCCTCATCTGTGGCATCCAGCTTGGCCCTCTGTGAAATATGACGCGCGTGTTGTGGGCAGAGAGAGTGGAGGGTGGGGGGAGAGTCATAAGGAATGGATACATTCAATAGATACAGAGACCAATACATAGATATATAGAAAAATAGATGAACAGATACTAAGATAGATAGATAGATCGATAGATAGATATAGATAGATAAACAGATAATAAGATAGATAGATAGATGTATAGATGAACAGATACTAAGATATATAGAATTATAGATAGATAGATAGAGATAGCAGATAGATATATAGATAGATAGATGGACAGATATATAGATAGATAGATAGATAAATGAACAGATAGGTAGATAGATAGATAGATAGATAGGTAGATTGATGAACAGACAGATAGATATATAGATATATAGATGAACAGATATGTAGATAGATAGATAAATAAATAGATAAAGTAGAAAGGAAAGCTTTTCGTATCATTAATTCCCGTCCACTCACCAATTCTCTGCAATCTCTCTCTCTTCGCCGCAATGTTGCATCTCTCTCACTATTCTATCGCTACTACAATAATCAGTGTTCCTCGGAGCTTTCCCAGTGTATACCACCTCCTCTACGTAGGGTACGTAGTACCCGCCTTGCAACACAATCCCACCCCTACTCTGTGCAATTCTCCAACCCAAGAGTGAAACGCTATTCTCAGACTTTCTTCTATTCAACTGCTGAGCTCTGGAACTCTCTCCCAGAATCAGTCTTTCTCTCTTCCTATGACTTAAATTGCTTCAAACTCCGTGTGTCCAGGCATTTTAGCTCGAACGTCCCTTGATTTTGGCCATGTCACTCTTTGAAATCTGGGGAAGGCACTTGCTGCAGGCAGTTATGCCTTTTGTCTCCCTCATTCACATAGAAAACAAAAAATACATACATACTTATATAGAGAGGCTTAGATAAGGAAAGAAAAGGATGGGATTGGAGGAATGGTGTTTCAAAAGAGATAAGAGAGTTATATATATATATATATATATATATACAATATATATACAATTATACTGTATATATACAGTATATATATACAGGTATATATATATATATATATATATATATATATATATATATATATATATATATATATATACAGAATATATATATATATATATATATATATATATAATTATATATATACCGGTGTATATATATACAGTATATATATATAAAATTATATACCGTATATATATTTATTTTATTTTTTTTTTTAATCTTCACATAAGGAGTGTATGTGTGGATGTGTGTATAGTCTATTCAAGATAACCTGGAAGAAATTAGTAATGCTGCTTTTGTATAGCCAGTATTAAATAAATGCGGCATCACACTAGCAGTATAGGAGGCATAGCAAGGCAGCGTTACCAATGACTGCCATGTTAGCTTGAACAGACTGTAATATCTATTACTCGGTGTACAAGAGACGTATGTGGCAGTAATCCAAAAGCTTTATGTAGTATGCTCTCTCTCTCTCCCCCCTCCCCTCTATATCCCCTCCCTTCCCTCCCCTCTCTCCACCCTCCCCTCCCCTCTCCCTTTCTCCCCTCGACTAACTCCTTCCCTCCCCTCCGTCCCTCTCTCCCTTCCCTTCCCTCCACCCATCCGTCTCTACCCTCCCCTACCTCCGCCTCCCTCCACCTCCCTCCCTCTCTCCATCTCTACCTCTCTTCCCTCCCGCCTCTCCCTCCATTCCTCTCCCCTCCTCTCCCCCCTTCCCCCCTCCAGTGTCCATAGGGGGGCGGCTGGCGGCTGGCTCCTACGGGCAGTGAGGGCGGGAACAAATTTATACACCCACCCTCATGTTTAGCACCATTCGTTTTCAAATTTTAAGACGTTCGGTCCATTAGTTTAGCGATTTTTAGACCTTTCCCCCCATTATTTGTTGTCATCAAAATTAAGACATTTCGTCCAATTTAGGTGTCATTTTTTTCCTGGCGAGCGATAGCGAGCCTGTTATTTACGAGGAACATTTTTCTACCGAAAAATGTACACATTTATTGAGAAAGAAGATCTTGGGTATGTTTTTTTTAAGTTTGATGGAAGTCTAGGGAGGAAACTAACAATAATAATAGATAAGTGAATTAATCGAGCAAGAAATAAAACATTCCCCCTTAAATTTCTCGACTGCTTTGCCGGGCTACATTGTAATAATAGTTTACTTTGACGGACTACATTGTAATAATAGTGTACTTTGACGGACTACATTGTAATAATAGTTTACTTTGACGGACTACATTGTAATAATAGTGTACTCTCAATATAATACACAGCACCCACACAGTCATGGCGGGGATTTAGAACTGACGATGTTTGATCCCTTCTGTACCAGCGACGTCTGTTTTTATTTTATTATAGCTACATTTAGACGATTTTATGAAGCTTAGGAAGGATATTATGTGGTAGCTAAAAAGGATTAATTGAGATAGTCTGTAGCCTTTGGATGAGTAGACGTCTTTCCTAAGCTGTACAAAATCGTCTAATAATTGCCAGAATATAGTGAAAAGGTTAACCCCGTCTGTACCGGCAATGTCATTTTAGCATAATTCTGGCTACTATTAGACGATTATATTCAGTTTAAAAGGGGCCCCCAGCAATGACCAGGCTTCGTACTATCTCACTTAACCTCTTTTTGCTACGAAAGATCCTTCTTAAACTGCGCAATATCGTCTTTAATACAGCTAGAATATAATTAAGTAGACGTCGCCGGCACAGAAGGAGTTAACCCTTTCAAGGTTATGACGCATGTTAACAGTTTAATCTGGCTATCCTTAAACGATTTTGTATAGTTTAGGAAGGATCTGTGAGAATGGTAAGGGTAAAGACTATCTCGAGTAACCCTTTGACTTCCATATCCCCTTCTGATATAACCCTTTCAAGATTATGACGCATTTTCATAGTTTATTCTACCCATCATTAGACGATTGTATACAGTTTAGGAAGGATCTGTGGGAAATATAAGGGTAAAGGACTAAAGACTATCTCAAGTAACCCTCTGACTTCCAATATCCCCTTCCTAATCTGAATAAAATCGTCTAATAAAAATTCCAGAAAGCAGAAAAAGGCTTACCCGGATCTGGCAAGAGTTGATGTTGGTAAGTGTGGACAATTTTGCACATACAGGATATGCTCTCCCTGGAACAAACTTCCCTCAAAGGTTGCCCATAGTTCTTCAGTAGAGCCAAATAAGAAGACATTATATACTATAGTGTGTTAAGGGGGGATGAGGGGTGTTTATTGACTCATTTATATATAGTTTATAATAAGTTTTATGTTTCCTCCTTAGATCTACATCAAGCTTAAAAAACACCCCCAAGACCAACCTTCAAGATAAATGTGTACATTTTTCGATAGAAAAAATATCCCAACCGAAGGCAGGTTCCCCATAAATAACAGGCTCGCTATCGCTCGCCAGGAAAAAATCGATACCTAATTACCACGAAAAGTCTTGTAATATCGACAAAGAAATGGGGTGAAAGGTCTTAAAATCGCCGAACTAATAAGCTGATCATAAAATCTGAAAACTAATGGGGCTAAACATGAGGATGAAGGGGGACCAAATAAATGGCCCATCTCCCCTTAACTCACTCTGTTATATGCACAAGGTACACTCGGATGCCATAGTCTCTAGCCCACTCATAATAATTTCTGGACCTCCTATGTTGTTTTTTATGCAATTGTAACTATCTGCGTTTGATTTTTGGGTAGAACTTGCTTTTCAATAAATAGTATGCACAGTTTTGTAGTTGACGTATCGAAAATAATATTCCTAAATTAGTTTCCACAGGTATATATTAATCTAGTTTCCACAGGTATATATTAATCTAGTTTCCACAGGTATATATTAATCTAGTTTCCACAGGTATATATTAATCTAGTTTCCACAGGTATATATATTAATCTAGTTTCCACAGGTATATATTAATCTAGTTTCCACAGGTATATATAATCTAGTTTCCACAGGTATATATTAATCTAGTTTCCACTGGTTTATATTAATCTAGTTTCCACAGGTATATATTAATCTAGTTTCCACAGGTATATATTAATCTAGTTTCCACAGGTATATATTAATCTAGTTTCCACAGGATTAATCTAGTTTCCACAGGTATATATTAATCTAGTTTCCACAGGTATATATTAATCTAGTTTCCACAGGTATATATTAATCTAGTTTCCACAGGTATATATTAATCTAGTTTCCACAGGTATATATTAATCTAGTTTCCACAGGTATATATTAATCTAGTTTCCACAGGTATATATTAATCTAGTTTCCACAGGTATATATTAATCTAGTTTCCACAGGTATATATTAATCTAGTTTCCACAGGTATATATTAATCTAGTTTCCACAGGTATATATTAATCTAGTTTCCACAGGTATATATTAATCTAGTTTCCACAGGTATATATTAATCTAGTTTCCACAGGTATATATTAATCTAGTTTCCACAGGTATATATTAATCTAGTTTCCACAGGTATATATAAATCTAGTTTCCACAGGTATATATTAATCTAGTTTCCACAGGTATATATTAATCTAGTTTCCACAGGTATATATTAATCTAGTTTCCACAGGTATAATTTAATTTAGTTTCCACAGGTATATATTAATCTAGTTTCCACAGGTATATATTAATCTAGTTTCCACAGGTATATATTAATCTAGTTTCCACAGGTATATATTAATCTAGTTTCCACAGGTATATATTAATCTAGTTTCCACAGGTATATATTAATCTAGTTTCCACAGGTATATATTAATCTAGTTTCCACAGGTATATATTAATCTAGTTTCCACAGGTATATATTAATCTAGTTTCCACAGGTATATATTAATCTAGTTTCCACAGGTATATATTAATCTAGTTTCCACAGGTATATATTAATCTAGTTTCCACAGGTATATTAATCTAGTTTCCACAGGTATATATTAATCTAGTTTCCACAGGTATATATTAATCTAGTTTCCACAGGTATATATTAATCTAGTTTCCACAGGTATATATTAATCTAGTTTCCACAGGTATATATTAATCTAGTTTCCACAGGTATATATTAATCTAGTTTCCACAGGTATATATTAATCTAGTTTCCACAGGTATATATTAATCTAGTTTCCACAGGTATATATTAATCTAGTTTCCACAGGTATATATTAATCTAGTTTCCACAGGTATATATTAATCTAGTTTCCACAGGTATATATTAATCTAGTTTCCACAGGTATATTAATCTAGTTTCCACAGGTATATATTAATCTAGTTTCCACAGGTATATATTAATCTAGTTTCCACAGGTATATATTAATCTAGTTTCCACAGGTATATATTAATCTAGTTTCCACAGGTATATATTAATCTAGTTTCCACAGGTATATATTAATCTAGTTTCCACAGGTATATATTAATCTAGTTTCCACAGGTATATATTAATCTAGTTTCCACAGGTATATATTAATCTAGTTTCCCACAGGTATATATTAATCTAGTTTCCACAGGTATATATTAATCTAGTTTCCACAGGTATATATTAATCTAGTTTCCACAGGTATATATTAATCTAGTTTCCACAGGTATATATTAATCTAGTTTCCACAGGTATATATTAATCTAGTTCCACAGGTATATATTAATCTAGTTTCCACAGGTATATATTAATCTAGTTTCCACAGGTATATATTAATCTAGTTTCCACAGGTATATATTAATCTAGTTTCCACAGGTATATATTAATCTAGTTTCCACAGGTATATATTAATCTAGTTTCCACAGGTATATATTAATCTAGTTTCCACAGGTATATATTAATCTAGTTTCCACAGGTATATATTAATCTAGTTTCCACAGGTATATATTAATCTAGTTTCCACAGGTATATATTAATCTAGTTTCCACAGGTATATTAATCTAGTTTCCACAGGTATATATTAATCTAGTTTCCACAGGTATATATTAATCTAGTTTCCACAGGTATATATTAATCTAGTTTCCACAGGTATATATTAATCTAGTTTCCACAGGTATATATTAATCTAGTTTCCACAGGTATATATTAATCTAGTTTCCACAGGTATATATTAATCTAGTTTCCACAGGTATATTAATCTAGTTTCCACAGGTATATATTAATCTAGTTTCCACAGGTATATATTAATCTAGTTTCCACAGGTATATATTAATCTAGTTTCCACAGGTATATATTAATCTAGTTTCCACAGGTATATATTAATCTAGTTTCCACAGGTATATATTAATATAATTTATTAATTTCACTTCCAACATCAAACACCTCCCAATAAAATTAATAAAAGCATGTGATCCTCCCGGAGTTCGAACCTGGGTTGCTACATACAGATCTTAAACACTCTAACCATTACACCATCGAGACAGTTAAAGGTTAAGTACATGACTACGATTATACAGGGTGTTCCAGTAATGCTTTTCATAAATTATATGGTGGACTCATCAGACAAAAATAAGAATACATTACACTATGAACATGAGGTTGAGTATTTATAATAACGGAGTTAGACTGACATAATTAAAGGATGCATCATTGGTTACACGTCCTTCCTAAGCTGATTGAAATATCCTAAAACTAATAATGTAATATCAGTTTCATTATTATTCATTACATTTCCATTGCTATCACTATCTTAAACTGAGTACATGATTCAAATTCTCGAACGACTAGAACGAAACACAACCACATGATTACCGCCTGGCTAGAGCCGGCAAAGATGGCTTCCATACTACCCCCTGGTACTGTTACCATTCTAGCGGTTTGGATCCAATCGGCGTTCTCTCTTCAGGCTAGCAAGCGATAGCGAAGGCCAAATGGATGTAATCCACTAAAATGGCAACATTACCCCTTGGACTGAATGGCATTGTATCTATTGTTAACTTAAATCGTGTAATAACTCCGTTATTATAAATACTCAACCTCATGTTCATAGAGTAATGTATTCTTATTTTTGTCTGATGAGGCCACCATATAATATATGAAAAGCATTACTGTAACACCCTGTATATCCATTTATCGAATACCGGATATCAATCTAATTATGTACTCAAACCCAACTGCACACTGAATAGCGGAATGTTTAAGTGAAAGGAAAGAACAATATTTCCATAATTAAGACATTGGTAAAGTCCACGAATATTTATGAGTGAGCTAGAGACTATGACATCCGAGTGTACAGTCGGCCTAATAAGTCATGTCTCAGCACCAAGTATATTGTGCTCAATAATTGGTATCAACATTATCTAAACAGGATTTCTTAATTTTGAGTGAGATATACAAGCATGTTCCTACACTTACGCACCCCATTCAGCCAACCGTTTTAAGACGTTCACCCCCATCCAGGTGTCGATTTTTTTCTTGGCGAGTTGTAGCGATCCAGCATATTTGTTTAAATGTTTACAGCAGGCTAAATTTGTACATTTTTCGATTGAAACATTTCTCCGGCGAAACCGGATTTCTCCATACAATGCTGGATCGCTATCGCTCGCCAGGAATAACTCGACACCTGGATGGGGATAAACGTCTTAAAACAGTAGGCTGAATGGGGCCGAATGGATAGAAGCCAGAGAAAGAGAGAAAGGGAGAGAAGAAAAGCAGGTCACCCCCCTTAATACAGCATATAGCGACCCAAACGTAATGACAGTTGGGACATGACTTATTAGCGCTACCGTACTATACACACCCTATTCAACATCTGACAGACATTAATACAGCACAGAGCGGGCCAAACGTAGTGACATCTGAGACAGGACTTATTAGCGCTACTGTACAATAAAGTCTCTCCGTTTGTCACCAAGACTATGTCCGTGGAATAGATTGTTGTAACTGCTTGTAACTCCCTTCTAGAATAGTATTAGTTTATGCTGAGAAATAAGTAGATGTTATGAACGTAGGCATGTCAGTGAAAGCTATATATTGTATATTTAAATCCTTTAAAAAATACTTTCTTTAAAAAAAGCATACCATGAAACATCTGAAAGTGCTGCCAGTAATTACTTGCTAAACCTAAAGTTAAGTTCAAACTCAAAATAAAGCTAAACCTACAGTTAAAGTTAAACAAAAACTAAAGCTAAATTAAAGCTCAAAATAAGGCTAAAGATAAAACTAAAGATAAAACTAAAGTTAAAACCAAAACTAAACCCAAAGCTAAACCCAAAGCTAAACCCAAAGCTAAAAGTAAAGCTAAAACAAAAGCTAAACCCAAAGCTACAACAAAAGATAAAACTAAAGCTAAACCCAAAGCTAAAACTAAAGCTAAACCCAAAGCTAAAACCAAAGCTAAACCCAAAGTTAAACCCAAAGCTAAATCCAAAGCTAAAACTAAAGCTAAAACGGGGTACCAGTGGAACGTAGATACCAGAAACCCGGATAAAAGCTCATATTTTGTGTTCCAGGCATAAAAAATTACTCACATTCTTCCCTGCAGCCTCTCGTTTCTGTCCGCACCTCGCAATTCTCGCGAAATACGCATTTTTTTTTTCCTCGCTTAGTGAAGCTTAATTAAGGGGAGTGGGTATTTTTCTGGCCCCCCTTCTTCCTTTTGTTTAGCCCCATATAGATTTTGGTTTTTGTGACGTTCGATTCATTAGTTTGGTGATCTTAAGATCTTTCGTCCCTTTTCTCTGTCTATATTAAGACTTTTAGTGTCATTTAGGTGTCGATTTTTTTCCTAGCGAGCTATAGCGAGCCTGTAATTTAGGAGAAACCGGCCTTCGTCCGGGATTTTTTTTACCGAAAAATGTAAACATTTATATCATTGTCTTATGGTTGTTTTTTAAAGTTTGATAGAGGGCTAGGGAGGAAACTGGAAAATACAATAAATACATGAACAAAATCGACCAAAAAGTGCACCATCCCCCTATAAAAAGTTCTTATATTGCCTTCTGTCCGGTTAATTAGCCCCTCTCACTGGGCTCGGGTCGTGGGTAGGGCTTTAGGCTGCGTCTGTGTGTGTTTGTGGCATGTGTTGGGGAGAGAAGGTGTGATCAGGTGAAGGTATTGAGTGATAAGCCTTTACAACGGTACCTCCTAGCTATTTTCTACCTTTCCTATTGTCTGTGTTATGTATACGTCGTCGATATGTCCCAACCGATCAAATAACCCCTTGAGGATTATCCTCAAGGGGCGATCAAATAACCCCTTGAGGATTATCCTCAAGGGGCGATCAAATAACCCCTTGAGGATTATGACGCGCTGTGACATTTTATTCTGGCTAGCATTAGACGATTGCATACAACATAGGAAGGATCTGTGGCAATTTAAGGGGAGATGGTAGATTTTTCTGGTCCATCTTCTCCCTCATGCTTAGCCCCATTTGTTTTCAGATTTTAAGACGTTTGGCCCATTAGTTATGCGATGTTAAGACTTATCGTCCCTTTTCTGTATCAATCTTAAACAATTTCGTGACGTTTAGATGTCAATTTTTTCCTGGCGAGCGATAGCGAGCCTGTAATTTAGGAGGAATTTAGGAGGGACATTTTTCTGATGAAAAATGTACAAATATATCTTGAAGGGGGTCCTGAGGTTGTTATTTTAAAAGTTTGATGGAGATCTAGGAAGGAAACTAATAAAATAATACATAAATTAAAAAATCGACCAAAATAATAATCATCCCCCTAAAGACCGTCTCAATTAACCCTCTGATGCCCATACACCCTTCCTAATCTGAGTAAATTAGTCTAATTATAGAAAGAAAATAACTGCCAAAATGCGTCATGATCCTCAAGGGGATAACCTACCTACCTACTTACACACCTACCTACCTACCTACCTACCTACTTACCTACCTACTTACACACCTACCTACCTACCTACTTACTTGCCTACTTACACACCTACCTACCTACACACCTACCTACCTACCTACATACTTACCTACCTACTTACACACCTACCTATCTACCTACACACCTACCTACCTACCTACACACCTACCTACTTACCTACCTACCTACATACTTACCTACCTACTTACCTACCTACTTACACACCTACCTACCTATCTACCTACACACCTACCTACCTACCTACTTACCTATCTACCTACATACCTACCTACCTACCTATCTCCCTACCTACCTACCTACACACCTACCTACCTACCTACCTACACACCGTACCTACCTACCTGCCTACCTAGTCACCTCCCTACCTACCTACCTACTTACCTAACTCCCTACCTGCCTACCTGCATAGTCACCTCCCTACCTACCTCCCTCCCTACCTACCTATCTACCTACCTACCCAACGTCCTCCCTACCCACCTCCTTACCTACCTACCTACCTACCTCCCTACCTACCTACCTACCCACCTCCCTACCTACCTACCTACCTACCTACAGTACCTACCTACGTACCTACCTACCTACCTACCTACCTTCCTACCTACCTCCCTACCCACCTCCCTACCTACCTACCTACCTACCTACCCTTCCTACCTTCCTACCTACCTACCCCTCTCCCTACCTCCCTACCTATCCACCTACCTACCTACCTACCTACCTACCCATCTCCCTACCTACCTACCTATCCACCTACCTCCCTACCTACCTACCTATCAACCTATCTCCTTACCTACCTACCTATCTACCTACCTCCCTATCTACCTGCCCACCTCCCTTCCAACCTTTAGTAAAGAAACCAGAATTATAGTAATTCAGTCACTAGTTCTAAGTATAATAAACTACGGTCTAACAAAATGGGGTTCAACAAGTTTAACACAACTTAATCGTGTGCAGAAGCTACAAACTTGTCTTACTAAGTATGACCATGTTACCCCATACCTGAGGGAACTTAAATGGCTAAACATATACAAAAAGTATATGTATGATCTAGGATTTATTGTTTTTAACTTTGTAAGCAAGCAAATACCAAGTTGGCTCTTTTCCCGCCCTACAGTCAGTAATACGGGTAATGTTAACACCCGACAAAAACAACATATCTACAGTATGTTTCTAAAACTAACACGTGTCTGGGGGACAGGTCCCTCTTTGTCGCTGCTCTTAAGTTCTGGAACAGTCTCCCAATTAACATAAAGGATATTACGAATTTAATCTCTTTTAGAAAATAACTAAAATCTTACATTTATGAAAAGCAATCTAGTTTGTAAGTTTAACATAGGAGTCTTTTATTTTTATCTTGAAATAGTAGATCTATTTTTAATTGACTACATACGGTAAATATGTATGGTATGTAATATAATATGTATTTTGTAACTATTGTAAACATGTACCAGAGAGCAACCATTGTAAAATAGTCACCTACCTACCTACCTACCAATCAACCAACTTCCCTTCCTACCTATCTAATCACCTCCCTACCTACCTACCTACCTACCTACCAACCAACTTCCCTCCATACCTACCTACCTACTTACCTACCTACCCACCTACCTACCTACCTACCAACCTACCAACCAACTTCCCTCTATACCTACCTACCTACCAACCAACTTCCCTCCATACCTACCTACCTACTTACCTACCTACCTACCTACCAATCAACCAACTTCCCTTCCTACCTATCTAATCACCTCCCTACCTACCTACCTACCTACCTACTTACCTACCTCCCTCCCTACCTACCTACCTACCTACCCTTCCGAGCCATTTCCCCTTCCCCTGTACAATAAATCACACCCACCATTCATCACAAAGTTCAGGACCAGGTGAGCTCTTCCAGTAAGGCAATGGGGGGGGGGGGGTGAACTCAATAGGGGGTAGGTGGCTTGCCTTTTTATGGACTTACCTTCCCCCTCGTGTTTAGCCCAATTATTCTTTTAGATTTTAAGACGTTCGTTCCATTATATTAGCGATTTTAAGACTTTTCACCATTAACATGTAACAGCAATAAAACAAGTGGAAATAGTATTTAGGGAGTGAGAAAGACAAATTATTGCTGACCATCCAGTCATGAGGTGAGAGGCGCAGGAGACATACGCCCTCCCTCTTCGAGGCCTGAAGCCAGACTGATCTCTCTCTCTTGCTGTCTTTCTCTTGCCACGCTCTCTATATGCATACTAGACGACCTTGAAATCGGGTGGGAGACATTGGCGAGGTAAATAAATCGATAAACAAGGGAATAAGAGGAAAAATAGGTGATAATTGAAAGGGGGTGAAGGAGGGAAAGGGGGGGTGGTTTGACACATGTGGAGGAGTGATAGGAGGCATGGAGGGGAATTATCTCACTTAATCACATATTCCTTTGTTTTGAGTGCCACTGGGGTCTTTTAAACATTTTGTTTTTAGTCCTTGGATCTTAAGAGTCCTGTCGCCTTCGCCCAGTAAAATCTCGTAATAGTCTCCTCGACGTTCTCGGGTTAATAGAGGTTTTTCTTCTCTGGCTGCAGTGTATGTGTGTGTTTGTTTGTTTGTGTGTATGTGTGTGTGTGTGTGTGTCCTTTTGCTTGTGTGTGTGTGTGTGTCCTTTTGTTTGTGTGTGTGTGTGTGTGTCCTTTTGTTTGTGTGCATGTCCTTTTGTTTGAGTGTGTGTGTGTGTGTGTGTCCTTTTGTTTGTGTGTATGTGTGTGTGTGTGTGTGTCTTTGTCATTTTCTTTGTGTGTGTAGTGTTTATATATATGCCAGCGATAGAGAGAGAGAGAGCCACCTTCCCTTAGGGCGTACACTTTTCTCTCGTTACATCACTAGTGAATATTGTGCCCGAGTTACTCTGTCAGATAGATAGATAGATAGATAGAGAGAGATAGATAGAGAGAAAGAGAGATATATATAGGTAGGTAGCGTAGGTAGATAGATATATAAAGAGATAGATTGAGAGATATAGAGATAGATATGTAGATAGATAGATAGATAGGTCAGTAGGTAGATAGGTAGGTAGATAGAGAGATATATAAATAGATAGATATACAGGTAAGTAGGTAGGTAGGAAGGTAGATAGGTACCGACAGACAGACAGACATATAGATAGATAGATAGATAGAATAGAAGATTAACAGATATATATATATATATATATATATATATATATATATATATATATATATATATATATATTATATATATATATATATATATATATTAATATATATATATATATATATATATATATATATAATTATATATATATATATATATATATAGAGAGAGAGAGAGAGAGAGAGAGAGAGAGATAGAGATAGAGAAAGAGAGAGAGAGAGAAAGATAGAGACCTACCCCCTGTGGCCCATCCATCTACTGTTTAATCACGAATATATACACTATATATACACTATATATACACTATATATACAATTTCTTCATCTTACTACTCTTCCGGAACCTCCAGAGGACTATCCTTTACAATTCAACAATACAAAAATCAATCTTACATCTTCTCTCAATATTCTCGGTGTCTCTTTTTCTTCTGCTCTCACATGGAAGGACCATATTACCAGTCTCGCTAAGGCAGCCTCCCAGAAGTTGGGTGTGCTCAACCGCCTCAAGGGTTTTTTACCCCTGCACACCCTCTTGCTCTGTACAGGGGCACAGTGTGTCCTTGTATTGAGTATTGTTCACATGTGTGGGGAGGATCCTCTCATACCGCTCTCCTAGACAAAGTAGAAAGGAAAGTCTTTCGTATCATTAACTCCCATCCACTCACCAACTCTCTGCAATCTCTCTCTCTTCGCCGCAATGTTACATCTCTCTCGCTATTCAATCGCTACTACAATAATCAATGCTCCTCAGACCTTTCACAGTGTTTACCACCTCCTCTACGGTGGGTACATAGTACCCGTCTTGCAACACAATCCCACCCCTACTCTATACAACTCTCCAATCCAAGAGTGAAACATTATTCTCAGTCTTTTATTCAACTGCTGAGCTATGGAACTCTCTCCCAGAATCAGTTTTTCCCTCTTCATATGACTTAAGTTGCTCTAAACACCGTGTGTCCAGGCATTTTGGCTCGAACGTCCCTTGATTTTGGCCTTGTCACTCTTTCAACTCTGGGAGAGGCATTCAATACAGGCAGTTCTGCCTTTTGTCTCCCTCACTCACATAGAAGAAAAAAAACGGAGTTATAGTGTGTTCTAGGAGGGCTGGAAGGTGTGGAGAGAGAGAGAGAGAGAGAGAGTGTGTGTGTGTGTGCGTGTGCGTGTGTGTGTGTATATGCGTGTGTGTGTGTGTGTTTTTTTTTTTTTTTTTTTTGTGCACAGGCAAATCAATGACAAGGTGCTTCTCTAAACACTTTACAGCACGGGATTCATTTTGGAGGCTTGACAGTGTTCTACAAGGTGAATGTGCAGTAGGTGGAGAACATGGAGCCACTACATCAGCTACCACAGACTGCAGCATACAAAACTAGAGCAGCTAAAACATCCAGGAAAGCATCTGTCATCGTGCCCCGACCACACACCACCCATATCTAAAGTTTGTTCTCATATAAATACTCCTTTATGTAGCATAGGTTAAGGTGTAATGTTCATATTTTCAAAGTTAACAATGTGGAAACAATTAAAAACCAAATTCTGACAATTCTATTAATATGAAATGTGTAAGTAATTATAGATGCCAGGAATAGCTACCTACTTGTATGTTGGCAACATTTACGGGTATAGTGAGTCTGGCAACATTTGTGTTCGGGAAATATATACCGTATTCTATATTCGAGATTGATTGAAGATAAATTGATTATACATTATATTTACTATTCTAAAGTGTTATCAAGACAATTTACTACCTTAATTGGTTTAGTTAAAATTCATTTAAATATGAAATTAATATATGTGAAAATCTAGCCGTCCAGCTGACGTCAGTTCGTCAGCGACAGGGCCGGCCCGGGCTGGCAGCCATTGTAGGTAGGGGAGTTGCATAAGTACTACGGGTCTTGTCTCCCCACTTATCGTGACCTATTATTGTGCCTGTTTATTGTTGGTAAGTTCCATAGCATACACTTTGTATCTTGAGTGCATGGTAATAGCTATAAACGATGTGTATGGGAAGTTATGGACAACATTATCACTGCATATACAGTTAAGCCTAGGCTATGGCATATGGTGTTTATAATTATTTATGTTTGTAACATATCACATGATTTAAGGCTGTACTGTACAGTAGGCTTAGAATGGATATACTGCATTGTTCTAGGCTGGGTTGTCTTGGCAGTGTGGGCCTACTGTGACTGTGTTAACCAGGAAAAGGGATATCACTTGGTTAGTAGAATTATATTTCTTCTTAAATTGTTTATCTTTTAACATTAATGTTCTGAATTGATACAATTGTTATCATTGTGCTGGTGGTGCAATTGTTAGTGTTTAAGCCTCGGTGTGAGGTGTCCTGGGCTCGAATCCCGGGAGGATCACATACTTTCATTAATAATTTGGATATTATTGATTTGTGTATGATTAATGTTAAGAATATAATTTACTTAAATACTCTGGGCATGAACATTTAAAGGATGTTGTTGTAGTTGCTGATCCTCGGGCTGCCTGGCCCGGGACCCCAAGCTAGGCTAGACCATGATGATTGACTGCTTAAATCTTTCACATAAATGTAATTGGGTAGTTTCTGCAGTAATGTGTATATTTTCATAGCTAATATTATTTTTAAGCAAAATGTCCATACTATAATAGTGCTTTGTTTATGAAAAAGGAATGTTAACCCATGGACTACGAAGTTAATTTTCATTGTATTTTGAGCCCATGGTAACTATTGCCAGCCAATTAATGATTTGTATGTGGGATAACAATAGGTAATAATGTAAAGTTTGTTACGGTTGCATATTTGAGACTTCATTTACATATTTGTTCGCAGAAACTACTAACTTATAGCTGGTGTGTTGTGAATAAAGTTGGGCAGCTATAAGGAGTTTCTTGTACCCGCATTCGACACAGTTAGGCACCAACAGTAAATGTAAATATATCATTTGCTTAATGAAAATTAAACATAAGCTGGTCCTTAGATAGTGATATTGTATAATGTATCGTTTTACCTTGAGCAGCATCATATGTATCATAATACATGTGAGAGACAGATAGACAGACAGATAGACAGACAGACAGACAGACATACACACAAGCAGAGAGAGTGAGAGCTACATATGTGACCTCGAGTTATATAATACTGTAACAGAAGTTGGTGTGTGTTCTACGATGACTTCCGGGCATGTGTGCGTGTGTGTGTGTGTGTAAAGTGTGCGTGTGTATGTGCGTGTGTGTGTGTGTGTGTGTAAAATGTGTGTGTGTGTGTAAAGTCAGAGAGTGTGGGGGTGGGTGTAAAGTGTGTGTGTGTATGTGTAAAGTGTGTGTGTGTGTTGTGCTAGGACTGATTAACAGGAAAAATAGATAGATAGATAGATAGATAGATAGATAAAATGATGAAAAGATAAATATAATTCACTTATTATATTTTTAAATTACTGGTGTTATAGAGTGTTGCATGTGAAGAGAATGCCTGTGACCTGCCAGAGTGAAACCAAGGTCAGGTCAGGTCACAATTAACCCATCGACCGACTTTTATACTGAGAGGTCAGTCCACCCCCGCCTAAGGTACCTGGGTAAGTGGGCATAGGGTCAGCTCTACTGGTGGATGTCCAAAATAAACAAAATCGCACCAAAAAGGGTTAATGGAACTTACTCAATTAATGGCCTTTAATTTAATTCCCTTCAACACCATGACATCATTTTCATCTGATACAGTGACTCCGATACCGTGACTCCGATAATGTGACTACGATACTGTGACTCCAATACTGTGACTCGGATAGTGTGACTACGATACTGTGACTCCGATACAGTGACTCCGATACTGTGACTCTGATCGTGTGACTCCGATACTGTGACTACGATACTGTGACTATGATACTGTGACTCCGATACTGCGACTCCGATACTGTGACTCCGATAGTGTGACTACGATACTGTTACTCCAATACTGTGACTCCGATACTGTGACTACAATACTGTGACTACGATACTGTGATTCCGATACTGTGATTCCAATACTGTGACTCAGATACTGTGACTCCAATACTGTGACTACGATACTGTGACTCCGATACTGTGATTCCGATAATGTGACTCCGATACCGTGACTCCGATACCGTGACTCCGATACTGTGACTCCGATACTGTGACTCCGATACTGTGACTACGATACTGTGACTAAGATTCTGTGACTCTGATACTGTGACTCTGATACTGTGACTCCGATGCTGTGACTCCGATACTGTGACTCCGATACTGTGACTCCGATACTGTGATTCCGATACTTTGACTACGATACTGTGACTCCGATACTGTGACTCCGATACTGTGACTTTGATACTGTGACTCCGATAGTGTGACTTTGATACTGTGACAACAATGCTGTTACTACGATACTGTGACTCCGATACTGTGACTGCGATACCGTGACTGCGATACAGTGACATTGATACTGTGACTCCGATGCTGTGACTCCGATGCTGTGACTCCAATACTGTGACTTCGATACTGTGACTCCGATACTGTGACTCTGATACTGTAACTCCGATACCGTGACTCCGATACTGTGACTCCGATACTGTGACTCAGATACTGTGACTTCGATACTGTGACTTCAATACTGTGACTCAGATACTGTGACTCCGATACTGTGACTACGATACTGTGACTACGATACTGTGACTCAAATACTATGACTCCGATACTATGACTCCGATACTATGACTCTGATACTGTGACTCAGATACTATGACTCCGATACTGTGACTCCAATACTGTGACTCCGATACTGTGACTCCGATACTATGACTCTGATACTGTGACTCAGATACTATGACTCCGATACTGTGACTCCAATACTGTGACTCCGATACTGTGACTCCGATACTGTGACTACGATACTGTGACTCCAATACTGTGACTCCGATACTGTGACTACGATACTGTGACTGCAATACTGTGACTCCAATACTGTTACTCAGATACTGTGACTCCGATACTGTGAATCCGATACTGTGAATCCGATACCGTGACTCCCATACTGTGACTCTGATACAATTCCACGGTAATCTTGCCGGTGTGACTCTGCCCGGACTCCAGCACCCAGACGACCCTTGACAACACTTCGGACGACAAGCTTCACAGACATTTTAGTGCCAGTGCTGGGTCAAGGGTTCGAATCTCGGCGAGGGGTTAGGATTTTTGTGTTCTATATTGCTAGTCTTTTAATGTTTGCAATTCTTAACGAGTTAACGTGCTTGATTGTCTGTTCCATGGACTGTATCCACCATCAAATGCTTAGCCCCCTCTGTACCGGCGCCGTCCTATTAACTTTATTCTGGCTACTATTAGACAATTTTATTCAGTTTCAATAAGGGACTCCAGCAATTAACATGCTTCGAACTATCTCACTTGACCAATTTTACAACCACATCTTCTTAAACTGAACAAAATCTTCTAAAGCAAGAGTAAAACTAAAAATACGTCGCCGGTACAGAAGGGGTTAAAGTGTAATAACTTACAAATTGTGCAAACCTACTATCTACTGTATATATTATGTAAGTTCTAACCCGAATAATGAAAACAAAATATCTGAAGATAATTAAAGGGAAGCAGAAAAAGGGGATAAATGTGTGAGTGTAACAGCCACAACACAGATATGGAGGGTAAATGTGTGAGTGTAACAGCCACAACACAGATATGGAGGATAAATGTATGAGTGTAACAGCCACAACACAGATATGGAGGGTAAATGTATGAGTGTAACAGCCACAACACAGATATGGAGGGTAAATGTATGAGTGTAACAGCCACAACACAGATATGGAGGGTAAAAGTATGAGTGTAACAGCCACAACACAGATATGGAGGGTAAATGTATGAGTGTAACAGCCACAACACAGATATGGAGGGTAAATGTATGAGTACAACAGCCACAACACAGATATGGAGGAAAAATGTATGAGTGTAACATCCACAACACAGATATGGAGGGTAAATGTATGAGTATAACAGCCACAACACAGATATGGAGGGTAAATGTGTGAGTGTAACAGCCACAACACAGATATGGGGGATAAATGTATGAGTGTAACAGCCACAACACAGATATGGGGGATAAATGTATGAGTGTAACAGCCACAACACAGATATGGAGGGTAAATGTATGAGTGTAACAACCACAACACAGATATGGAGGGTAAAAGTCTTTAGACAGACGTGGTGTGTTGTTTAAAGCGTCGGCTATCGTCTGACGGTCGACGGTTCGAACCCCACTGAGAGCTTGGAAACATTTAGTGGCTCACGTGTATTTGTGATATATACTCAATATTTGTAACTCATGCTTTGTGGGTTAGAATTAAATGAAATCAATTGCTGCCCGAGTTGCTTCGGGACACTCAGAAATCCTTGTATGGTATTCTGGAATATGGATCCTACAACTAGGTATGAATTGAAATATATTCGCCTAGTGGGTTTCCCTTCTCCCTAACATAAATAGGATAGAGGGTTGAGTGTCTTTTAGACTGCCGTGGTGTAGTTGATTAAAGCGTCGGCTATCGTCTGACGGTCGACGGTTCGAACCCCACTGAGAGCTTGGAAACATTTAGTGGCTCACGTGTATTTGTGATATATACTCAATATATATATATATATATATATTGTCTATTTTTTATTTATTTAACCTCAACACCAAACACCTCCAATATAATTAATGAAAGCCTATATGTGATCCACCGGGATTTGTAACCTGGGTTATCACACACAGATTGTTAAACATTAACCATTACACCACCAGTATATATATTTAAATAAATATATAGTATTGTTGTCAGAGATAATACAGACTACAATCATCAAGGCTATTATACTAATATGTTCATAGTTTTCATATATTTATGTATTTTGTAATGTTTTATTTGTATTTTTTTTTTTGCGTTATAGACCAGCATACAAAACATGGATAGTTAGACACAAAATACTCCTTTCCTTGTATTTTTGTCCACGGGATTTAAAACCGGATTTTAAAAGGAGATAATCTCTCTGCAATGTAAGGGTGACTGCCACAACACAAACTGTAAATTGAGGTGGGAAATAATTATATTGAAATTGTAATGCACTTCCCAACCAGGAAGTGTGTGTTATATACGTTAACAAAAATATAACAATATATATAATAAATATGAATGAATAATTAAATAGTGTCAGCTTCACAGACAATAAAAGCTGGTCATCAAACGTATTATACCTGTACGCATTATTATTCATAATGTTAAAGAATGGACTGTGTGACAACAATAATACTCCTTGTATTTGTATGTTGCTTAAATGAATATATATATACCGGTATATATATATACCGGTATATATATATATATTAAAGTAGAATAAACATATGAGTGTTATTATTGTAACACAGTCCATTTATTAATATTATAAATTAAAATGCGTACCTTTGATGACCAGCTTGTATTGTCTGCGAAACTGACACTATCTATTTATGTATTAATTTATTTATGTTATTTGTTGTTCATGTATTATGAAACAAATGGGGTCAAAGCGCAACCTTACAATTCAAGAGATGTAAGACAGGGTTTGATAATAAAATATTAACTATTGTTGTATGTCAAGTCAATATACAGTATACATACAGTAAATCAGGTCAAACATAGGGAGCTATAATTTTTGCTACACACACAGTATATATGACAATATTTTAAGCCAAATATTTTATCTAGGTTTCCACCTTAATGAAAAGAGGAACAAAAAACAGCTACATATTTTTCCAATATGTTTAAGGGGAGATATTTATATAGTTATTTTTTTATTTATATACTATATATATATATATATGCACAGTATATGAAATGATGGATGCAAAGGGAATTTAACCCTCTAGAAAAATCCCCAGGCCAAGTGGTGGTGCCTGGCGCGGGTTCGAACCCTGGTTATGGACCTCAGTAGGTTTTACCAGAATGGCGCGGTTTCGAACTCTAGTTAGGAACCTCCGTAGGTTTAACCAGATTCGCACGCTAACCCATTGTACTACCACGGACGTACAATAGGATAGTAACCTTAGTTCTCCTTGAAAGAAAAAGGTGATAGTCTCGTGGTGATTCGCGTGGTGGGTTTCTTAGACTTCGCCACCAACGACTACTTTACGCTATCCCAGACGTCAACTTGGGTAGCTTTGTGGTTGCGGGATTTTTGCGGGTACAGGGTATTACAATATATATATATACATAAAGTTTTCTCCCTAGACCTTCATCAAGCTTCATAAATACCCCAAACCCCCCGCTCGAAATAAATGCGAGCATTTTTCAGTAGGAAAGTGCTCCAGCCAAAGGTTGGTTCCTCCTAATGCCAGGCTAGCTGTCGCTTGACAGGAAAAATCCTCAACTAAATGCCACAAGAGGTCTTGATATTGACACAGAAGTGGGCCGAAAGGTCTAAAAATAAAAAAAAATAATGGGGCGATTGTCTTAGATTCTCAAAAGTAATGGAGCTAAAGATGAAGGTGAAGGGGTGCCCATAAAAAACAAAAACCTCCCCTTTATATAGGAAAACCAAGCCAACCTATTGCACAATGAACTGCCATGTTCTGCCTTTTACACAACACCTCCATACAAACAAAGGGATATATTTTGACATATTTTGATATATTATATATATATATATATATATATATATATATATATATATATATATGTATATTATATATATATATATATATATATATATATGTGTATATATATATATATATACCCGGTATATATGTAGATATTTTTATATATATTTATATTTTTAATCTTATAAATATATTTGTATAATTTGTATATACCTGTAGATATTTTGTATTTATTTGTATATACAGTATACCGGTATTAATTCTTATTTATAATTTTATTTTTATTTTTTGGACGCACCATCAGAATATTGCCTAATAGGTACAATCTAAACATTAATGGATCTTCAAAGCTGCCATGATCAACACCACTATCAGCTATGAACACCGCCAATGGTTTTGATGTAGCACAACAGCTGCAATCATTAACGAACAGTGGTTTTTATACCACAATGCTATAGGCTATCGGCACACTCTATTATCCACATTTTAAAGGGAGTTGGGTCGGTTTTCTGGACCCCTTTCTCCCTCGTGTTTAGCTCCATTAGTTTTGAAAATTATAAGATGTTTGACCTATTAATTTGGCGATTTTAACACTTAGCGCCCCATGTCATTGTCAATGTTAGGATCTTTCATGTCATTTAGGTGTCGATATGTTTCCTGACGAGCGATAGCGAGCCTGCAATTTTAAGAGGATCCGGCCTACGGCCGAGACATTTTACTACCGAAAAATTTGCAAATTTACTTTGAAGGGGGGTCTAGGGTTTTTTTTCTGAGTTTGATGGAGGTCTGGAGAAGTTTGACAAGAACGAAAGAATATTTCTGATTGGGGATATGAATGGTAAGGTGGGTGATAGGAAAGTTGAGGGAGTGGTGGGAGGGTGGGGGGTACCATCAGAGGTGAATGGGAATGGTAGTGCACTTGCGGACGTATGTGTGGGGAGGAGGCTGTGGATAGCCAACACCTTCTTCCGACACAGAATTGATCCACAGGTACACGTGGAAACGGATGTTGACGATGAAGGATAAGACAGTGGTGGAACGAAAGTCATCGATTGATTATGTATGTGTGGATGAACGAATGAAGAAATCTGTGATGGATGCTAGGGTGTATAGGGGTATTGGAAGGGGTCTGTCTGATCATTATGTAGTGGTAGCTAAGGTTAGGATACAAAAGAAGTGGGTGAGGAGAGCTGGAGGGAGGCGAGAGGAGGGTGGAATGGTGAGGAGGGTGGAGAGGTTGCAGGAGGAGGAAGTCAGGGAGGAGTACAGGAGAGCAGTGGAAAGACGACTAGGTGGGTTCGACCTGGAAGTTATGGAGGAAGTGGAGGAGATGACCAAGGTGTTTAAGGATGAGATCTGTGCAGCATGTGAGGAAGTGTGTGGAGTGAGGAGAAGAGGGAGGGGAGTGAAAGGTACAGCATGGTGGACAGAAGAGGTAATAATAGCTGTGGAAGAAAAGAAGAAAGCATATAGAGAGTGGTTGGGTAGTAGAGGGAATGAAGATTCCGAGAGACAGAAACGAGCGAGGTACGTGGAGAGTAAGAGGGTGGTGAAGAGAGTAGCGAAGGAAAGTAAAAGAAGAGTAGATGAGGAATTTGGAAGGAATCTGAGTGTAAAATGGAGGGAGAGTAAGAAACTGTTCTGGAAAGAAGTCAAGAAAGTTAGGGAAGGTAGCAAGGGAAACAGTAAGGGTGTGAAAGATAAGAAATGGGAGAATGCTAGCCGAGAAGCAAGAGAGAGTCGAAAGATGGAGGGAGTACCTTCAGTGAGTTGCTAAATGTAAGGAATGAAGAGCCAGCAAACATAGCTGGATATGGTATGGGAGGGAGAAGAAGAGAAGTAGTGGAGGAGGTGGAGGTGGGGATCAGGAGGTCAGAAGTGTGGGAAGCCATGAAAAGAATGAAGTTGGGGAAAGCACCAGGAACAGATTGAGTGTGTGGGGAAATGTTGAGGTATGGTGGTGAGATAGTGATCGAATGGGTATGGAAAATGTGCAAACTAGCATGGGAGAAGGGGAGTGCACCCGATGACTGGAAGACTGGCATAATAGTCCCCCTATATAAGGGCAAAGGGGAAAGAGGAGTGTGTGGTCACCACCGAGGAATATGTCTTCTAAGCGTAGTAGGGAAGGTATACAGTAGGGTAGTGATTGAGAGAGTGAGAGTGAGAATGGAGAAATGGATAGGCGACGAGCAGGGAGGTTTTAGGAAGGGAAGAGGATGTGTAGATCAGATTTTTACCCTGAATTGTGTTGTGGAGAAGTATCTGGAGAAGAAACAAAAGGTGTATGTTGCCTTTATGGACTTGGAGAAGGCCTATGACAGAGTGGATAGAGAAGGTTTGTGGAAAGTACTTAGAATATACTGAGTAGAGGGCAAGTTGCTGAAAGCAGTGAAGAGCATGTATGAGGGTGCAAAGGCGGCAGTACGTGTGGAGAGTGAGCAGAGCGAGTTCTTTGACCTGAATGTTGGTTTGAAACAGGGGTATGTGATGTCCCCTTGGTTGTTTACTGTATATATGGATGGAGTCATGAAAGAAATCCTATCAAGATCAGTGGATGTTGGTGTATCGCTGAAAAGGGAGGGAATTGAGTGGAAGCTACCTATACTGCTGTTTGCGGATGATACAGTTCTGATGAGTGATAATGAATGGGAGTTGCAGGGTCTGCTAAATGAGTTTGGAACAGTGTGCGAAAAACGGAATTTGAAGGTAAACACTGGGAAGAGCAAGGTTATGGTCTTCGAAAGGGGTGAAGTCACAGAGTGTGAGGTGAAGCTGAACGGTCAGGCTATGGAGATCGTCAACTCTTTTAAGTATCTGGGCAGTGTGTTGAGTAAATATGGGACTATGGATGAAGAAGTGCGGGAGAGGGTACAACAGGGGAAGAGGGTTGTAGGAACGCTGAAAGCAGTAACAAGAAATAGGGTGGTCAGTATGGAAGTGAAGAAGTCCTTGCATGACAGTGTGGTAATCCCGACACTGACTTACGGAGCGAAGCATGGACGTTGGTTGAGAGACTCAGACCAAGAGTGAGAGCAGTGGAAATGAATTACTTAAGAAGTGCGTGCGGAGTTACATGGAGGGATAGACAGACTAATGAGGAAGTAAGAAGGAGGTGTGGTGTGGAGGTAGATGTGCTGGAAAGTGTGAAAAGGAACAACTTGAGATGGTTCGGCCATATGGAACGTATGGAAAGCGAGCTAATGACTAAGAGGGTGTACGAGAGCGAGGTGGAGGGACAGAGAGGGAGAAGTAGACCGAATATGAGGTGGAAGGATGGAATGAGGAACTACATGAACGAAGGCGGTGCTGGTTGGGGGGAGGGGCGTCGACTGACTGGGGACAGAGGTGCATGGGGGCGGTTCGTTCGTGGCCACCCCTTCGGGGATCATGGCGTCAGGCAATAGATAGATAGATAGATGGAGGTCTATTGAAGAAACTAAAAAAGTA
>CM064541.1:27548098-27580598 GCA_032716605.1 Paralithodes platypus
GATTACAAAGGAAATCAAGCAAACACGAGTCTAGTGACCCTTCTAGGCTGCTTGTCCCACCAAAACACTGGAGGATCAAGTGTCCAAACAGTGGTTTAGAGTGGGTAAGGGAACATTGGATAGGGAACTACTGCCCTGCCAATAACGTTGGCAGGACTGGGACAGTTAGTAGGAGGACATAGGGGTTAGTAACTGAGGGGGGGGATAAAATAAAGTTATTCATTTACAACCGCGGGCCGTCGCGGTTTTGATGCGAGATATTTGTCTCGGCAGAATATAAATTAATCAAGGTGCTTGCTTTGCTTGTGCTGCAGTCTAGAACGTCTCGGGGAAGCCCATTCTTCAAGTTGACAACTCGATTGAAGACATAAATTCTTAGATTCCTGTGAATTAAAAGATTTACCAATAATTTTGCACCCGGTTTCCCAGCGTGTAATTAGATTGGTCGGTAGGGAAGTACTTCCTAAAGTTCATATTGTCGATGCCTTTGATGAATTTTGAACACTTGAATTAAGTCACCTCTTAAATCTGTGCTGGGTTAAAGGAAATAGATTGAATTCTCTAAGACGTCTCTTCGTATGGTTTGTTCCTTAGGCTAGGTATCATTTTGGTAATTCTACGTGAAACTCGTTCTAGCTGGTTGATGTTACTTTTTGGTAATAAGGGCCACCAGCATTGAACACAGTATTCCAGAAGAGTGGCGGACTAAGGCATTGTAAAGGGTTAGGACTCCGTCTTTGGATTTATGCTCAATATGATCTGCCTATAAAGCCAATTAGTTGTTTGCCCCCCTTCTTAACAACTTCTGAACATTGGTGACTCGGTTTTAGGTTACGCGATATTGTTACTCCTCAGATCGGTTTCTCTGTTTACATTCCGTAAGCTGAGTGGGCCATTTCATCGAATCGTTTGCTTTCTCAGTTAGGTATCCGATCTGTAGAGTTACTTCACATTTATCCGCATTGAAATTAATTTGCCAAATTTGGGCCCCATGTTGACACTTTATCTAGATTGTGTTGCCATATCGTCAACTTGTTCTTTGAGAGTACGCTATTTGCAATTTTTGTATCGTCAGCAAATTTTGAGATTGTACAGGTGAGCCCCTCATCTATGGCGTTGATGTAACCTAGAAAGCGAAATGGGCCCAGTACCGATCACTGGGGTACCCCGCGACTTACATTGGTCCACTTTAGATGGACTTACCGTTTAGGACTATCTCCTGCTTTCTGTCGCTGAGCCAATTTTCGATCCATTTCAACACACCGTATTGTATTCCCTGCGCTTTTTAGTTTTAGCAGTAAACGTTTGTGGGGAACTTTGTTCAAAGGCCTTTTGAGAAATCAAAGGTATATAATATTCTACAGCTTTACTCTCATCGGTGAGAGGTTGAGGGGGATATCGTGAAGGAAGTCTAAGAGGTTTGTTCAACAGGAACGTTTTTTACGAAAGCCGTGTTGAGTATCTTTAAGTTGGTTATTTTCCTCCTAAGTGATTTACGAGTCTGTCTCTTAGGACCGTTTCTAGCATTTTACATTCACATGAGGTTAAGCTAATTTGGCCGATAGGTTACTGGGTAGGGACTTGCTGTCCTTGTTTGAATATCGGGGTTACGTGTTCTTATCTTCCACTGATCAGGCATAGTTCCAGACTGGAAGGATTTATTGAATAGGTAATGTCAGTGGTTTGGAGAGCTCATCCTTGGCTTCCATTTAGAACTATAGGCGATATTGTATCAGGTCAAGGCGTGTTATTTACCTTGAGTTATATCTAAACAATTCAATACGTCTCTCTCTGTAAACCGGTGATATTGATTTTTGTTTTTTTTTTTTTTTTTTTTTTTTTTTTTTTTTTTTCTCTATTCCAACTTACTTCCTCTCGGGCATAGGCTGAGAGCCTTAAATTCCCGCTTACAATGAACATTGAAGCCGTGAGGTCTTGTTTCCCAGTAGGGAGTGAGAATGTGACGCCCGTGGAGTACAACGAGCACCTGCCATCTTGCCTTAACATGAGGCACGGTGCTCAATCATAGGCCCGAAACGACCCCATCACTGAAGCCACCTCGTTCCCGTGCTTCACTGTCGCACCCCCTCACTCGGACTTCACACTTTACACAGCACACAACGCCACTTGTTGAGCAGATAAAATCTCACCCGACATTGCACCCCTATAGCATATTTGAATATGGGACTATTCATACAGTGCTATTTAATCAGGGAACAATGAGGGATTTATTGACAGTTTCGGTGGGATTTTGGTAATGCACTGATACCAGGTACAGCACAAATTCCATCCCATAATATCTTCCCTTGATTACATCGGTTTGAACCCGGGGACCTTTGGATTACCAGGCCAGGGCAAGACCACTCCACCACAACTCCCTAAGAACATCTGAATTATAAACTCTGAATCGGCTGATGGGGTAGGGATATCACTGAGGTCTTCCGTTGTAAAAAACTGATGCAAAGAAGGTATTGAGGGCATTACTCATTTGTACTTCGTCTTTGGTGTATTAGCCATTTTCATCGACCTAACGGTCCAACAGTTGAAGTAACTGACTTTTTTCTTTCTGATCTAACTATAGAAATTCTTTCGGGTTTGTTTTACTTTGATTCGCCAATAGTGTAACTCTAGGGTTCTTTTACTTTGCGTAAGTAAACTTTTTGGCTTTGCGTCGTAGCTCTACAAATTTCACCCGTTCTTCGGTCATTTTGTGAAGGATTTTAATATAATCATTAGCAAATTGTTTAGCATAGCAGGCAGTTTGAAATATCGTTATTCCACCCTTTGGGACTTATTAATTATGGCCTGGACGCCATATTTTCAAGGGTATGCTAGTCTTGCACTGCTTTTAGGTAAAAGAGGGTTCGAATAACTTCACAAGGAGTGGATTTATGTCGTTATTGTTAATTAAAAAGCTCCAGTCAGTTTTCTTTAAACATTAGCTCTCAGTTTATGAAAGTTTGCTTTCTTGAAATTAGGGACTTTTTCGATGCTAATATTTGGTTTCGTTACAGGTAAAGTTTAAAGTGAAAGCTACGAGCATTGCCGTGCGCTCTGCCTGGTTTCCTAGTAACCTTTTAGGGCCACTGCTGAACTTTATTAGTGAGGAGAGACGGTGTTGTGTTTATTAACTTTCAATGTGTATGCTTTAGGAATTATTCATGCCTTATTTTAGCCAAGGTTGATGCATAGTGCACAAACCGGTTTGGATGTTACGTTGGCTAAGGAAGTCTAGTACTGTTTCTGAGTGGATCTATTAGTGCTGTCACAGAGTTGTTGCACTCCCTTGTTGTCGTATGTATCCTACTTATTGGTGTATTTAAGATACACACTTTGGTGTCCTGCCCCGGCATTTATGTCTGTTCTCTAATTAACGAGCATCTTAGAGCATCAGACGTTTTCAGAAGATTCTATACACGAGTGCTGTAGGACTAGACTTCCATTGTCTTCATAGCAGCATTGTACGATGGTTAGTGTTGAGTTACCGACTCACACTAAAATTAAACGTAAGCATATACTCCTTTATTAAATCATATTAGAGGTTTATTCATGCATTGGGATTAATTAAGAGCATTTTATTAACGCTAAAGTACATCCTTTTGTGCGTAGGCTTTGCCGTCTTCGGCACGCCTTTGTAGAAGTTGCAGTTAGTACAACCAAGTTAATTGATCCCCGGGTATCCAGGAGATTAACTCTGGAGGGTTGGAGTGTTTTTGTTCACCGGCACAGTAATATGTCGATGGGTTTTGGAATTAGCGTTCCGTTGGTGCAGATATAGCCTATCATCTAGTCCATTCTGAAGTGCCCTTGTTTCTTCGTAGAGCCGGTCGTAACAACTGTAATAACTTAATTATATTACCCAAAGCCATTTATAAATGCACTAGAACATATATTCAATCTGCCATAATATCATCCCCCATAGGGGTGAGACAGGGTGCCCCAACCAGCTGTTTGTTGTTTGTTATATATATTTATAAAATGGTTTAAGATGAAAAAGACAGGCAATGCCTTTAGATGGGTTCCTTGGAAACGTACCACTGCTTTGCTACTAATGGATGATACTGTTATACTTGCGACCCTCCCGAGAGCTGTGCAGAAGGAAACTTGATGTGTTACTAGCGTATGGTAGAGACTATGGTATGGTTTTGAATGCAAATACATCCAAATTTTTCGTTAGAAACGGTTGACGAAAACGACAAAAGTTTTCCTTCTATTCTAATACGCACGAAATCAAGTACTGTACAACATATGTATACCTCGGGGCTTGGTTTACAGACGAAGGGAAAACGGAATCTGTACTAGTGCTTCATGATGTAGAAATTGCTGCCATCCTTCTGCCTCATGTTACTACGGATATGCAATTCGTTTACAAAACTTAAGGTGTTCACACGCAGCAGGTTTTTCATTATTGCTGTTTACAGTTCCGAGACCTGGTTTGACAGTTAATCCAAAACGTGTTATAGGTCATTATAGTCAATTAGTAAAGTGCCTTACGTGGGGTAAGAAAGAATTCCGAGCACACAAATGTGCGTGGGTGAGTCTGGAATCCCCCCCGTGCAATAGATATCATGTCTAAAGAAAGAGGAGAATATTTTTGGAAGGAAAGATACAGTCATTAGCTATTGATGAGCCGTTTTCGATTTGTAGATAACCGGTGACAAGAAGAATAACACACGAGGATTTAGATTTATTAAGAAGGCATTAGATTTTAATATTGCAGTAACCCCTCTGGGAAAGTATAAAAGATTCAATTAGAAGACACCAGAGTCTGCAAATAAATGTGTTATATATAGAACAGTGTTAAAAAACCCTGAGCTTAAAGTGCATGACGTGTATTATAAACAAGGATTAGATACCCGACCATACACGCATAGCATTTTCAAGATTGGGTTTGATGTCTCATAACTAAATAATAGCAACAGGAAGATGGAGCAGAACACCGGCGGAGTTTTAAAGACTTTGTGGATGTGGAGAAGGAGGGTTCAGGATTAGGTTCATGTTTTACTAGAGTGCCCTAGAGTAAATGATCGCAGAATCAGTTTCAATATGTTAAATTTGTCTTCTATGCCGAGATTGCCTAACGAGCGACAATACTGTGGTGTGAACTGTGCAAAGATATGGACAGGGCTTTAAAACTGTATACGTAATTGTCAGTACAGTATCTTGTAAGAAAGTAAATATCGGTGTATTAGTGGTATTTATTGCGTGGGTAAGTTCGCATGGTGATTGTTTATCTGAATACTTCACTGAATATAACTGATAAAGCCCGCTTTGATATATGTATATATTCTGTTTGATGGGACAAAATGTGTATGTTACTCAAATTATGGAAATCATGTATTACAATGTATTGTAGATTATAATTTGTCAATAAACTAGCTACCTATCTATTACTGTCTCTTCACGTGAAAGCTACTCGTATGTACGTACATAATTATTGTTTGTTTCGTAAAAGATTCAATTGCTTTAGGATTTGACATAATTGCATGCAATTATCCTTTCCTATGTTTCAAAATCCAGTTTCTTTACTCGTATAATGTAGACATACGGGGCCTGGGTATGTGGGTTCAGGAGGGTGGAGGGATGGATAGAATGGGAATGGATTGATGAAGATGTATATATAAACCCCAGGTAGTTACATGTTTTTGAAGAGAACACGATGGATGAAAAGGAAATGTGTTGGCTAAATAGACAATTACATTAATAGATAGACTCATATATTCTTATTCTCACCAAGACCCACCAATTAACTTATAAAATAAAACGAATTAATGAAATCAATGCACATCAGTAATGCATGTGGTACTTTCAAAGGAGTCTTAACCAAGTACACGCACATAGAAAATTACTGGCACGAACCATTACGATGTCAAGGACAGTTGGCAGATAAAGATAAACTAGATATAGATAGCTTTTCAATCACAGCACAACCCCACTAACTATGGGTTTCAGAGCGCCGTGTTACCATCGTTTTTCGGGAATAACTTACTAACCAAACAGGTGGATCAGTATGATATGGTGACACAGCTTTTTCCCACACCATGCCCTAGTTTTCGTCAAATACTAGGGCCATTACCAAATAGTGTGAGAGGTAAGCCACGTGTCCCTGGTGTCATGAGGTTCAAAGTCACACAGTAATGACTAAGAAACGGACAAGGCCTACCGTGGTTTACCTGTGAGAACCACCAAACCATTATTGCCCTCATCCATCAAACACGGGAGTTTTCAGCTACCACCCAACCCCTACTATCGCTTTTAAATGGCAAGTTATCTGTCAATATCAAAAAAAATAAGCTTATACCAAAAAATACATACGTTTTGTATATTTATACTTGATATTGACAGAGAAAATGGTTTGGTGGTTCTCACAGGTAAGCCCTGGTAGCCTTGTCCGATTCTTAGTCATTAATTGTGGGACTTTAACTCCATGACATAGTGACAAGTGGCTTATTTCTTAAACTTTTGGTAATGCGCTATATTGATGAAAATTAGGGCACAGTGTGAAACAAAGCTGTGTCAAAATCATCCTACTGATCAAACTGTTTGTTTAATAAGTTATTTACGTAAAAACGATTGTGTAACACGGGCTATGAAACCCATATTAGGCATTATCCATCAGTAACGTGTCCAGATAGAGCCCAAACAACAACAAAAACAACATCAAACAGGCTCACTTCTAACACATTACACTAGAATTCTCCGGTTCTCACTTGGGGTCATTGTTGTTTTGGGGTGATGGAGGGTACATGGAGAGATTATTTATGGATGCATATAGAGGAAATGGTGTAAATATAAAGTATACAGTATGTGATGGGGTAAATACAACACTGGATTGATCGAGTTTGCATCCATTAGAGTGTTTGGTGCGATTGACTTGCACATTATGGATGATATGGGTAGATAGGAGGGTTATTAGTGAATAGAGTCTGACTAGACAGAAAACATGTGGAATGGACCCAGTTTGGTGGCATGTATAAAATGCTGTAGAGGTGGATAGATGTTTATAGTATATTTGTTTCCAGCTGAGGGTAAAATTGCCATGTTACCATCATCGGTTACTCGGCTATTATGTTGATTTAGCTAGTGGAATGTGTTGTTAATTGTGAAATTTGGGCATTAATACGACGCAAGCACATAGTAAATTCATATTTTTCCATTAAGTATTGAGAAAGCAGTTGTCTATGGGATTTCAATTTACCATCAGATGGATACAAGAAACAGATCTTAGTAGATATACTGTAGACTATAGTAGGTTTCTCTTAAACTGACGGTAAATTGTTCAAAGTTCCCATCAAGAGTTACTTAGATATTTTTAAACCCGGCTGGATCCCCAGCAACGAACGTTGTTGCGTCGGAAATGTTCGATCACCAGAACCCAGCGACGCGACTAGCGCGGCGTCCGGCATATTAAAACAAGTTAACGCGGCCGGTAGGTAAGAAAATGCCTAATAATGGTACTGCGTACTCTCTCGGGTATTGGGAAGGCGGGGAACTGGCGGCCGAAACGGATGTTGGTGGGTCGTGCGGCTGAACAGGGGTGGATGAGAGGCGTGTACTGACCCACCTTTTGTGACTCGCAACTTTGGACCTCATTTACTCAGGTCGTGTGGGTTGGTTTTTTTTTGCTTGAAAAATTGTGTCAGAGCCGTGGGATGTCATTGTGTATATGTATTATTGGTGTACATGAAACATAGTTCTGCGCGGGTGATGGATAATAAACGGATGGTACGCTATACCCAGGAAATTGCCACACGACTTTGGACATGATTTACTCAGTTGGTAGGGTAACTATTGGCCTAAAAATGCTACAGGGTATTCAATACAATATGGGAAACTAAGTGGTTGGCGGGGGGAAAGGGTTGAAAAACGGGTTCGTTGTGGGCGTGAGCGGCTGGATGGTGGGAGGAATTAGGGGTATTATTCCACCTCTTTTCGCTCCGACTTTGAACCTTCGGTACTCGGGTCATATGGTCGGGTTTGGCTTGAGATTTGTGTCAGACACAGTTGGATGGTGTACGCACGACCTTTGTATGGGTCTACCTGACCACCTGCCTAGTATTGCCTAGAGGCTCAAGGCGGCGTGGAGAAAATCCTTTATGCGCATATTGGCTCGCGACTTTAACCCTTATTTACTCAGGTTGTATGGTGTGGTTTAGTCAAAAAATGGTTTTTTATAGGATGTAGTGATGAGGGAAGCAATGCTGTCACAAACGACCTTTTCTGTGGACCGTATTTCACTCCGTTGCATATGGTAGGAAGTGCCTGGATGAGTTGTGTATATGCTCGACTGATCTATATTTCTGTCGGTTTTTTGTGTAACATATTATTCACGCGACTTTCTTTAGACCTTATTATGTCTTGTCCTATGTCATATTGCCGTGAACATTTGTGGTGAAAAGTTCGTTAGCTGGTCGATATGATAAGACAAAAAGCTGCTCTGGCCTTTGACCTAGTCTGGGTGACAAAGGATATTCAGTATCGACGTTGTCTCCTGCGAGTGATCATCCTGTACAAACAACCTCAAAGCCCGGTAACCAACCCCGTGCTAAGGGCTCTTCACCATTGATGAAGCCCACGCATATCCTACTACAAATAGTGACGAGACAGACTCTGACACAGAATCCTCAGCCCTCGAGGAAATCGAAGAGGAATATTTCCCGAGCCGGGCGAGTGTGACGATAACCCCCACTCCGTTAGAACCGCATGGCTTGTCCTACGGTGACTCGCTAGGATCGCCACAGGGATGTGGATTGTGGCTACAGTTGAATTGTATTATTGTGTGACTTTATTTCATATGAAAGCTCGGTGTCAGGGGGCATGTCCAGGTAAAGGCTCTTTGTTTTCGCCCATGTCAAGGCTTGATATATTTAATTGCACAGTATATGGTTTTATCATTAAGTAGTAATGCTAGAGGATTTGATGAGAGTTGAGAGAGAGACGAGAGTCGAACAAGAGTACAAAGGGAGCCTCACAAGGAAAATCAAGAAACAACAGATTATAGTGGACCCCCCCCCCCCCACTTCTAGGCTGCGTGTCCTCCAAAAACACTGAGGATCAAAGTGTCTCAACAGTGGTTTTAGAGGTGGGTAAGGGAACATTTGGAAAGGGAAACTACTGCCCTAGAACTAATGTCCGTGGCAGGAATTAGGAAGTTAGTAGGGGACACAGATGGGTTAGGATTATGGGGTAGTCTAGTAAGTAGACTGAGGGGGGGGGATAAAATAAAGTTATTCAATACAAACGCAGTCAGTCGCGGGTTTGATGCGAGATATTTGTCTAACCGGGCTTTAAATGAATCAACGGTGCTGCAGTCTATAACGTCGCGCGGGGGAGCTCATCCTTCAAGTTGACAATTCGATGAAGAAGACAGAAATTCTTAGATTCGTGCGAGTAACAAGATTTACCAATAATTTTGCAACCGTTTCCACGCGTGTAATTAGATTGGTCGATAGTGAAGGTGAAGATGACTACTGTTTCATATTGGCGATGCCTTTGATGATTTTTGAACACACTGAATATTAAGTCACCTCTTAAGCTGCTGCTTGGGTTTAAAGAGGAAATAGATGTAATTCTCTAAGACGCTATAGTATGGTTTGTTCTTTAGGCTAAAGTCATTTTGGTAACTCTACGTTGAACTCGTTGTAGCTTGGTTATATATTTTTGTTAATAAGGGCAAAAGGATTGAATGCAGTATTCCAGAAGAGGGCGGACTAAGGAATTGAACAGGGTTGGGATACACTTCTTTGTATTTATGCTCAAATGGAACTGCCTATAAAGCCCAATTATGTTGTTTGCCTTCTTAACAACTTCTGAACATTGTTGACCCGGTTTTAGGTTAATCGATATTGTTACTCCCAGATCGGTTTCTCTGTTTACAATCTTAAGCTGAGTGCCATTCATCGAATAGTTTGCTTTCTCATTTACGTAGCCGATATGTAGTACTTTACATTTATCCGCATTGAACACCTCATATGCCAAATTTGGGCCCAACATGACAATTTATCTAGATTGTGTTGCATAGCGCCAGACTTGTTCTTTTGAGAGTACGGCTATTTGCAATTTTTGTATCGGTCAGCAAATCTTGCGATGGGACAGGTGAGGACCTAATACTCTATGTCGTTGAAGTAAATTAGAAAGAGAATTGGTCCTAGTACCGATCCCCTGGGGTACCCCGCTACTTACATTCGTCCATTTAGATGCCTTACCGTTTATGAAGACTCTTTGCATTTCTGTACGCTGAGCCAATTTTCTATCCATTTCAACACACCGTCTTGTATTCCCATGCGGCTTTTAGTTTTAGCAGTAAACGTTTGTGGGGAACTTGTTCAAAGGCCGTTTGAAAATCAAGGTATATAATATCTTAACAGCTTTACTCTCATCGTAGAGGTTGAGGATATCGTGGAAGACGTCCTAAGAGGTTTGGTAAACAGGAACGTTTTTTACGAAAGCTGTGTTAAGTATCTTTAAGTAAGTTAGTGCCTCTAAAGTGATTTACGAGTCTGTCTCTTATGACCCGTTTCTAGCATTTTACATACAATTGAGGTTTAGCTAATTGACGACGATAGTTACTGGGTAGGGATTTGCTGCCTTTTTTGAACATTCGGTGTGACGTTGGCTAGCTTCCACTGATCAGGCATAGTACCCGGACTGTAAGGATTCATTTGAATAGCAATGTCAGTGGTTTGGATAGGCTCATCCTTAGCTCCATTTAGAACTCTAGGTGAGATTGTATCAGGTCCAGGCGTTTTAATAACCTGTGAGTGTATCTAAAAACAATTCCAATACTTCTCTCTCTGTAACGGTGCTAGTGCTTAGAACATCTGACTTATCAATCTGAATCGACGATGTGTGTAGGGATATCACTGAGGTCTTCTGTTGTAAAAACTGATGCAAAGAATGAGAAGTATTGAGGGCATTATACTCATTTGTACTTCGTCTTTGGTGTATTCTCCATTTTCATCGACTAACGGTCCAACAGTTGAAGGAACTACTTTTTTCTTTCTGATATTAACGATAGAATTCTTTCGGGTTGGTTGTACTTTGATTCGACAACATGTAAATCCCAGGGCTCTTTTTACTTTGCTTAATTAACTTTTTGGCTTTGCGTCGTAGATCTACAAATTTCACCCGTTCTTCGTACTTTTGTGAGGATTTTAATATATCATTAGCACATTTTTTTAGCAAGCAGGACCGTCTGAAATATCTTTATTCCACCATTTGTTTTTTTTCTTAGGCTTATCATGATGGCCTGGACGCCGTATTTTCGATGGTATGCAGTCTTGCACTGCCTTAAGCGTAAGGTGGTTGTGAAAACAATCCAAAGATGGTATTTAGGTCGTTATTGTTAGTCAGAAAGCTCCAGTCAGTTTCTGTTTAAGCTTTGATTAAAGTTTATGAAAATTGGCTTTCTTAAAATTAGGGATTTTCTAAATGCGGCTATTGGATTTGTTACTAGTAAACTTTAAGGTGAAAATTATAGTACGATGGTCGCTGTTACTGAATTCATCACCAACATTCCAAATTCTCTGATTAATTCTTCTTTTGGTGCGAGTACAAGGTCAAGCACATTTATTACCAAGGGTCAGAGATTTTACACATTGAAAAAGTGCACTCTCTTGCAAGTTAGCATAGAGGTCGTGTCCAGAGTGTGAAGTAAGAATATACCCCATTGTAGGTCACTGGGTAAGTTGAAATCGCCAAAGGAATTACTGGAATTTGTATGTTAGTTCTTTCTGCAATTTTGTTCATACATTTCACTGTCAGTTTGCACTGATTGAGTATGCGGGTCTGTATAATAAAGCTAGCGTTATGTTAGTTCCTCGTTTATATTTTTATAGTATCGTAAGATATGTATATATTTCGCAATTTGAGGTTTTGACTTTTATTTAATGACGGGATTAAGGACTTTCATTTATAAAAAAACAGAAATCCTACTCCCATTTCTATTGATCCGACTTTTCTCAAAACATGTTATAACCAGGAAGCGTATATTCGGCTATAAAAAGTCTCTGTCTTCCGTATTTAACCAAGATTCTGTAAATGCCGATTATAATCATAATGTTCTGTAAACACGATTTCATCTAGATCGGAAAATTTATTGCGTATGCTACGAGCATTAAACTAAAACCCCTTAAGACCGTACAGCCCCAGCGTCGCGCCTGAACGCGTCGGAGATGCTATGTAAGAACAGCCCAGAGAAGCACCTGGCGCGTCTCACCCTAATTGCGCCGACCGTAACTCGCAGGTGTAGCCCACTCAAGAGGGCTCAGATTGTATGGGAAATGTGTCCGTACCCAAGCACCCGTTGCCGATGGTTGAAAAACTCTCAAGTCACACGTGCGTGCGCGTGGAGCGCGCAAACCTGTTTTTTGGGGGGTAATTGCCTTCAATTTTGTACTCTTGTAAAATACGTTTTCGGGGGCCTGTAGGACAATTCTGTAAGCTTTTTGAGCGGTTTTCGTTGGTTTTTCCTTCATTCCTAAACCCATTCGCTATTGTTTCTGGAATAAAACTATTTTTTGAAAAAACGGCCGGGTTTCTGGTGAACCAAACTTCGAAAATAGCCGGGGACTGCTGGACGGCGTTAAGAGTATTAGAGTGGATGTTACTGATTGTGCAGTGACTGAATTTCAGTTCGTACTTTGACTTACACTACCCTGTCTGGGGTCTGGTTGTGACACCCCCACGGTTTTTTAATGGAAATCCTTGACTGCATCGTTCAGCAGACGACCAAGACGTGCAGCTCCTACTTCATTGAGATGTACACCATCTCTTGCAAACAAAGAGTTCAGTAGATAAAAATGATCCCACGTGTAGACAAAGCCGATGTCCTCCTCCCTGCAGAGTGTGGCTAGTCTGGCGATTTGTACTGGTAGCTATGTTGTAGAATCGGTTTTACATCTAATTTCCGGGGAACAATTCCGGAAATTAAGATTCTATTAGATTTTTCCTTGAAGGATCCGGATCAGCCGCCGGTACTTGCACAGTATTCCTCTGACCGCGTCCGTTGGACATGTCGGTAGATCCAACATGGATGACGTACGTAGGGCATGCGGGAGCGAGCCTGGAAACCTCTTCAACAGCACGCAACAATGTCTTCCACGCTGCCACCTGGGATACCGAATCGCGTCTGGTCCTGGGTGACCTGGCGCAGAACTCGGTTAGTTGGGCCACGGACCATGGACAGTCGCCCACAAGAGAACTTCGTCCGTTTCCTCTTCCTCGTCAATAGCCCAGAATTTGGCGGTTTTGGCTTGTTGTCGGAATGACCTTCCTGGTACTGGTACTGGGATGCACATTGTTTCTCACTAACTGAAAGTTGTCCTGGGGGGGAGTGAGAGTAGAGTCATTATTATTCTCTGCAACATCTAAGGTAGCTGCTGGTGTGGGTACCGGTATCGGTACTGTATGCCACTGGAATGGCGGTTGAAAGCGTAGTGGTTTCTTGGGCCGAGTTTCCGAGGGCACTCCTACGTTGAGCTGTGGGGCAAATTCTTGAAAGGATTCAAGCTTTCGTAGTCAGGGGCATCGATCCTGGCGGTGAGCTGCATTCAATTCATCCGCAATCTTCTCTCAGGAGCTGGCAAAATCTACAAATTTGGCCATCAGTCTCAAACAACATGGATGGGGCCAAATTTACCGGAACAACTCGTGCAGGTTCGTTGCGGCGGCCACAAACGATATAATCACAATATGCCTCTGAAAATCACACAAATTTATGTTCGCAAAATGGTACAATTAAAGCCTGGAACTCACTAACAAACGTTATGTTAGCAATTTGTGATACCATTACATTCCTGAAAATCACACCCACAATTTTTTTTTAGCAATATGATCAATTAATGTGCCTGGAATCAGAAAAAATCTTGGTAGCAGTAGAATCCATTTATGCCTGAAAATATATAAAACAAAAATTGATTGTTCGCAGTATGACACAGTTAAAGCCTGAAAATCACAAACTAATGGACTAGAAAATTTTGTCTATTACAAAATTTACTGAAAAAAAAAAGGGGGAGAGTTGGGGAGGCGCGCAGTGTTTTTGCCATTTGCTCGACGGACGTCACGGGCTGGCTCGCCTCTTGGGGATTGGTCGGAGGCGGTGTTGTACCATGCTTGGGGACGTGCATGGGTGGCTGGCCTCGTTGGATTGGTCTGGAGGACTTGTTACCGCTTGGCCTACGCGGTGCGAGCTAGTGCTTTAGTTTAGTACATCTCTCATTGGCCACTCTGCTCCATCAGATCTGGTTTCTAGAACGCATCCCTCTTATCCCTGTGATAACTGTCACCCTCTCTGCACCTGAGAACCTTTTCCTCTGCCTATCTCTCTCATTTTCCATATATTTCTCACCTTTTATTAATATTATGACACCCCTCTGGTTAACTCTGCATAATCAGCTTCATGCTGGCCAGTTGTATTGTGCGTTAAGGTATTTAATAACCCATGTATGTTTAGTTGGTTAAGATACGTTGCTCAAGTAAGCCATGGTTGGCATTCATATTTGTTCCGTACCGCTTCCCTCTCATTATTCGTGTTCTGCTGGATTAGCTAAGGCTAGACTAGGATGTCTGATACTATAAGGTATTGTTTCCGAAATGGGTGCTGGCTTTAGTTTAAAAAGCTGCACGACATACCTGAGAACTGGGAGTTGATTGGGTAAATTTTAGGTCTGTGTGGCATTGAGAGTAGAGCATGCACGAATGAGGGCTTTGTGCCTTATACCATTCTGCACTGTTCTAAGCTCGGTGGTTTGTCTTTGAGGTACCGCCAGGAAAAACGCTTAATACTTCGGTATTAACATTTATTAGCGGGCAGCGGTCTATTTATAGGTACCGCCCACGCGGGGTGTTTTTAGCAAAAATAGGGCTGTTTCGTTGATCATTTTTCATGCCTAAAGTAAGACCCCGAGCATTAATATCAAAAACAAGTATTTATCCCGAAAGGCATAAACAGAGCTTTCAATGACACCATAACGATCCTTTTATGGACAGCTAGTTTTCTTGCAAACAACCGCGCAACACGATGTGCAAAACGCAGGTCATTCGGGACTTTCCCAACAATTCAGTACGTAGCGAGTGGAGGATGGGGCGGGAAGAGGGCTGGGATTCGTGTCAGTTGTGTTCGCCGCGGTGGTCTGGAGCAGTCATACGCTCGCTACTCTCCTGCCACACTTGTTCTCTCTCTCTCAGCAACATTACTGCTGAAAATTGCCACACGACCTATGTCGCGGCGCCGCCAGATAGTCCAAAAAATTTTTATGACTCGACTTATGTTGCGCGCGTAGTTAAGGGTTAAGGTTTCTCAAGAGAGCTACCCCTTCACTGTAACGTAATACTTGACACACAGACTTGAGATTTGCACTAGGACTATGCGGCATGGCATGCGCACCAGTATCTCGTATCATTGACTTCTTTTTTTCTTTTATAGCTAGACTTTATCAGTCATAGTAGACATTAAGTATAGTAAACCAAGTACTCTTATTGGCATACCAGTTTATGATTACACAAGCATTTCGACAGCCTAGTTTGATTGTTAATGAGGCACAAACGACCTTAGGTCTTTTTGTTGATAGGCATACTGCATTGTCGTGGCCGATTATTATTATTGGTTGTAGTGTTTACGGATATTCTTGGCTCCGATCCTGCATTAATATCCTGCCTTTGTGAGCATAGCCTGCTCGAGCATTGTTCCGCTGCCTGCCTTTTTGGGTTAATTTCCGATTCGAGAATCTTGATAGCATCTAACATTTAAAGAAGATTCCTTGGTGGTTGTTGAATGACTCTAGGGCACTTTCTTTCATGCAAGCGTGCCTGACAGTTATTTATTGATTTAAAGTAACGTAAGCTGTAACTTCCCTTACCACCTTACTTTGGATACCATAAACCAAGCACTCTTCGGTTATAGGTAGTAAATAGGCTGTTTTCACATAACATTAAAAGCCGAGAGTAGACGCCCATTTATGGAGAGTTTGATAACCTATTATTGCAGATCAGAACTCTGGAGCGTATTTTTCGTTCTTTGTTCAAATGGGAATATAAATCAGAGGTTGGATCTCGCGCTTTCCGTTGTAGCATTAATTTATGCCATTACTAGTCCAAGGAATAAGAGCCCTGATATATTTGAACCTCCGTCGTAACAAAAGGTTGACCTTGCCAGGATTTGGTGAACCTACATTTATTAGCAGGGAACATTTGTTGTTTTGGGGAATATTTTGCGGGGATCAGCAAGAATAATTTTATTTTTGCAAAATAGTCTAGCCCATTGCTGTATTTCCGAGAATGTTGTTGTGTATATTGAGGTATAAGAGTTTGGGCGTGCTTTCTCTTTTCTGAATATTGAGGTGGGAAATTTTTGTGAGCATCAGGTCTTATACCGGATCAGAGGAAGGAATGGAGACCACAGTACGTAATGTCGAAACTGAGGAACATCAGGTATGACGAAATGGTTAGTCAGGGTGAACCTGTGAGGGGTGAGGGGATGATAGGATATTTTTGCAATGGCCTGTTTTTTAATGCCGAAGCGGTTGCAGGGTATGGATAGGTACGGTTCTCAATGCCTGGCCACAGCTATCGGTTCATGTGGGTACTAGGCGCCGTGACCCGGGATAACTTGTAAACGTGGGCGGGTGCCCAACCCCGAAAGGGGTTGATCTTTATCTTCTTCCCCTGAATAGGGGAGCTATCCACCCGCCAAAGGCGGCTTTCTAGGGCTTTCCTAGCTGATGCTGCGAGGATTGGGTTCTAGTCATATGGTGATGGGCAGGTCTATCAGAGTGATGAAAGAGCGAGTCTCTGCCATACCTTGTTTAGGGCTTACTCCGACACTGTTCCTTTTACTTATGTATCTTCCTAGATCTCAAGTGACGGCGTCTTATTCCGCGGATTTGACTCCCAATCTACCAAGATTGGAAGCCCAAAGAGTCACATTTGTCCTTTGCCCCTCAACTTCTCTCTTCATAATTGAGAGGGGCACAGGTCCCTGGGTGGGACTTGGTTCCCGGGCGTTTTCCGACCCTCCTCAGCTCCCCGCCATGGAGTGGCTTCGGTCACCCAGGCTTTATTGGGGTAGGCAGAGGGGGTTCTGTGGGGGCGCTCAGTTATGGGCTTGGCCTGGCTCGGGGCCTTGGGGCTGTCCGGCCCGGCAGCTTGGCGGAACAACAACAACAACAACAAAGTGATAACGTTGTACTGGGCAAGGTGACGGGTGAGCGAGAGGGTGAGTGTCTCAGAGCCCTTCGTGACCTGCTTACCCTACACTCGGGACTCCCAGCCATCCCAGTGGTTTGCCGAACCCGAGTACGTTTCCACAGTTTGGGTAGTGACATGGCAGGGTGGGTTGCACCTGGGGGGACACCGGTAATTTCAAACATTGTTAGACACCTTCACCTCCTCAAGGGCGTTAACTCCCGAATGATTGTTTCAGCTCGAAGTAGCTAAGATTTCAACAGCAACAAATGGCATGTGAGAGCTCCAGCTCTTCCGCAGTCAAGCAGCAAATAGGAATTAGCCAAGATCGAAGAGAGAAAACGTCACCAGCAAACTAGAGCTAGCAAAAATTCAAGCCTGAGTCGACTAGGTACTGTGCCGACAGGGACGTAGAGATAGAGACAGTCGCGAGTAGAGACAACGGGACAGCGACTTGGGGCTGGTAACTCGTGCTAACTGATTTCAATCTCTCTCGCACTTATTGAAACTGGTTCCGGTGTTTGATGAGAGTGGGTTGGGGTAACAGAATATTTTTCGCACGCTTTGAGAAAGGAACCGTGCCAGGAACACCAGTTTTGGGCAGAGAATAAATGGGCAGCACTTGTACATTCCTCTAGGTTAATAGGCAAGGGTCGTGAAGCCCCTAAGCTGCGTTACTTTTGGAGTCATGTATTGTGTATGAGGATCTAAAGGAGGCTGTCATAAGGGCTTACGAACGGCAACCAGAAACGTACAGTTTGAAGTTCCGGGGTGTAACAAAGGGCGAGATTTAGCACCTTTTTGGACACACGCCCGGGACTTGTCCGATGCTATGGGGAACTGGCTCCGATCTGCGAATGGGTAACAACCTGTGATGGAATAATTAGCAGTTAATGATGTTGGAGCAGTTACTTAAGAGCCACGGGCGGTGATCTAAATTTGAACTTAAAGGAGAAAAACCCTAAGAACTCTAGTCGAAAGCAGCAGAAATGGCTTGCTGATCGACGGCTGTCGTTGATTCGGGGTTGGGGGGTCCTCCACAGAAGTACGATGTAAGGGGAAGGGGGACCGTTATCCTCCCCCTCCCCGTAGCAATGACACATTTTAAACAAAAGAGCCCTGACACTAAAAAACGAAATCCAAACCTTACACCACCCCCTCATAACGAAAATGCAGGAGACCTTTACATCACCAGGATATAGCCGAAAACGAAATTTATGTGTTTTAAGTGCCACCCAGGTAGGGTCATAAAGCAAATGAGTGCACTAGTCAACCGTCTCCGGCAGCCGGGTCTTTTGTTCACGGTATTGGACGTGTTCAACGAGGGACATCAGAGTTTGTTAGAGGCAATTCTTCCGAGGTAAATACACTTGCCAGTGCAGACAGGATCCGGAAGGCTTACTCCCTGTCCGTGATGCCTTTAGTGGGCCATAGGGGACTCGGTTGTGTGGAGTGGGGGGATAGAAGACATGAGGTGAGAATTTTGCGTGACACTGGGGCATCGCAAACACTGTTGAGGAATTTCACTGGTAAACCTTGTGTCGCACCCCAGTGCTGGGCAACGCAACCTGATTGTACTCCTTGGTACTCCACGGTACCGCCCGTGATCTGGCTACCGTGCAGCCGCTATGTATATTGAGTTGTGACAACTTATAAATATGTTCTGGTTATCTCTGCAAAGGTCTCGTCATGTGCTAACCAGTGGTGGGTTTTGTTTTAAGCCATGTCGAGACCTTCCATTTAATATGTAGTATCATAAGAGAAACGTGATAGATAGGCTTAATGGGAATTCAGAGAGAGAGAGTGAGTTGGGCTTCAGAGCAAGCGGGTAGCAACACGCCGCGCTGCCGGCCGGGTGGTTGCCAGACGTATGGACTGGTTGGCAGCCTTGCCCTTATAGCTAGGCGCGATAGGGTTGGTAGTCCATTGTTGCCTGCCTGGGCTGGGCCCATGTTGTCGTACAGCACACTGCCTGGAGGTTGGCTGTGTGTTCCTGGACTAGGTTGCCTAGAACCTTTGAGATTCTAACATCCCTTGCTCTCTCTCCCCACTTCTCACGGTTGCACTCTTTCTCTCTGACGACATTACTCTCATTTCATTCTTCTCTCTATTTAAATGCATAACCTTCCCTTGAGGTCCTAAAGGAGTTTCAGCACTCACCTCTCGTATTACTCTTAGGACAAGCATATATTTACATGTATTAGATTTAAGGGGTTAATGTGAACAGCGATCTTCTTGATGAGGATAGTTGGTGAACGTTCTACATGTTCACGAGTTATATGCCCTGCTCATCATCCCATTTGTGACTAGACTGGTGCCATGTGTAAGAGCCCGACCATGCCCAGGAGTTGTCTGTAGAGGGACGAGGACTTAGCCTTGATTTGCATACCGAGCCAGGAGCGAGTGTAGCACCCGAGACTACAGCTCGCTCGTAGTGCCGGTATAGTAGAGTAACGTAATTTATCTGTCCTTGTGTTCTCTACAGTCTTCTCCTGGGTTCTCGCTTTCGGTGCTGGGACTCGTTGTTCCTGTGACTTGGCCTGCTAGCTAGAACACATGGGGATGATGAGTGGGATATATCTTTATTTTACTATGCATTGCAGCTCTCTTTAAGTATATATCTATAACACTTTACAATACACATTACTCACACACAAGACAACACTATTAATACTTTCATGTATCAATTAACTGCACTGTCGTTTTGCTGCTGTGTCCGGAGTTCTGTTGCGTAGGGCGCATACGGACTCGGAGGGGAGACAGAGTGAGAGAAGCGAAGTAGCCTATGCGGTAGTAGGCTACCGGCGCAGTACTGTTGCCTGCAACCTTTTAGTTATTCCAAGTATAGATTCATTATTATAATAAGTGACTACTGTTTATGTTCCTCCCATGTGTATTATTAGATATCTACTGGATCATGAACATCTTGTATGCTACATGCTAGTGCATGTTAGTAGGGGACAGTTAGTGTAGTGCACGCGCTTTCAAGTAGGCGTGTACATTTGTCATTTAGCATTTCACTGTCATACCTTTAGCCTGCTTCTATTCTACATTATTAGAGGCTTAATATTAACGTAGTTTCTTGAGTATTGCATTTCTTTAGTAATAACGTAACCTATAAATGTCTGAGGGAGTTTAGCCTCATAGCCTACCCCTGTTGTACACTTTCGCCGAGTTAAGGTACCTCGTTACCGTAGACGATAACTCTGTAGGGCGTTGGTGCTTTTGTTGTCTGGAGCATATAGTATTTGGGACTGGAATCGAGCGTGTCGTTGTCACTTAAGCCATTTCTGTCCTACGATCAAGAATCAAGAATATGTATTGCCGATCCAGCCGTAACAACCTGTAAATACGGCGCGGGTGGTTATGGTTCAGGGAGTTAATGCAACAAGGTCTTACCCACTTGTAAGAATGAAGATGGAAGTTGATGGTGTGACTTGTGACCTGGATGTAGGAATTGTGGAGAAGTTACCTGTTGGGGGCGTCGACCTCCTTCTCGGCAACGACTTTGCGGGGCCTACTTCTGAGGCTCCACCCTTAGTCGTTGCCGAGAAGCCGGCCGACGTGAGTAGGGAGGAGCAGGAGTAGGTTGAGAAGTGTCAGGTGCAACCTATGGCGTGTTGTCACCAGATCTCTTGCATCCAGGGAGTCACATTCTGGTCAACAGTCTTTAGACAAGCGGAGGAAAGGTACCGAGAAGGGGTTGAAAGTTGATGCGGTTGAGAGTTTAGTATCAACGGACATTCTCGGGGACTCATTATTAGGACCAATTTTCGAGTCTGGAGAAGACCCATTAACTGTTACTAAGAAGGCAGAGGATGGGCTTAAAAAGACAAAGAGACAGCAACGATACACAGAGAGAGAGCAACGGGAGGCTAAATTCAATGTAGGAGGGGGGCATGAGTTGTTTCGCAAACACTTAGATAAGCTTGCTCCTTCGGACATTCGTAAATTGCAATTAGAAGACCCGGAGGTTCTTGAATGTGGTACCGGTGCTGTCGAGTTGGAGGAGGACAGTGATGCACAGTCGGGATATTTTTACAAGTATCCCCTGACCATCATGGAGGTAGCAACAAGGTACCCTGATGTGTACCCTATGAGAAATGGGTCAGCGAAGACGGTGGTCCGAAACTTGCTAGTGTATTTTTCTCGGTATGGTTACCCACAGGAGATTCAGTCAGACCAAGGATCCAACTTCACTTCTAACCTCTTTGTTCAAACAATGCAGCAGCATGGGATTGTTACGGTTGTGTCATCTGCGTATCATCCGGAGAGCCAGGGTGTGTTAGAGCGATGGCACTCAACCTTAAAATCTATGCTTCGTTGTTATTGCTTTGAGAGTGGGAAAGATTGGGATCTTGGCCGGCCATATGTTTTGTTTGCTGTGTGGGAGGTACCTGGGGAAAGTTTGGGATTCAGCCCTAATGAGCTCGTCTTTGGACACCGTGTCAGAGGGCCTCTCCATATGGTTAAAGAAATATGGGAGGGCGCAGAAAAACCTTGTTCTATGCTCAAGTATGTCCTCGACAGTCGAGAACGGATGTTGCGCAGTCTGGAGTTGGCTGGCCGTAATTTGACTAGCTCTCAGGCCCTCATGAAGGACAGGTACGACCTCAAGGTTAAACTCAGGGAGTTTCACGTGGGTCAGGAGGTGTTGATTCTACTGCCCCTTGTAGGTCACCCCTTATCCGCGAAGTACACTGGTCCTTATAGGGTGGTTGAGAGGCTATCGGACCTTGATTGCTTGGTGGCCGCTCCAGACAGACGTAAGCGCAATTAGTTATGTCACGTTAATCTCATGAAGGAGTATGTGAGGCACCCCCCTGAGCCTCTCACTGTGCCTGTGATGACGTTTAGCAGTCAAGGTGGAGAAGGAGAACGGGACAGTCAAGCTCAGGTGGAGGATAACTGGAAGGATAAGAAAGTCAAATGGGCGCCTGAGTGTGAGAAGGCGTTTAGAGTAGTAAAACACCTGTTGTGCACTCACCCGATCCTCAGGGCCCCTGACTTTAGCCTACCTGTACAACTAGCAACGGATGCTAGTGGTGTGGGGGCTGGTGATGATGGGCTGGAGCATCCTGTTAGTTTCTGCTCGGAGAAGTTCAATTCAGCCCAGGGGAGCTGCTCTGTTGTCGAGAAGGAGCTGCTGTTGTGCTTGGGCATTTCGAGGTCTATGTTCCAGCCTATGGTCCGGTCGTTGTAGTTTACACAGATCATCACCCTCTCAAGTTCTTGGACCAGTTTCACAATCGGAATATGAGGCTGACCGGGTGGTCGCTGGTGTTACGGGAGTATAGCCAGGACATACGCCATATTGCCGGTTGTGACAACGTGGTTGCAGATTGTCTTTCAAGGGTATATGATCCTGGGTAGATTGACACACGGGTAGCCTCCTGCTTTAGTTTGAATAGTATTTGGTGCTTGTTGGCTCGCGGTTGTAGCCCAGCGTATTGGGTCGTAAGCAGGAGTTGAGCGTTTGGTATAGAAGAAAAAAACTAGGCTTGCCCCTATAGTGCAGCCGAAATAAACAAATTAAAAACATAAAAATCAAATAAAAACTCTTTCTTTGATAGTTGAATTTTTTCAGTATGTTATAGCAGTAATTCTGAGTTGCACTCCTCTCAGAATGCTGGGCTAGAGAAGCTCGCTCTTGAGGAGCATAACTACATATGATTTAACCTATTGTGTTGGGGAGGGTTATAATTTTGTAAAATGTTTTGTTGAGAACTATGCCAGATATTTTCCTGCCGCTGGGTGATGGGAAGTAGAGATGTAGCATGGGTTCTAACCATCAGATTTTTTTGAGCTTTGGGCCTCTGAGAAAAAATCTAGGGGGGGGTGTGACATTAACCACTCCGTTAGAACCGCATGGCTTGTCCTACGGTGACTCGCTAGGATCGCCAGGGCAGTGGATGTGGCTACAGTTGATGTATTATTGTGTGCTTTATTTCATATGAAAGCTCGTGTCATGGGCAGTCCAGAAAGGCTCTTTGTTTTTACCCATGTCAAGGCTTTATATATTTAATTGCAAAGTATATGTTTTATCATTAAGTAGTAATGATAGGATTTGAGAGAGAGAGAGAGAGTAGAACAGAGTGTGGGGAGGCGCGCAGTGTTTTTGCCATGCTCGATGACGTCACGGCTGGCTCGCTTCTTGGGGATTGGTTGGAGGAGTTTTTTACCATGCTTGGTGATGTCATGGTTGGCTGGCCTCTTTTGGAATGGCTGGAGGACTTGTTACCGCTTTGCTTACGCGGGTGCGACCTAGTGCTAGTATATATACAGCTCTCTTGCCACTCTCTCCCTCAGATCTGGTTTCTAGAACGCATCCCTCTTATCCCACATACTCGCAGACTCAGATGACGAAGCGGAAATAGAAGAAGTCCGGCTCGTGGGAGACTCGATGATACGTGGTCAGCTCACAGAGTTTTGCGCCAGAGCACCTAAGACCAGGAAGCGTTTTTGTATCCCTGGTGGTGGTGTGGACGACGTAGTTGCTGCAGTTGACGAAGTATCTAAGCTGGCCCCTGCTAATACAATGTACGTCATCCACGTTGGATCCAACGATGTACAGCGAACCCGGTCGGAAGATTTGCTTTTAAAGTACCAGCAGCTGATCAAGTCGTTTAAGGAGAAGTCATCAAGGATCATCGTCTCAGGAATCGTCCCCCGGCTTGGTGTAGAGAGCCGATTTTACAACATAGCCAGCAGCACAAATCGTTTTCTAGCAAAACCTCTGCAGGAAGTAGAACGTGGGATTCTGCCGACACCCTGGGACAATTTCTACTACGATTACTATTTGTTTCCGGCCGAATGTAGTTCATCTGAACCAGGTGGGAGCAGCGGCGTTTTTGGGGCGTCTTCTCAACGGCAAGTTTTGCCCCGGTGAAGGATTTTCGGAGAAGAAATCGACTCATCCCAGGACAACCAGGAAGGAGGACCCAAGACAGGCGAGGCCGGCACTCTACAAAGGAATTACATCCTAATCCTTCAAAAACCGCGAATTTGGCTCATCCTCCACCAACACTAACCCAAATTCAAAACCGTCATGGATAACGACCGAGGACCGAGGACAAGCCATGAATGTACATGTAGATCCGAACCAGAACCCCTAATTTGAATAAAGACCGTTCCTTGAATCCCAATCCAAAACTTGGAATGTTTTCTATGCAAACGCTTCGTAGCAGACGCAATAAGTTCAGATTTAGAGGAACTAGTGTTTACAGAAAATTATGATGTGATTGGCATAACAGAATCGTGGCGCAATACACAAGATAGAGACCTTTTAGGCAGAGTATTCACTTTCCCGGTTATGTACTGTTTTGAGAACCAGCCGAATAACATAAAAATGGAGGTGGCGTTTTATTTTATATCAAAGAAAGTCTTTAACCCCGACCCTCGTGTCAAAACCATCAATTTGTGAACGTCGACACATCTTTTGTGCTAATCAAGAATACTAAACGTACAAAAATAATACTTGCATTCATATACAGACCTCCAGCTCAATCAGTGCCAAACTGACCGAGAAATTTCGGGGGGGAACAAATTGCAGATGTAAGTAACTCACAAGATACCGTAAGTTTTGGGGCGACTTTAATTTACCTGCTGACCAAGTGGGGCGGATACGCTTAACTTCACACTCCCGGCATGACTTGTATACGAACGTTGCAAGAGAGTTTCGCTTTAATCAATTTGTTCGAATGCCGACCCGTGGTAATAAACGTTCTTAACATTGTACTTTGCAACAAAAGAAGAATTGATAGAGAATTTGAAGGTTTGTGAATGAATTCCTTAACAGCGACCATCGTACGATAACTTTCACTTTAAAGTTTACTAGTACCGAACCAAATAGTATCATCGAAAAAGTCCCTAATTTCAAGAAAGCAAACTTCCATAACCTTAGAGCTATGGGTAAAGAAACTGACGGGAGCTTTTGTATTAACAATAACGACATAAATACATCTTGGAAGTTATTCGAAACCACTTACCTAAAAGCAGTGCAATACTGCATACCATCGAAAATACCGCGTCCCAGAGCCATAATAATAAGCCCAAATGGTGGAATAAAGATATTTCAGACTGCCTGCTTTTGCTAAAAAAAAAACTTTGCTAATGATAGAGTAAAAGCCTCACAAAATGACGTAGAAGGGGTGAAATTTTTAGATCTTCGACACAAAAGCCAAAAGTTAATTAATCAAAGTAAAAAGACCGTAGAGTTTACATATTGCGAATCAAAGTTAAACAAACCCGAAAGAATTCTATAGTTTAATAATAGAGAAAAAAGTAGTTACTTCAACTGTGGGACCGTTAGTCGATGAAAATGGAGAATAACACCAAAGACGAAGTACAAATGATTAATGCCCTCAAAACCTTCTTTGCATCAGTTTTTACAACAGAAGACCTCAGGTGATATCCCTACCCCATCGCCGATTCAGATTGATACCTCCAGATGTTCTAAGCAATATCACCGTTACAGACAGAGAAGGATTTGAATTGTTTAGATAAACTCAAGGTAAAGATACGCCTGGACCTGATACAATCTCGCCTAAAGTTCTAAAGTGGAGCTAAGAATGATCTCTCCAAACCACTGACCATTCCTATTCAAATAAAATTTTCCTGGATGCAGTCTGTAACTATCCTGCATGCCTGATCAGTGTAAGCCTAGCCAACGTAACACCGATATTAAAAAAAGGCAGCAAATCCCTACCCAGTAACTATCGTCCAATTAGCTTAACCTCAGTTGTATGTAAAATGCTAGAAACGGTCATACGAGACAGACTCGTAAATCACTTAGAGGAAAAATAACATACTTAAAGATACTCACCACGGCTTTTCGTAAAAAAACGTTCCTGTTTAACACAACCTCTTAGACTTCTTCCACGATATCCTCACCTTCTACAGATGAGCGTAAAGCTGTAGAGATTATATACCTTGAAAAAAAACAAATTTTCAAAAGGCCTTTGACAAAGTTCCCCACAAACGTTTACTGCTAAAACTAAAAGCGCCTGGCATACAAGACGGTGTGTTGAAATGGATAGACAATTGGCTCAGCAACATAAAAACGAAAGCAAGTTAGTCATAAAACCGTAAGGCATCTAAATGGACCACTGATAAGTATCCGTGGTATCCCAGGGAATCGGTACTAGGACCAATTTCTCTTTTCTAATGTTACATCAACGACATAGATTAGGGTCTCACCTTCACAATCTCAAAATTTGCTGACGATACAAAAATGTGCAAATAGCGTACTCCTCAAAAGAACAAGTTGACGATATGCAACACACTCTAGATAAATTTTCAGTTGTGCCCAACTTTGGCAAATGATTTTCAATGCGGATAAATGTAAAAGTACTACATTTCGGATACCTAAATGAGAAAACAAACTATTTCGATGAATGGCACTCAGCTTAAGAATGTAAACAGAGACCCTGATCTGGGAGTAACAATATCGAGTAACCTAAAACCGAGTCAACAATGTTCAGAAGTTGGTTAAGAAGGCCAACAAAATAATTGGCTTTATAGGCTGTTTCATTTGAGCATAAATCCAAAGAATTATCCTAACCCTTTACAATTCCTTAGTCCGCCCTCTTTCTGGAATACGGCGTTCAATCCTGGTGCCCTTATTACCAAAAAGATATAAACAAGCTAGAACGAGTTCAACGTAGAGTTACCAAAATGATACCTAGCCTACAGAAACAAACCATACCGAAGATCGTCGTAGAGAATTAAATCTATTTCCTTGTAACCCAGCGGCAGATTAAGAGGCGACTTAATTTCAAGTGTTCAAAATCATCAAAGGCATCGACAATATGAACCTGTAGTAAGTACTTCACTATCGACCAATCTAATTACCCGCCGGGGCACGGTTGCAAAAGTATTGGTACATCTTTTACCGCGCACGACCTCTAAGAATTTCTTCTTCAATCGAGTTGTCAACTTGTGGGAATGGGCTTCCCCGAGACGTTATAGACTCGCAGCACCCGTGATTCCTTTAAATTACGCCTAGACCAAATATCTCGCATCAAACTCCCGACTGACTTGCGTTTCTGTAAATTAATAACTTTAATCCTCCCCGTCAGTTACTAACCCAGATGTCCCCTACTAACACTAACTTCCTAGTCCTGCCACGTTTATGGCATGTCAGTAGTTTTCCCTTTCCAATGGTCCCTTAACCCACTCTAAACCACTGTTTGGGACACATTATCCTCTGTTTTTTGGAGGACAAGCAACCTAGAATGGTCACTAGATCTGTGTGTCTTTGATTTCCTTTGTACGCCCTTTGTACTCTTTTGTCTCTCCTCCTCTTCCTCCCCTCCTTTCCTCCCCTCCCCCCTCTCCTTCCCTCTTTTACCAGCCTGAAGGCTTACTGTACATATTGGAGGAGATTTTCACTTAAGGATTTTTTTTTTTCGAATTTTCTTCTCCCCCATGTTCAGCCAGACCCATATTTGAGATTTAAGATAAGAACGTTTCGCAACGCCGTCCCGTTAGTTTGGCAATTTAAGACATTTCGCCCAGTTTCTGTCAGTTAAAACCTTTCTTGCCATTTTAGGTGTCCGATTTTTTCCTGGCGAGAGATAGCGAGCCTGTAATTTAGGGGAAATCGGCCTTCGGCCGGGACATTTTTCTACCGATTTTTTTTATAAATATATATCGAAGGGGGGTCCTGGGCGTATTTTTGTAAAGCTGCTTGGGTGTCCAGGAAGCAAACTCAAAATCCTGCCCTTAATCCCGGCACATGTTAGTTTTAACGGTGGGTTTGGTCGGGTCTCTCCGTGCTGGAACCAGATACTTGGGCTGCTGTTAAGCCGGTGTCACATGCACGAGCGCTTTTCCGGTCAATTTTGATGAACAATTGTAGTCTGGCGGCTTTAAAAAATATCTGTTATAAAAATCAGCCTTCAGCCCACTTTATATAGTCTAACCTTCAGTCTAGTTTCCGCTGCCAGTGTGAAAAAGCCTAACAATATTACGAGAAAAACTTGCTCATCAAAAATTGCCGCAAAAATCGCTCGTGTGACACCGACTTCATTCACTGTACCATGACTGTGTAGGGAAGCTTTAACCCCCTTATGTTACCGGTGTCGTCATGTTAACTTTATTCTAGCTATAAATCGACAATTGTGGTTCAGTTTAAATGGATCTGTGGTAGTCCAAGAGTTAGGGGGATGTAAGATCATTCGACTCCTGTTTAGTTGCTGGAGACCCTTACAAATTTTATAAAACCGTCTAATACTAGCAAGAGTATAATTAAACAACAGCAAACGTCATTGCCGCCGAAAGTACAATAGAATCTAGAGACCCAGACAAGCGGAGGTAAAACAACACAAACGGAGAGAAAACACCAACAATAATCAAACAAACAACAAAGGAATAAAAGTAAACACAACATATAATAAAACCGAGACAAAATATAACCTAACCCACAACTACAAAAAAAAAAAAAAATAGAAAAAAAAATAAAATAAAAAATGAAAAAATACACCGAGAACATATATAAACCTAACCACACACAAACACACAAACACACACACACACATACACAACACTCACAAAATATAAAAATAAGCAGCCTCCTCATCAATTATGTGAAACGTATTAACAACCTGGACACCCCCCCACACCATGGAGGCAGACAGCACCATCAGGTTTGTAGTAAGCAGTGGATGGCAGACAGATGGGTAAAGTACGGGAACGCAGACGAGATTACATTGTACATTTTATATGCAGATGAACATATGGTCAAAAAAAAATTCGTAAGCCATCCTATCAAAGTGGCCGGGGAAAACATACCATTTTAGGTCCGTTTCCGCCCTCCAAGACCGGGCCATCACGACCGGTAATTATCCGATTACTTCGGCAGCAGCAATGCGAATAGAACTTAATTTAGCCAATATGCTGGGGCGGAGTTTGAATTAGTCGGGAATTACTTTTGGCAGTATATTTGGACATTACCCCTATTGCAGTAGGATTACCATTTTCCTACCTTTAATCCCCCGTCCTCACTAACACTATTGTTCAAAATTTATCGGAGTAAAACACATACTAAAATAACTATAGGGGCCTACTGATACTCTATTTCATATTATCTAACGATAAATTGAATCCCTTAATTTATCGTGACAACTAACGTAAATAAGAAACTACCTATGTCTCTGCTTCATATTAGTGCCAAAGGTTTCCATAATTTAACAACAAATTTCGCTACAAAACCTTGCATACAAACGGAGTAATCACGCTGAAGACCATGGCAATTTACCATCATTTGAAAAGAAACACACTATCGAGGGTCACTCCGGACGCGCAAACCTCCACCTACTTTGGTGGAGGAATGCGCTCTCCCTATCGCCTCCCAATTGAATAACTTCTCACTTGGTGAACAGCAAATATATTCCAAGCAAGCCTTTCCTTCTACGGTGTAAAGGGTACAGCTTGCAGACATATCAGTTTCCATCTCCTGTAGGCAACACACATGTGCTCCAGTCAGGAAGTACCTATTGTCGATCATCTGGAAGTGTTTCCGCAGGGGGGTCTGACTAAGTGGGTCCAGAACAGTTGTGGTAAACATTTAAATACGAAATTAGTCATTCTGCCTTGAACAATGTCCAAACTAAGGTGTTACGCTACCCAGCATGTCATTATGAGTGGGGCAACCTCTTTGAGTATATAATGATTATAAGAGATATAGGAGTAGTTAGCGTCATGAGCAATGTTTATATTAATGTGTAGGGTTAACACATGGGGAATAGATATTTAGGATGATGGATTTACACTTTAATAAGGACAAGTTGGTAGAGGGATGATCAACAATTTACGCCAAATTAATTTTATTATGCACGTTTTACATATAAGGGTATTGCAAATGAGTTTGGAAACATGTTCAATTAATTCCTTTGGCTCGAAAACATGAACGCAAATACAAAAATATCATATTGTTAAGAGTACTAAGGTGCTGGATACCCGTTTTTTTTTTTCGTGGATATTAAATATTTTGCTTCCGTTACACAAATTGTCAACATCTCTGCAGATTCTGCACATATTTATCTCTGTGATTCTGAGTCCCCTGACACCAAAGATCACATTTCCTAAAAAAAAAAAAAAAAAAAAAAAAAAAAAAAAAAAAAAAAAAAAAAACCGGTGGAAATATTATTTATTGTTAAAAAGGTTGGCTATTATACTCGGTTTATTTCAGCTGAGGGCAAATTGAACCTCTTAGCAACTGATTTTTCGATACCTAATGGAAACATATAAAAATACTGTCTCTGCTTCATATTAGTGCCAAGTTTTCATAATTAACACCATATTTCGCTACAAAATCTGCATAATAGCGGAGTAATCAAGATGAAGACAATTTACCATCAGCTGAAAAAAAAACAGGGTATATTCTATTTCCAATTTCAAGAAAGCGAAACACTCGTGACCTCGGGGATCAAGGCGTCTTGCAATAAAAACTTAAATATATATAGTAGATAGGCAGAAGACTATCATTATAGTTGACACATCAGTAAAAGTGGTATGGTACCTACCCATAGTTATATTTGTGTCAATTGCATTGATCGCTTACAAAATTACAATGTTGCTGGGGGGGGGGGTCAAACACCTGTTAGGGGGGGGGGGTGTGTTGAGGTGGGACAGAATCATTGCCTTGATGAAGCTATCTGTGAAACGTTGTCAATAAAGTGTTCTTCCTCAGATGGTATTTTTTATCCACTTGTTAGGGTATTCTCTAAATTCAACTGACTAGGTTAAAAAAATATATAAATATGGTATTTTTCATGTACTGTACATATGATACATGATGATATTAATGACACACCCTCTCTCTCTCTCTCTCTCGTCTCCTCTCTCAATCCTCTCTCTCTCGGAAACACTTGGGAACATCAAGGTTTTGGAGGGCAATTAACCTCGAGGGGTCGCATGACCTGTTGTTGCTTGTGTTTCCCATTGTCCTGCTTAAAATACATAACCTAGCTCCTTTTGTTACATATCGTGCGCGTGATCATTTTTCAAGAAGAGGAGATGAAAGCGCTATCAAAACACCTGATTCTCCCCGTTCTTGGTTAAAGTTGGTCTATGAAAGGAGGAAGAGCAAGTGTAACATGGACATCGTTGAGCAGGAGAGAATTATTGGGGGAGGGGGAGGGTGTTTTGGGGAAGAAGGTGGTTGTGTTGCATGTAGGACTAGGAACGGTGGATAGGAAAGTGGAAGGGTTACACACAAGGAAGAGGGTTGCCTGACCTATGACCGAGATAAGGAGTTCGATAGATAGATAGACAGATAGATAGACATAGATACACAGATAGACATATATATAGAAGGAGAGATAGATAGGTAGATAGATTACTAGAGAGACAATGGAGGGATAGAGATATATGTGATTGCATGACATAAAAGTAAATTATTAATGTTTTTCTCCACTAACCAACGTTACTCCTAAACTCGATTAATGAAATCAACAAACACATGTGGCAGTCCGGGGATTCGAACCCAGGACGCTCACACCGAAAATCAACACTTATGCATTGCACCACGAAGAAAACATATATGAGAGAGAGAGAGAGAGAGAGAGAGAGAGAGAGAGAGAGAGAGAGAGAGAGAGAGAGAGAGAGAGAGAGAGAGAGAGAGAGAGAGATTAAAGAAAACGAAGATGAAGAAACCCTCTTGAAACAGGGAATTAAGATACGGTTATATAAATCATAAAAATGTAATCCCGTACTGTTGCAGGGTTGGATGTGGTCGTCTTCGTTTCAGGCAAATTATAGACGGGAATCGGCTATTGACTATTTCCAAAATGTTGCTGTATATTTCACGTATCCTATATAACTGACATAATTCCCAATATTTCAAACCCCTATATAGGCAGGACTGGGTATGTATGATGTAAAGGACGGACTTGTTATAGGATTTGAGCATGTGGTTTTGCCAAATCTTTATAACTGTTTAACGCAATTCAGTAAAAAGTGAGACAAAGGGTGAATTGTTAGAACAAGCATAACTTTTCTTAGTGGCGTTTTTGTATAGTTTAAGAAAGGTCAGGGGAGGCGTTTGCTAAGTCTCGGAGTGAAACAAAAAATACATTGGTCGAAAATGTCAACGGCAATCAAAATCCTCAATAATTATGTAACAAAATACCATAATAACCCCAGAACTCTCTGCCAGAATCAGTCTTTCCCTCTTCCTATGACTTAAATTGCTTCAAACTCCGTGTGTCCAGGCATTTTGGCTCGAACGTCCCTTGATTTTGGCCCTGTCACTCTTTCAACTATGGGGGAGGCACTCGCTATAGGCAGTTATCCTTTTGCCTCCCTCAATCACATA
>CM064541.1:27583098-27628098 GCA_032716605.1 Paralithodes platypus
TCGACACCTAAATTACACGAAAGGTCATAAAATTGACAAAGAAATAGGGCGAAAGGTCTTAAAATATCCAAACTAATGGGGGCAAACGTCTTCAAATCTCAAAACTAATGGGGCTAAACATGAGGGAAAAGGGAGCCAGAAATTACACCCCCGTATGTTTCTGGTACAGCTAGGCAGAGAACTTAGGGTATACACAACTTCTGATCCCCACTATGCCTCTCGCCCTCACCACAATTGAAAAACAAATTAAAATAAATCTAATTACACTTCATAATTATAAATCTAATTACACTTCATAATTATAAATCTAATTACACTTCATAATTATAAATACTAAACGGACACCGGGTTCAGACTCTGCAAGCCCCAAGGTGAGGCAATTTGACCCCTAAACATATCGAACATAGAGTCCTTTTTAAAGTTGGAGGGTCAGATGTGATTAAAGCAAGGCAATATAACCCCTAAGTATCTCGACCATAAAGTCTGTTTTAGGTTGGAGGGCCAGAAGTGTTTAAAGCAAGGCAATATGAACCCAAAATACATTAATCATAAAGTCTATTTTAGGCTTGGAGGCCACACGTGTTTATTGTTTGGGGACCCCGGTATTCTCCTTTGTATAATTAATTAAGGGGAGGTGGTTGTTTTTTTCTGGATTTCTCCCTCATGGTTAGTCTCATTATTTATGAGATTTTAAGACGTTCACCCCATTAACTTGGCAATATAACAAACTTTCGCCCCATTGATTTGTCAATATTAAGACCTTTCGTGCCATTTAGGTGACGATATTTTCCTGGCAAGCGATAGCGAACCTTTAAATTAGTAGGAACCGAAAAATGTACATATTTAGCTTGAAGGGGGTCTCGCGAGTGTTTTATTAAGCTTGATAGAGGTCTGGGGAACAAACTAGAAGAACATATATAATAATAAGAAAATATAATTATATAGAAAATAAAATAACCTCCCTTTAATTAAATGCCCGTTTTCGAGGGCCATACATGACGCGTAATAATTATTATTAATGGTAATAACTCGTTTTCTAATTACGAAGCATACACACAGTCGAGGGGATGAATATTTGACACACCTTCCTGTAACATAAATAGGAGAGAGAGAGAGAGAGAGAGAGTTACATAGATACACAGACCTTGCGGTCCCTACTAGGCCCGGACTTAATACTAAAATAGAATTTGCTACAAAGTGGAAGGCAAGGATAGCAAAGCAGAAGGATCTCTCCCCACCCACCTCTCCCTCCGACCGTTGGTTGGCATGAAATTCAGTTGGGGAAAAAAGTCCCCCAGCAGAATGAGAAAAACTATCTATCTATCTATTGCCCGACGCCGTGATCCCCGAAGGGGTAGCCACGAACGAACCGCCCCCATGCACCTCTGTCCCCAGTCAGTCGACGCCCCTCCCCCCAACCAGCACCGCCTTCGTTCATATACTTCCTCACGCCATCCTTCCACCTCTCTTTCGGTCTACCTCTCCCTCTCTGTCCCTCCACCTTGCTCTCGTACATCCTCTTAGTCATTCTCTCGCTTTCCATACGTCCCATATGGCCGAACCATCTCAAGTTGTTCCTTTTCACACTTTCCAGCACATCTACCTCCACACCACACCTCCTTCTTACTTCCTCATTAGTCTGTCTATTCCTCCATGTAACTCCACACGCACTTCTTAAGTAATTCATTTCCACTGCTCTTACTCTTGGTCTGAGTCTCTCAACCAACGTACAAAGGAGTACAAAGGAAATCACGCAACAACAGATCTAGTGACCCTTCTTGGTTGCTTGTCCTCCAAAACACTGAGGATCAAGTGTCCAAACAGTGGTTTAGAGTGGGTAAGGGAACATTGGAAAGGGAATTACTGCCCTGGAACTAATGTCCGTGGCAGGATTAGGAAGTTAGTATGGGACAGATGGGTTAGTAACTGAGGGGGGGATAAAATAAAGTTATTCATTTACAAACGCAGTCAGTCGCGGGTTTGATGCGAGATATTTGTCTAGGCGGAGTTTAAATGAATCAACGGTGATGCAGTCTATAACGTCCATGCTTCGCTTCCGTAAGTCAGTGTTGGGATTACCACACTGTCATGCAAGGACTTCTTCACTTCCATACTGACCACCCTATTTCTTGTTACTGCTTTCAGCGTTCCTACAACCCTCTTCCCCTGTTGTACCCTCTCCCACACTTCTTCATCCATAGTCCCATCTTTACTCAACACACTGCCCAGATACTTAAAAGAGTTGACGATCTCCATAGCCTGACTGTTCAGCTTCACCTCACACTCTGTGACTTCACCCCTTTCGAAGACCATAACCTTGCTCTTCCCCACATTTACCTTTAAATTCCGTTTTTCGCACACTGTTCCAAACTCATTTAGCAGACCCTGCAACTCCCATTCATTATCACTCATCAGAACTGTATCATCCGCAAACAGCAGTATAGGTATCCACTCAATTCCCTGCCTTTCAGCGATACACCAACATCCACTGCTCTTGATAGTATTTCTTTCATGACTCCATCCATATATACAGTAAACAACCACGGGGACATCACACACCCCTGTTTCAAACCAACATTCAGGTCAAAGAACTCGCTCTGCTAACTCTCCACACGTACTGCCGCCTTTGCACCCTCATACATGCTCTTCACTGCTTTCAGCAACTTGCCATCTACTCCGTATATTCTAAGTACTTTCCACAAACCTTCTCTATCCACTCTGTCATAGGCCTTCTCCAAGTCCATAAAGGCAACATACACCTTTTGTTTCTTCTCCAGATATTTGTCCACAACACAATTCAGGGTAAAAATCTGATCTACACATCCTCTTCCCTTCCTAAAACCTCCCTGCTCGTCGCCTATCCATTTCTCCGTTCTCACTCTCACTCTCAATCACTACCCTACTCTATACCTTCCCTACTACGGTTAGAAGACATATTCCTTGGTGGTTACCACACACTCCTCTTTCCCCTTTCCCCTTATATAGGGTGACTATTATGCCAGTCTTCCAGTCATCGGGTGCACTCCTCTTCTCCCATGCTAGTTTGCACATTTTCCATACCCATTCGATCACTATCTCACCACCATACCTCAACATTTCCCCACACACTCCATCTCTTCCTGGTGCTTTCCCCAACTTCACTCTTTTCATGGCTTCCCACACTTCTGACCTCCTGATCCCCACCTCCTCCCCCACTACTTCTCTTCTTCTCCCTCCCATACCATATCCAGCTATGTTTGCTGGCTCTTCATTCCTTACATTTAGCAATTCATTGAAGTACTCCCTCCATCTTTCGACTCTCTGTTGCTTCTTGGCTAGCATTCTCCCATTCTTATCTTTCACACCCTTACTGTTTCCCTTGCTACCTTCCCTAACTTTCTTGACTTCTTTCCAGAACAGTTTCTTACTCTCCCTCCATTTTATACTAAGATTCCTTCCAAATTCCTCATCTACTCTTCTCTTACTTTCCTTCACTACTCTCTTCACCACCCTCTTACTCTCCACGTACCTTGCTCGTTTCTGTGTCTCGAAATCTTCATTCCCTCTACTACCCAACCACTCTCTATATGCTTTCTTCTTTTCTTCCACAGCTATTCTTACCTCTTCTGTCCACCATGCTGTACCTTTCACTCCCCTCCCTCTTCTCCTCACTCCACACACCTCCTCACATGCTGCACAGATCTCATCCTTAAACACCTTGCTCATCTCCTCCACTTCCTCCATAACTTCCAGGTCGAACCCACCTAGTTGTCTTTCCACTGCTCTCCTGTACTCCTCCCTGACTTCCTTCCTTCTACTAGGAAATGTATAGTAAAGAACGAAGTTGAGAAATATTATATACTTCTGATGCTTAAGAGAGAGAGAGAGAGAGAGAGAGAGACAGACAGACAGACAGACAGACAGACAGACAGACAGACAGACAGACAGACAGACAGACAGACAGACAGACATACAGACATATATATAGATAGATAGATAGACAGATAGATAGACAGACAGACAGACAGACAGACAGACAGACAGACAGACAGACAGACAGACAGACAGACAGACAAAGAGAGAGAGAAAGAGAGAACAAATTGTGTTAATACAATTTAGGAAGGATCTGTGGTAATTATAAGGGTAAAGACTATCTCAATTAACCTGTCTTCCATAATTATACCCTTCCTAATATGAATCAAATCGTCTAATAGTAACCAGAAACCTGAACATTTAAATGCTAAATTAGATCTTCTAGGGGTTAAGGGGGGTGACCTGCTTTTTGTTATTTCTGTCCTTTTCTCTCTTTCTCTGGCTTGTATCCATTCGGCCCCATTCAGCCAACTATTTTAAGACGTTTATCCCCATCTAGGTGTCGATTTCGTCCTGGCGAGGGATAGCGAGCCAGCATTATATGAAGAAATCCGGCTTCGCCGGAGAAATTTTTCTATCGAAAAATTTACAAATTTAGCCTTCTGTCAAACAAAAATAAAAAATATGCTGGCTCGCTACCGCTTACCAGTAAGAAATTGACACCTGGATGGGGATAAACGTCTTAAAACAGTAGGCTGAATGGGGCCAAATGGATACAAGCCAGAGAAAGATAGAAAAGGACAGAACAAAAACAGGTCACCCCCCTTAAGGTCTGCGAGTGTAGAATCTATATTTATTTATTTTATTATTATCTTTTTAGCTGATAAAAAACAAAAGTGGCATGTCCCTATCTTTTTTAATCCGCTATTCCGAACATTTTGTAGCGAAATATGTTGTTAATTATGAACGGTTGGCAATAATAGGACGTAGAGATATTACAGTTTATTATTTTGCCATTAAGTATCAAGAAATCAATTACTAAGGGATTCAATTACCATCAGTTGTAAAAAATAGACTGTAGTATTCAAATCTTGGCTTTTTCTGAATCTTCGAACGGCTGAAAGATTTTACTCAGAGTTATACGGTATATCAACGAAATTACAGGTTATATGTGTGTCACCGAATGTACCTTTTCAAAATGAGAATGACACGCAACATTTGCCAGAAGCATTTTGTTTAGTCTTTCCTCTTAATATTTAAGCACGGGACGAGGTTTCTCAGAAGCTTTTGCGATGCCCCTCGGTACAAGAATTATTACAATACCCTAAACGTATGCATGCCTACGAAGACGCAGTATTACTTCTATTACTTTTACTACTGCTACTACTACTATTAATTCTACTACTACTACTACTACTACTACAACTACTAGTACTACTACTACTACTACTCCTTTTTATAATAATAATAAATAATAATAATATATTAACAATTAGCCTATATACAGAAATATGAAAAACACGATCTTTCAAAACTCGAGTGACAAACAGAAAACGACGAAAAATTAGATGGGCGACTTAAAAAAAACACACACACACACATACAGAGTGGGCAAACCAACACACTGCGAAATGAATTGATTGACAACTGTTGATGTGGAAAATTAAAGAGCGAATGACGATGATAGAAAGAGCAATATTGCCTCGGTAATGAGTTGTGAAAATAGGATGAGACGGACAAATAAAAGGATGTAAAAATATATATACGGGGAAGTAATTAAGTGTGAACGAGACGAGCTGTGATAAAGGGATACGGGAAGAGGAGTGACAGACAGACAGACAGATAGATAGATATAGATAGATAAATAAATATATAGACTGACATACAGACAGACAGACAGACAGATATATAGATAGATAGATAGATAGATAGATAGATAGAGAGAGAGAGAGGGAGAGAGAGAGAGAGAAAGAGATACATAGATACATACATACGTAGATGCATAGACATATATACATACATACTGTATATAAAAAGACAGACCTTACGATCCAAACGAGGTGGTCAGGACTTAATTATAATAAAAATCCTCATATACAGGAACTTGTGGATAAAACGATGGTACAGAGAGAGAGATAGAGAGTGTGTGTGTGTGTGTGTATGTATGCGTGTGTGTGTGTGTGTGCGCGCGCGAGAGAGAAAGGAATTAAACTCCCACACCCAAACCCAATTACTGTCAACACGTTCAGTCAGAGCTCTCCTCTTTCTCACTCTCACGCACTCTCTCTCTCTCTCTATCTATCTATCTATCTCTATATACAGGTATTTCTTACTATCTATATATCTGTCTATCTATCCATCTACCTGTCTTTCTGTCAATCTATCTATCTATCTCTCACACAAACACACGCACGCACACAGAGGTTAGGGTTCAGGATTTGTGGCCCACCTATTTAGAACAGGGTATAGCAGTCCCCTCGAATCACACCATAAAGGGTTAACCCAGCGACGTCTTTTTAACTTTATTCTGGTTACAATTAGACGATTTTATGCAGCTCATAAAGGGTCTCCATCAATTAAAGGCTTCGAACTATCTCACTCAACCCTTCTTACTTCCACAGATCCTTCTCAAACTGCACAAAATCGTCTAAATATAACTAGAATATAATTGAAAAGACGTCGCCGGTATATAGAGGGTTAACCCCTTGAGGATCATGACGCGTTTTGACAGTTTACTCTGGCTGGCATTAGACGATTTTAGGCAGCCTAGGAAGGGTCTGTGGGAACGAAAAGGGTAAGGACTGTCTCAATTTAACCCTCGGACTACTATAAACCCTTCCTAAGCTAAAGAAAATCGTCTATGATTAAGATTAGTAAGGTTATCGAGAATTTAGACGGTTAATTGAGATAGTCTTTACCATTTTATTTCCCACAGATCCTTCCCAAGCTGTATATAATCGTCTAATCGCATCCAGAATAAAATGCCAAAACGCGTCATAATGCTGAAGGGATTTAGCTACAGACGATGGAGGACGTTGAACCCGGATTCTGATAGGACCAGGACAAAACCAAGAATCAGACCAAAATCCTATTATTTAATTTTCGCCATGAGAGGACAAAGGGGTCTAGTGTTTTCGCTCACATGTCTCTCTCTCTCTCTCGCTCTCTCTCTCTATATATATATATATATATATACAGTATATATCCTCCTCTTCTAGATAAATGTGTAAATTTTTCGGTAGATAAATGTCTCAGCTGAAGGCCGGTTCTTCCTAAATTACAGGCTCGCTATCGCCTGCCAGGGAAGAAACCGACACCTAAATGGCAAGAAATGTCTTAATATTGACAAAGAAAAGGGCGAAAGGTCTTAAAATAACTAAACTAATGGGCCGAACGTTATAATATCTGGAAACTAATGGGGCTAAGCATGAAAAACAACCATCTATAATATTAAATCAGTTCGTGTCTGTTTGTCTGTCTGTGTGTTCTTAATTAGGCGGCCGGAATTTTGGACCTGGGGAGCTGAAACTTTGCATGTGGGTGTCAATTGACCTGGGTCAGGTCATAGAGGGGGCGAGGCCACCATCGGAGGTCGTTTCGAGGCCAAAATTGAAAAAAAATACAAAAATGGCCGTTTGGGGCAGAAGGAGGCCTCCGATCGAAAAGGTGTATGGAACGAAAGTTGTTCGCAGCCCACCAAAATGGGGGTACGGATGAGGTCAGATCCAAAATCGGAGGTCATTTAGCGGCCGAAATCGAGGTCGCCGTTTAATGAGGCACAGGGAGGTCGAGGCCGGTGATTATGGTAGTAGTAGTATTGTGATGATTGTGGTAGTAGTGATTGATGATGGTGATTATGGTAGTAGAATTTAAACGCCGGGTACCCCTGCTAGTCTCCCCTAAAGTTAGGTTTATACGGATTTATTCAAGACGTCACTATACTGTTTCTTTTCAACTGGCGATAAATTGCAAAGGTCCCAGCAAGATTTATCAGTTATTTTAAAGATTTTGTAGTGAAATATAATGACGATTATATAAACTTGGTCATAATATCTTGCAGAGACAGAGTAGTTTCGTATTTTTTCCTTTAAGGGTCGATAAATTAGCTGCTAAGGGATTCAATTTACCGCCAGCTGAAAAGAAACAGGGTATAGTCGAATTGTCGCGTCGGAGAAAATACCTGTGCACGAAAATACCTGTGCACGAAAATACCTGTGCACGAAAATACCCCCAGACAGCCAGAGGTACAACGGCAGGGCAGACATTTTTCAGCGTGCCTCCCTCACCCCTCGGCCAATTACACCCCTCACATGACTCTATACATACACACACACACATGGTCATACACACAGCTTAACCATACATACACACATACACACACACACATACGGTCAGACACACAGGCATTATCATACATACACACACACACGGTTATACACATAGAGTCATACTTTGGCCATATACACACACAGTCATAAACACGCACATACAAGCACACACACACTCACACACACACACACACACACACACACACACAAACACACACATTGAGAGATAGATAGAGTAGATAGATAGAGAGAGAGAGAGAGAGAGAGAGTCCTATATAAAATCACACACGCACACACACACTTCAATTTCAATTGTAAGGAAGTCAATTGGGAAGGGTTAGATGCGGGAAATAATAATGAATCTTGGGGCAGTAAATTACTGAATCTAGTAACAGAAAACATGTTATCACAACATGTTAGAGAAAACATACGAATCAGAGGGATGGATGAACCATCCAGGCTAGACCTAGTCTTCACCAGTGACCTGCATGACGTTAAAAAGATAAATTATCGTTGTCCCTTGCGAAAAAGTGATCACAAGATTTTATAAATGGAGATGGATTTGGGAAAAAATTAGGAGAGAAATGAAGGACATAAAATAAATAGATACAACTATACTAAAACTTATTTTAAATCATTGAAACATTATATGAAGAAGGGATACATAAATATGTCCCAAGGTTCCAATCAGGGGTAAAGAAGGAAAAAGAATGGTTCAATATAAGATGTAGTAAGGCACAGGATAGAAGAAACCGAGCCTGGAATATAGCACGGAAGAGACATAGTGAAAATAACTGGAATAAGTACAAGGAGAAAAGAAATGAATACGTAAAGATACGACGCGAGGAACAATATAAATACGAAAGGAATATTGTAGAGAAGTGAAAAAACTATTTTATAGATTTGTAAATGGAAAAATAAAAACAAAAGAAGGTATTGTCAGACTAAGAGTTGGAACGAACATCTATGAGAAAGATAAAGACTTGTGTGAAGTTATGAATGAAAAGCTTCAGTCAGTGTTTGTAAAAGAGGAGGAGTTTATAGAACCTGATAGAGAAATGAGAATACCACAAATGCCTGAAATGAAAGTGACAAAAAGTGAAGTGCTGAAATTGATACAGGATTTGGACGTGAGGAAATCAATGGGACCAGATGAAGTGGCTGGATGGATCCTCAAAGAATGTGTGGAAGAGATAGTGGAACCAATCTATGAAATCATCAAATCTTCACTGAATGAAGGAGACCTGCCAGTGGAATGGAAGAGAGCTAACATAGTGCCTATTTACAAAGGAGGAGACAGAGAAAATCCGCTTAACTACAGACCGGTGTCCCTCACCAGCATTGTTTGCAAAATTTGTGAGAAAATTATAAGAACAAAGTGGACACACTTCATAGAGGGACAGGGGGTGGTTAGTGAGAAACAGTTTGGATTCAAGGAAGGGAGATTTTGTGTATCTAATTTATTAAGCTTTTATAGCAGAGTGGTCGATGTTACACAGGAGAGAGAGGGATGGGTTGACTGTGTTTACCTGGACCTGATAAAGGCCTTTGACAGGGTGCCTCACAAAAGGTTATTGTGGAAATTGCAGTTTGTTGGAGGAGTACATGGTAGGATGTTAAAATGGATGGAAAACATTTTAATAGGAAGAGAAATGAGGACCACAATACGAGACGAATATTCAGAGTGGAGGAGTGTGACGGGCGGAGTACCACAGGGATCAGTGTTGGGTCCGATAATGTTCCTACTTTATGTAAACGACATGCCAGAAAACTTGAATAGTCATATGAATATGTTCGCGGATGACGCTAAGATCATGACAAATGTCACCTGTATATTAAGTTGTCAGGATCTTCAAAAGGACCTAGATGAGTCGCACAGATGGAGCCAAACCTGGAAAATGAGTTTCAATGCAGAAAAGTGTCATGTTTTGGAAGTGGGAACAAGTGAGATAAGGCCAAGCTGGGAGTACAAATTAAGAATTGAAATAATTGGCAAAACACGGCATGAGAAGGACCTTGGAGTGATAATACAAGATGATCTATCGCCGGAGAAGCATATTAACATGATCATTGGAGGAGCATATGGAATAATAACCAATATGAGAGTGGCATTTAACTATTTGAATGAAGAAATGTTAAGAAAACTGATAATGACTATGATAAGACCAAGATTAGAATATGCAGCAGTGATATGGTCACCACATTTGAAAAAACATATAAACAAATTAGAGAAAGTCCAAAGGATAGCATCGAAGATGATCCCATGATTGAAGGAGTTGACATATGAGGAAAGACTTAAGACACTACAACTGCCTACCTTGAAAGAGAGAAGGGAACGAGGCGACTTAATAACGATGTTCAAGGGAGTAAAAAAGTTTGGAACAGGTAGATAGGGAAGATCTATTCGTGAGGGATAATGGAAGGACAAGAGGACACGAGTATAAACTGAGGAAGGGCAGATGTCGTAAGGACACAAAGAAATTCAGCTTCCCATATAGAAGTATAGAGACTTGGAACAACTTGGACTCCAAGTTGTTCCAAGTCTTGGAGGAGGAGGTGGTGAGAGCGAAGAACATTAACATGTTCAAATCTAGGTTGGATAAAAGTAAATATGGAAATAGGACAACATAAGCTATGATATGTTAGTCCAAAATACTGGGAACTGGGAATATCCATTACGATACTTGTCTAAGTAAAATGGATTGATTATAAAGTAACTAAGACAGGACAACACGAGCGCTGCTCAATTCTGTAAACTACAAATAGGTAAATACACACACACACACACACACACACACACGCGGCCCATAGAGAGTTTTACCTGAAGTTTACCATATTTTAATTTGCTCTTTGGCCCCAACCTCATACAAGCGATGAAAGGAGGGGGAAATCATTGTATATTTACTATACCCTATTCCAAATAAGTAGGCCAAAACTCTTGAAAATTTACCTTAATAACTCACAAACGACTAGAGTAATCGAGCTATTCTTTCTAACATTTGGGAAGGATCGGCCAGGGAATAGGGGTAGCCATTTACAGCCCATTTGCTCTAACCCTTTTTGAGGTCCAGAGGTATAGGGGTCACGAATTCTGGCCTACCTATAATGAATAGATTATAGGAGTTTGATTTTTTGATTTTTTTTCAACTGATGGTAAGTTAAACCCCTTAGCAACTGATTTCTCGATACTTAACCCCTTCAGTACCGATGACGTTCTTTTAACACTATTCTGGCTACTGGTAAAATATTATATTCAGCTTAAAAAGGGCCTCCAACAATTTCCATGCCCCGAATGATCTCAGTTAACCATTTTTACTGTCACAGATTCTTCTTAAGCTGCACAAAATCGTCTAAATATAACTCGATTCAAATTAAATAGACGTCACCGGTACAGAAGGGGTTAATGGAATAAATGTGAACCTACTGCGTCTCTGCACCATTTAAGGGGAGGTTTTTAGTTTGTTCCGTAGACATCCATCAAGCATTTAATAACTCCCCCTTTCAAGATAAATGTTTACATTTTTCGATAGAAAAATTACAGGCTCGCTATCACTCGCCAAGAACAAATCGACACCTCAATGGAACGAAAGGTCTTAAAATTGACAGAAATGGGGCAAAAGTTCCTAAAATCGCCAAACTAATGTGTTAAAATCTCAAAAGCAATATGGGCTAAAACATGAGAGAGAAAGGGGTCCAGAAAAAAATACCCCAATCGGAAATCTCCCCTTAAATATCACGTTTTCCTAATTAACAGCTGTAAAATGATCGCAATAACAAAAAAATCAAGATGAAGAGCTGCCAACGTACCGCCAACTGGGAAGAAACCGACTCTAGTAGTTTAGCTCTTTTAGTATACCAGGGCACATTTTACATTATTCTGGATAACATTAGACAATCCTATACAGCTTAGGAAGTACCTCCAGCAATGAAAAGGGGTACAATATATCTCAATTAACTCTCTTACTTCTAAAATACCTTACTTAGCTACACCACTACACCACGGCGTGCCCATGCTTTAATCCACTACACCACGGCTTAACCTATTCCTATTTATTAAGGAGACGGGAAATCCTACTTGGAGAAAGTATTTCAAGTCATACACAAGTCGTAAACATTTAGTTACTCATGTGTATTTGTGAAGTATACCTGATATTTCATAATTATATTTTGCTAAAGGGTCATTTCCATATAGCGATTTTGATTAGTTCTTTTGTCTTTATATTGTCTCGTCACAGTTTATTTGTATTTTATTTTTTTCATTTTTTTTTTCGTTGTTGTTGTTTTTTTTTTGCACGTTTTACATTTTAATTAATTATTCTCGTGTTTAGCTGGGCGAGAATTAAATTAAATCCCTTAAACCCGAGTTGCGTGGGAAAACGTAAAAGTCCCTGTAAGGTATCCTGTAATATGGATCCTACGATTTTATAATAAATTGAAATACATTCTCCAAATAGGATTTCCCTTCTCGTTAATATAAATAGGAAAAGGTTAAGTATCATTTATCACGCTGTGGTGTAGTGCATTAAGGTATAGACACTCGTCCTGACTGCCGGTGGTTCGAGTCCGGCTGGGAGCATATACACATTTAGTAGCTCACGAATATTTGTGAGATATACTTTATATATATATATATATATATATATATATATATATATATATATATATATATCCGCCAAAGGCGGATGTTGTGCATATGTGCACAACAAACTCTCTTGCTCTCGAGTTCCCGATTTCGACTCCTTTGAATTCTCAACTTTATGGCTCTAACTTTCCTGTCATTCTCTTACTAAATATTTTATGCTGTCTATCTTTCCCCTAACTCTACCAACTCTCTCAAATTCTTTGACTATCTAAACTCTACAGTGGAACATATTCTATCCATTTCTCCTTTCTCAGAAATCTCCATCTTAGGAAATTTCAACGTTCACCACCGCCAATGTCTCTCCTCTCACACTACTGACCCACCTAGTGAACAAGCCTACGTCTTTTCTATCCTAAATGACCTAGAGTAGTTAGTTCAGCAACCCACCCGTATCCCGGATCGCCTCGGAGATCGGCCCAGCATTCTTGACTTGTTTCTAACTTCTAACCTTTTTCTTATACTGTCGATCTTTTCTCTCCTTTGGGCTCCTCCGACCATAAACTTATCTCTGTCACCTGTCCTATCTCTCCAGTACGGCCACCCGATCCTCTTAGCCGACGGCACTTGTGGCACTTTGTCGCTGCCGGCTGGGAGGCTCTCCGGCAGTACTTCTTTGATTTCCCATGGAATTATTTCTGCTTCCGTGGCCGGGGACCCTTGGAGAGTGCTGAACGCATTACCGAGGTAATCCTATCGGGCATGGAAGCATACATTCCATGCTCTTTCTCTCAGACTAATGCTAAAAAATCTTGGTTTACTCACGCCTGTTCTACTGCTGTCCGCAATAAGGAGGAAGCATTCAAACGGTACCGACGCCTTAAAACTCAAGACTCTCATTCTTCCTATGTTTCAGCCCGGAATCAAGCCAAATCTGTTCTTCGACTTGCCAAGCACTCTTTCATCAATAATAAATGCACTGAACTATCCAACTCTAGCTCTTCCCAAGCTTTCTGGCATCTAGCCAAAAACCTCTCCAACAATTTCTCATCCTCGTCTTTCCTTCCCCTTTCCCACTCTGATGGCACAACCATCACTTCTTCCTCTGACAAAGCTAAACTCTTCGCTCAAACTTTTGCTAGAAACTCCACCTTGGATGATTCCGGTGCCATTCCTCCCTCTCCACCCTCCTCTCTCTTACTTACCTATATTTTATTAATTTCACCACAACACCAAACACCCTCAATTAAATTAATTAAAGTATATATGATCCGCCAGGATTCGAACCCGGGTTATCACACACAGATTTTTGCCACCTTAACCATTACACCACCAGGACGGTTAAAGGTTTATGCACACACCTACGACTTATTATCCATTCTCGAATACTGGATATTAATCTATCATGTTCATACTCCCAACCGCGCTATGGTAGCCTAATGTTTAAGTGAGTGGAAAGAATATTCATGGGGCACAGATCACATAGACCGGCCTCGCGATGAAATATCCCTGAACCTACTAATAATCTATATTTTATTAATTTCACCACAACACCAAACACCCTCAATGAAATTAATTAAAGTATATATGATCCGCCAGGATTCGAACCCGGGTTATCACACACAGATTTTTGCCACCTTAACCATTACACCACCTAATCCTAATCTCTTCTAAAGATGTACTTTCTACCCTCTCTGGGCTTAATACTAAGAAGGCGTACGGTCCGGACGGTGTTCCTCCTGTTGTACTCAAAAACTGTGCTTCCGTGCTGACTCCCTGCCTAGGCAAACTCTTTCGTCTCTGTCTATCCTCTAACGTCTTCCCTTCATGCTGGAAGTTTGCTCTCATTCACCCTGTCCCAAAGAAGGGTGACCGCTCTCAACCCTCCAACTATCGTCCAATTGCTCTCATCTCTTGTATTTCTAAAGTTTTTGAAACTATTCTTGCTTCCAAATTTCTTAAGCATTTCTCTTCTCATAATCTGCTCTCAGATCGCCAGTATGGCTTCCTTAAGGGTCGCTCTACTGGTGATCTTCTTTCATATCTTACTAGCTCTTGGTCATCCTCCTTTCGGGACTTCGGTGAGACTTTTTCTATTGCACTAGACATATCGAAAGCCTTCGATAGAGTCTGGCACAAATCTTTAATTTCTAAACTACCCTCCTTCGGTTTCTATCCCTCCATCTGTGCCTTTGTCTTTAATTTCCTCTCCGGCCATTCCATAGCTGCGGTTGTGGACGGACATCGCTCACTTCCTCACCCTATAAACTCCGGTGTTCCTCAGGGCTCTGTCCTTTCTCCTATTCTCTTTCTAATTTTTATAAATGATCTTCTCAACTGTACCTCAATTCCCATCCATTCATACGCAGATGACTCAACCTTACAGTACTCCATTAGTTTTTCAGAACGCCCAAGCCAGCAATTCCTCAACGACAAACGGTATGAAGCCATAGAACACTTAAATTCTGATCTAACTACTATCTCCAATTGGGGCAGAGAAAACCTTGTTACCTTTAATGCTTCCAAACCCCAATTTCTCCATCTATCTATCCGTCAGGATCTCCCTGCGGACTATCCCTTATTCTTCAACAATACAAAAATCAATCCTTCATCTTCTCTCAATATTCTTGGTGTCTCTTTTTCTTCTGCTCTCAGTTAGAAGGACCATATAACCAGTCTTGCTAAGGCAGCCTCCCAGAAGCTGGGTGTGCTCAACCGCCTTAGGGGGTTCCTTACCCCTGCACAGCTTCTTGCTCTGTATAGGGGCATAGTGCGTCCTTGTATTGAGTATTGTTCACATGTGTGGGGAGGTTCCTCTCACACCGCTCTCCTAGACAAAATTGAAAGGAAGGCCTTTCGTATCATTAACTCCCATCCACTAACTCTCTGCAATCTCTCTCTCTTCACCACAATGTTGCATCTCTCTCGCTATTCTATCGCTACTATAATAATCAGTGTTCCTCAGAGCTTTCCCAGTGTATACCACCTCCCTTACGTAGGGCACGTGGTACTCATCTTGCAACTCAATCCCACCCCTACTCTGTGCAACTCTCCAACCCAAGAGTGAAACATTATTCTCAGACTTTCTTCTATTCAACAGCTGAGCTCTGGAACTCTCTCCCAGAATCAGTCTTTCCCTCTTCCTATGACTTAAATTGCTTCAAACTCCGTGTGTCCAGGCATTTTGGCTCGAACGTCCATTGATTTTGGCCCTATCACTCTTTCTACTATGGGGGAGGCACTCGCTATAGGCAGTTCTGCCTTTTGCCTCCTTCACTCACATAGAAAAAAAAAATATATATATATATATATATGTGTGTGTGTGTTTGTGTACGTGTGTGTGTGTGTGTGTGTGTGTGTGTGTGTTTTACTTCTTTAAAAAATAACAATGAAAACTATATACACTAGTGACGCAGTGAAGGTAATGCTATGGCTAGAGCTCTCAGGTAGGGAGCTTAATATAGAGGCTTAAGCCATTACGTGATTACATTATTAACAGCCTAACAACAATATATTTAACACCTTTATAAATATCCATCTATATTATTTGGCTATGTGATAACGGATATACGTTAAATGCTATATTTGTATTTATAAATATATTTATATATATATATATTATATATATATATATATATATATATATATATTATGATAATATAACAATAATTATATATATATATATATATATATATATATATAAATACTGTTTATATATATATATATATATATATATATATATATACCGGTATATATATATATATATATATATATATATATATATATATATATATATATATATATATATGTATATATACAGTATATATACAGTATATATAGAATAACGTAAGAATTGGATAACTATATCCACACCTACATATTACCGTATCATCGTCTTATAACTAACTAATTTAGATATACAATACAGCTAACAAACCGTATTTATGAATCAGGTTTACGAAAGTCAACCTTTACGATCAGATAATGTTAATCTCTACTGGACGTCTTTTTTATATGACTTTGCTACTTTTAGACGATTTTACGAAGCTTAGGAATAATAATATGGTAGCTAAAGGACGCATCGAGATAGTCTGTAGCCTTGTATTTGTTGGACGTCCTTCCTAAGCTGAATAAAATCTTCTACTAGTTGCCCGAGTATGAGGAATAGGATAGGTCACCGATGCTGAAGGGGTTGACGCTTTGAGGATTAATGACGCACTTATTGTTTTGTTTTCTGGCTATTATTAGAAGATAACATTTAGATTAGGAAGGGCATAGCGGAAGTCAGAGGGTTGTTGAGACAGTCTTCAGCCTTCTAACGCCCACACGTCCTTCCTAAGCTGCGTAAAATTGTCTCATTTTAGCCAGAATATACAGTCAAAACGCGTCATGAGCCTCAAGGGGTTAAGGGGAGATGGGCCGGTTTTTTGGTCCCCCTTCTCCCTCATGTTTAGCCCCACTTGTTTTGAGATTATAAGACGTTCGGCCCATTAGGTTGACGATTTTAACACCTTTCGCCCTATTTCGTAGTCAATTTTAAGACCTTTCGTGCCATTTAGGTGTTGATTTTTTCCTGGCGAGCGATAGCAAGCCTGAAAAATTAAGAGGAACCGGCCTTCGGCCGTGAAATGTTTTCTACCGAAAAATTTACAAATTTATCTTGAAGGGGGGTCTAGGGGGTATTTTTCTAAGCTTGATGGAGGTCTAACGAGGAAACTAAGTAATTTAGAAATGAATTAATTAATAGACCGAAATAAAGGCCCATCTCCCCTTAACCCTTTCAGTACCGGGGACGTCCCTTTCATTATATTCCAGAAATCATTTGACGAGTTTAACAGTTTAGGGCGGACGTGTAGTAATTAAGAGGCTACAGACTATCTAAACTAACCCTTTTAACTACCACACATCGTTCCTAAGCTGTATACATTTGTGTAGATATAACTGAAATATAACAACATATGTTCCCGGTAGTGATGGGGTTAATATTATTGTACGTATATTTGTCCAGTGTAAAACCGTAAAGAGAAACAGCGCTATATACGGTGACACCAAAACGTTCGATCATTTTCCGTATGTACACCCGCCTGCAATGGTAAGTAGCTGCTCAATGATTCAACCATTCTGACACGGTGATGTAACATTTTGAAACATTCTCTTTAGTCGCACGTGACCCCAATTGACCTTTTGCGAGTTTCAGGTGATACGGAAGTTGGAGCCGTAGACATCGATAATCAGCCAAAACATACAAACCTTATACAAGTGCTTAACCCCTTCGATCTGTACCGGCGACCTCTTATATTTTCTTCTATCTATTTTTAGACGATTATGTGCGTGTTTATGAATAACTTCTGGTAACAAAAAGGGTTAAGTGGGAGGGTTTGAAGCTTGTTAATTGCTGGAGACCCTTAATAAGCTGAATAAAATCGTCTAATAGTCGCCAGCATAATGTTAGAAAGACGGTACAGAAGGATTTAATGGTTAGAATGTATGTAGAATTATATTTTATGTAATTATAAATGCACGACAACAATATTTGAGTTGGGTCAGTCAGTCAGTAGCCAGCCCTTACTCCCACAAGGGGTAGGGAGGATCAGCAAGAGACTTGAACAATGTGAAAGAGGTGACAGGAGAAGAACACATATAACAGTTCGTCCACATGAAGCAAGCACACAAGCATTCAGAGGCACCAATCACTCATCAGCCCCAGAAATCAATGGCTTCACCTCAGATGTTATTTTAGTTGGTAATTCTGCTAAATAACGATGTCTACAGCTCCAACTTCCTTATAGAACGAAACTCGCAAGTGGTCAATGCAGTGTAAGTCTGAGGAATAGTTAAGGGGGTAGTACTCTCTTTTTATGGACCCCCTTCTCCCTCATGTTTAGCATATTAGTTTTGAGCTTTTAAGACGTTCGTTTCGTTAGTTTGGCGATATTGAGACCTTTCGCCTCATTTTTTTTGTAAATATTAAGACCTATCGTGCCCTTTATGTGTCGATTTTTTCCTGGCGAGCGATAGCGAGCCTCTAATTTTAGAATGAACCGGGACATTTTTCTACCGAAAAATGTAAACATTTTTCTTGAAAGAGGGTCTAGGGAGTGTTTTTCTAAGCTTGATGGAGGTATAGCGAAGAATCTCAAAAATTAAATAATAAATGTATATATATATACTGTATATATAGACCAAAAAACAAGCACTACCCCCTTAACCCCTTAAGCACGACGACTCCTATTTTAACGCTTATTCTGTATAACATTATAGGATTGTATGCAGTTTATGAAGGACCAATGTTATCCAGAGGGTTTATATGTATAATCGGGGGTATTAAGTGTTGGCATAGATTCCAGTGGTTATCGCTCAAAAAGTGTTATTGGTATCTTTATAGTTACTGGGAAAAGTGCTTATCCCTCAAAGTATTAGTCAGTGTCCGAAACTTTGTGAAATATCTGACAACACTTATTAACCTCGACCGTACGCCTTTAGATCCTAGAGTTAGATTATATTTTAAAGAAAGTTGTCTGATGATCATCAAGTTAAGGAGGGGAAGGGCGTATTTAGTTGCCCATTTATTTAGCTCTATTTTATTGTTTTACTTACCTCCCTTGACCTCCATCAAACTTAAGAAAACACCCCCAAGACCCTCCTTGAAGACAAATGTGTACATTTTTCGATATATAAATGTTCCGGTCCAAGGCCGGTCCCTATTAAATTACAGACTCGCTATCGCTCGTCAGGAAAAATCGACACCTAAATGACACGAGAAGTCTTAATACTGACAAAGAAATTAGACGAAAGGTCTTAGAATCGCTAAACTAATGGACCAAACGTCTTAAAATCTGAAAACTAATGGGGCTAAACAAGTGGAAGAAGGGGGAGCCAGAAAAAACAACCATCCCCCCTTAAGATGAACATTGCGTCATCTTGGTGAAGGAGTTAAAGTTAGACATGAAATAAATTAACTCTCATGGTGTCGCTGACGTCGTTTTTAATTAATGATGGATGCTATTGGATAATTAATTATGGACGCTATTGGATAATTAATTATAGATGCTATTGGATAATTAATTATAGATGCTATTGGATAATTAATTATAGATGCTATTGGATAATTAATTATGGATGCTATTGGATAATTAATTATGGATGCTATTGGATAATTAATTATGGATGCTATTGGGTAATTTTATTCTGCTAAGGGGAGATGGGTCGGGGTTTTTTTTTGTATCCGCTCTTCCTCATGTTTAGCCCCATTATTTTTTAGATTTTAAGATGTTTGTCCCATTAGTTTTATCGGTTTTTAGACCTTCCGCACCCATTTTTTTTTCAATATTAAGACCTTTCGTGATATTTAGGTGTCGATAGTGAGCGATAGTGTGCCTGTAACTTTGGAAGAAACGGCCTTCGGCCAGGACATATTTGTACCGAAAAATGTACATATTAATCTAGAAGGGAGATCACCTTTATGATTTTATAAGTTTGATGGAGGTCTAGGGAGGAAACTAAAAAAATATTAACATACATGTGGCCAGCTGCACAACAATACATTTAAGGAGGGACCTAGACATCATTAAATATCTTAGTTATCATTATTAATTACCACAAATATTCCTTGGCTGTATAACACCGTCTAAATAAAACAAGATAAAGATTAAACAGCATCGCTCGTACTGAAAGGCTAACACTAATACGATATCGCACCTTCAATTTAAAGGGATGTTTTTAGTTTCCTCCCTAAACCTCCATCAAGCCTAAAATTACTCCCCCTAGAACCCCTTTCAAGAAAATGTTATACATTTATCGGTAGACAAATTTCCCGGCCGAAGGCCGGTTCCTCTTAAATTACAGGCTTGTTATCGCTCGCCATGAAAAAATCGATACCTACATGGCACGAAATTTCTTAAAATTTACAGATATGAGGCGAAAGTTCTTAAAATCGCCAAAGCTAATGGGGGGAACATCGTATGTATATCGGTGTTTCACTTTAAATGGCTAATCATCTGGGAACAGCCTTTTCTACTTAAGGCATAGTCAAAATCAATAGTCAATAATCAATAATAAACTATGTACTGTATTAACGCAGGTACAAAGGAGTACAAAGGAAATCAAGCAACAACAGATCTAGTGACCCTTCTAGATTGCTTGTCCTCCAAAACACTGAGGATCAAGTGTCCAGACAGTGGTTTAGAGTGGGTAAGGGAACATTGGAAAGGGAATACTACCCTGGAACTAATGTCCGTGGCAGGATTAGGAAGTTAGTACGGGACAGATGGGTTAGTAACAGGTGTGTGTGGGGGTGGGGGTGGGGGGGTGCGTGTGTGTGTGTGTGTGTGTGTGTGTGTGTGTGTGTGTGTGTGTGTGTGTGTGTGTGTGTGTGTGGCATCGCTTTTATCAGTCCATAAACAAATAAACATTTACTCTTACACTAAGGACAGTAAAAGAATGAAACACCAACACATTGCTCTACATCCACCCCGAGAGACAGAGAAGGAAAAGTTTAAGTAAGAAAAACAAAGGGGGCTCAGATAGGAGGGGGGCGCCGACCCTTGACCTTTCACTTCCGGTCTAAAAGCAGGTTAAGCGTCACACCCATACCATCACAACGCTAACACTGGTATAACTGGCTTTAGTCGTCTTCTTTGTTTTAAGAGACAACATATAGAGGAAGAAAATTTAAAGACAAAAAAAGGAGATATAGGTACTCTGCTTAACAAGGGAAATATGTTAATATCTAAGGCTATTTGATATATATATATATATATATATATATATATATATATATATATACTGTATATATACAGTACTGTATAAATATATATATATATATATATATATATATATATATATATATATACTGTATATATAATTATACAGTATATATATACAGTATATATACAGTATATATATATATATTATATATTATAATATAACTATAAAATTATATATTATAATTATGTCAAATAATTATTGTATCTATAGTTTCCAGGTCAGTTAACCTCTAATCATGTAAACCAAAACACAATCAGTACCAAATTATCACAAATTACATAGTTCATTATTCCTACTCAATATACAGTTAATAACATTACCTCGTGCTTGCTTGCGTGCCTGCTGGTTTGCTCTCTCTCTCTCTCTCTCTCTCTCTCTCTCTCTCTCTCTCTCTCTCTCTCTCTCTCTCTCTTAAAATGAGTCCATCACCAAATTTCAGGCCACTATCTTTATAGTTCCCTTGGGGGAGTATGAAAAGAGAAGGGGTATGGGGTGGGGTTGGGGTTGAGTGTTGGAAGGGGATAGCGCCCCCCTAAATGGCCCAATGAGAAATGTTAGGGTAGGCCTATGCATATAAAGGATTGCTTGTTTTACTACCATATCAAATTTGAATCCTTTACCTCTATAAATTCTTACACCATAAACTAAGCTATATAGTGGATTGCGAACCACTTTCAATTACCTAGTGGGTTGATATTATGCCATGCAATCATTCAATCTCCAAAGACACAAAAAACAAAAGTACAGTATATTGGATATGATAAGACCCCCCCCCCTCTTATATTTACTGATAGATAATTGTTGATATAACATAATAATACCGAGAGCCTATGTAACGTATATTAATGATGAATAGTAAAAGAAAAAGGTGTAAATATAAAACTACCTTAATTAACCCTTTAAATATACGATGACGCTCTTCTTTTCTGTTTTCTGGCTAATATTAAGCGATTATATTCAGATAAATTTGTACATTTTTCATACTACAGGTTTTCTCTCCACCTTAATGGCACGACAGTTCTTAAAATTGACAAAGAAATGGGGCATATAAGGTGTTAAAATAGCCAAACTAATTGGGCGAACGTCTTAGAATATCAAAACTAAGGGGGCTAAGTATGAGAAAAAATCACCCCCTTAACAAAGTATAATGTTGAGAGTGAATATCGACTTTTATGTTCCAAAGTGGCTCCGGGTAAGATGAGAGCGTCACACGTCAATACAGCGGAGAGACAGAGAGGTTGGACAAGTGTAAGATAAGAGCAGTCTCAAGAACCTATTGTACCGAATTTTGGGGAGATAAAAGACCTTTGAATAATTTATTAGGAGATTATATTACATTTCAACCATTTTAGGTGGGATTTAGGATAAAGTTCATAGAAAAAAAGTGGCCCTCGCCGCGGATAGCAAACCGAATAAAGGCTACGGGAATGCAATCCATATTTCACTATGTATGCAATTCCAGTGAACCATTTTATTTAATCATTACATATTCCATATTAGGGATGCCTCATTGCTCTTCACATTTACAAGAATATCGGTAAAGGTTAGGAGGCTCTTAGCTTGGAGGGGATCTGAAGAGGTGTTTCTTAGGCTGAAGGTCTGGGAAGGCCAAGGACGTGGATAGATCCGAGTCAGAGGAGAGACGTCGGAGGAGTGGAGGTGAAGGAGTAGTCTGGAGGACCTATAGGTAGCGTCAACGAACTTGACAAATATCTCGATCCCTGACCTCTTCGTAACTTAGAGCAAACTGGCTGTAAATATCCACACCTATTTCTTGGTGGACTCTTCCCAAATGATTGAAATGTCAGCCCGATATTTGTCATTCATTTTGAGTTATAGGAAGTTAAGGGGTGAAAATTATTGTCAAGTTCGTTGGCGCTACCTATAACTTCCCACGCTTTTGGGAGAAATTGTATGAGGCATTAAACCATTAATCTAACGATTATAAACGATTTGTCTTACTCGGGTGTCTAAGGAGGCGTCTGTTAGCTTGAAGGGGGTCTAGGGAGACGTTTGTTAGCTTGAAGGGGGTCTAGAGAGGCCTTTGTTAGCTTGAAGGGGATCTAGAGAGGCCTCTCTTAGCTTGAAGGAGGCCTAGAGAGGCATCTGTTAGCTTGAAGGGGGTCTAGGGAGGTGCGTTTTAGCTTGAAGAGGGTCTAGGGAGGCATGTTTTAGCTTGAAGGGGGTCTAGGGAGGCGTCATTTAGCTTGAAGGGGGGTCTAAGGAGGCATCTATTAGCTTGAGAGGGGTCTGGCAAGGCCAAGACCATCGGAGACAGAGGCGAGAGGTTAGACAAGTGAGGATGAAGGAGGAATCTGAAGTACCTATTGTACACAGCTTTGAGGGAGTGGGGAGCTACTCTGGCCCGGGGTGAGAGTCTGTGTTATAGATATATATGAATTTGTCCTTCTGAATTAACCCTTTGAGGATCATGCCGCGTGTTGACAGTTTATTCTTGTTATAAGTAACCCATGCAGTACCGGTGACATCTTATATATTTGATTTCAAGTTCATTTAAACTATTATATGAAGCTAAGGGAAAATATATAGTTGCTAGACAAATTAATAGAGATGTTCTGTAGTCATTTAATGGGTAAATGTCCTTCCTAAGCTAAATAAAATGGTCTAATAGCTACCAGGATATATTGAAAAGGATGTCACCGGTACTGCACGGGTTAAACGGTTTTGTTCAGCTTAGGGTGAACTTGTGGGAGCTAAAGAATTAATTGAGATAATGTTTACCCCTATAATTCCTAGATATCCTTCCTAAATTGCAGAAAATCGTCTAATGATAACCAAAATAAAATATATATCTACGTATAAGATCTATTACATGTTAGCTTCAGTAATAATTATAGGAACCGTTACTACAACTCTCATATAATTTTAAGGTGGTTTACTGGCATTGAATGATATATGTATGCGGGTAACTGTACATCCATGAGGTTATTCATTGTAACTTCCTGGTTCTTTTTGTCTTCTAGTTTTACCATGTCAGATTTCTTTCCCACGCACCTTTAAGGGCAGATCCTTCACTTTTCTAGACCACCTTCTCCCTCATCTTTAGCCCCATTAATTTGGCGATGTTGTGAACTTTCGCACCATTTCTGTCAATTTCAAGACCTTTCCTGCCATTTAGGTGTCGATTTTTTCCTGGCGAGCGATAGCGAGCCTGTAATTTAAGAGGAACAGGCCTTGGGCCGGGACATTTTTCTACCGAAAAATGTACAAATTTGTCTTGAAAGGAGGTTTAGGGGGCGTCTTTTTAAGCTTGATGGAGGTCTAGCGAGGAAACTAGAAACATAATCAATAAATGAAAAACTCTACCAAAAAGTGAAGGATCTGCCCTTAAGCTCATCTGGCACTTTTGTTCTCACCCAGGCTCTGTACACATGGTCGGAAGTTAAGATCACATGTTAGGGGCGTGTATGGAGAAGGGAAGAGAGAGGTATGACAGAGTTTTTGATGACACTTAGACACCAGCTATAGGAACGATCACAACCCCGGGAGAGTCCCTCCAAACTTAGGGAATTCTCTTTGTAATAGTTTATTCATCATTTGTTACTTTAATAAATCAACGTGGCTTGGATACCTGATATTTCCTTTACCTGAACAAGAGAGTAAAGGCTAAATGGTGGCAGCATTACTATTATTTAATAAGAATAGAACAATCATATCTATTTTATTTATCTATCAATCAACGAGAGAACAGGACGCAGAGTAGAGAATCTACAGTATACTTCAATCAACCTAAACTACAGTAAATCTAAAACTATAACCACATAAGGAGACCTCCCAAACGGTTTACCTTTACATTACCTAATTAGGAACGACACCCTCAGTCCTCCTAACTTGGTATCAACAACCACTACATAACAGATCCTCAAGTGGTTAAACTATATTCAGCCTATAGTCCGTTTATTTCCAAAAATGTATTACCCGATACTTAACCCTTTCTGTACCGGAGACGTCTTTAATATTTGATTTCATCTACATTTAGACAATTTTATGGCTTAATGGGAGGTATGTCGTTTTTCCTGACCCTCTTCTCCCTCATGTTTAACGTCTATAATTTTCAGATTTTATGACGTTCGATTCATTAGTTTGACGATCTTGAGACCTCTCACCCCATATACTGTATTTGTCAATATTAAGACTTTTCGCGTCATTTAGGTGTATTTTTTTCCTGACGAGCGATAGCTATCGAGCCTGTAATTTAAGAGAAACTGACCTTCGGCCCGGACCATTTATCTATCGAAAAATGTACACATTTATCTTGAAGGGGGGTCTCGGGGGTGTTATTTTAAAACTTGATGAACATCTTGGGAGGAAACTAAAAAAAGCTCATGTAATCAGAGGATAAAATAATATACTATCAGTAATCCGACACGGATATTTGTTTTTGTTTTTTTGTTTTTTAAGAGACAATGAACGGAGGAAGGAAAAACACAGATAAAACAAAAAGGTCCATGTGCCTAAAGGCATCCTCCATTCATAAAATGTTTGTAACAACTGGATTTAAACATTTGTAGATTGTAAGTTTGTGGAAAGCAATTCGAGGGAAGTGAATTCCAAAGAGTAGTAGCTCTGGGGATAAATGAATTCTGATAAGCAGAAGTCCTGCATTGTGGAGGAGAAAGTGTAAATTCATGGGCGCTCTCAGCTGCCCTAGTTCTACGGGGAAAGATGTGCAGAGGCGGCACAATTGAAGCAAGTTCCTCGGAACAATTGCTGTGAAAATATCTGTAGAATAATGCAAGGGATGCAACGTTTCTTCGTATGGATAATGTAGGAAGGTCCTGTGTGATTGCAGGGTTATTGATTAATCTAATAGCTTTATTTTGAATTTTGTCCAACTGCCTCAATGCAACCACTCCACTTCCACCCCACAGAGGTGAACAGTAATCCATCTGAGAACGCACATGACTTTTATATATCACGGCCAACTGCTCGTCAGTGAAGAATTCTCGAACTCTGTTCGTATGTTCGTTCATATGTGATATGAGATATTAATTCACATACACCAAACACAGACAGAGTAGTGCGGATTGCAGGGCAAGTGAGTGGGGGAGGATGAGAAGGGGGTAGGTGGTGTGGGGATTGGTATTGGTGATGGTGAGGGAGTCCTGGGGGACTCAGAGGAGTCGGGTTGCTTGAACTCCTCGTCCTCCATGGCCCTCTTGCGCACTGCGGTCCCCTTCATAGTGTGGGGCTTCAAGGTCCTTTTCCTGCACTGACCAGTCCCCAGCCATCTTCCCCCTGATGTTTGAGTCAGGGTCCCTGGGTTCCTCAGAGTTCGGGTACATCTCCCTATAGGTTAGGGTTGGCTATGGTGTTAGGTGGTCCCCCTGTAATAGGGGTGTCTCTGGTGATAGCTGTCCCCCTGGTATCTGAAAGGGGCGTGGTTCCCCTGTAATAGGGGTGTCTCTGGTGATAGCTGTCCCCCCTGGTATCTAAAAGGGGTGTGGTCCCCCTGTAATAGGGGTGTCTCTGGTGATAGCTGTCCCCCTGGTATCTGAAAGGGGTATGTCCCCCTGTAATAGGAGAGTCTCTGGTGATAGCTGTCCCCCTGGTATCTGAAAGGGGTGTTTCCGGGTGGATGGGACTCGATAGCCTTGGCGGGCAACCTATCTAGGGGAAAAAACCCTACACAAATTACCGATGGGCGACACGCTAATCGGTGCCACTTACAGGTGGCGATTTTTATAACAGATAACAGATAAGATGGTTGTGTTATATATATTCTAAAATAGGATGAGATACCTTAATAATAAATTACCCACGGGTACCAACTGAATGCACTCACGAAGGTTTGAGTCAATCTGTCCATTAGTTTTTGAGAATTCCTGTTCACAAACACAGACAGGTAGACATACAAAAATGCAAACAGAAAAATAGACAGCGACTATCACATAATATTCACAAATTTCGTTTGACGGGTATGAAAATACAATATATTTAAAGTTATATATTGATAAAGTCTGCGGGAATGTTATGCCCGTTTTACTATGTATTCGCCCAAACTGAAGGAAAACAAAATAATAATTCACAATACTGTATAATTATGTTAAGTCCCCATCATCACACACTCTTTCCCTCCCCCCTCGCTCTCTCTCTCTTAAATAAGTAAGGGATAGCACAAAGCAGGAAACAGCAAGAGGGTCGGCTGATATACTGCACTTCCCACCATGATGAGGCAACACGGCTTTCTATATGATTGACTCCACACACACACACAAACTGATAAATAGATAGATATATAGTATACACACACACATATATATATATATATATATATATATAGAGAGAGAGAGAGAGAAGGCCGATGTAAACAAGGGAAGGGTAGCTTGAAACTAGACCGCTCTATATCTTCTACCCACTTATCAAATTGACTACATAAACACACACGACTTATATCCACTCATCAAAAGAAAAACGTGTGTGTGTGTGTGTGTTAGGAATTATAAATATATTAGGAGTGGTTTTTGCCATATATAGTGACCCAACTATAGACCAGTACATAGTGACCCAACTATAGACCAGTACATAGTGACCCAACTATAGACCAGTACATAGTGACCCAACTATAGACCAGTACATAGTGACCCAACTATAGACCAGTACATAGTGACCCAACTATAGACCAGTACATAGTGACCCAACTATAGACCAGTACATAGTGACCCAACTATAGACCAGTACATAGTGACCCAACTATAGACCAGTACATAGTGACATAGTGACCCAACTATAGACCAGTACATAGTGACCCAACTATAGACCAGTACATAGTGACCCAACTATAGACCAGTACATAGTGACCCAACTATAGACCAGTACATAGTGACCCAACTATAGACCAGTACATAGTGACCCAACTATAGACCAGTACATAGTGACCCAACTATAGACCAGTACATAGTGACCCAACTATAGACCAGTACATAGTGACCCAACTATAGACCAGTACATAGTGACCCAACTATAGACCAGTACATAGTGACCCAACTATAGACCAGTACATAGTGACCCAACTATAGACCAGTACATAGTGACCCAACTATAGACCAGTACATAGTGACCCAACTATAGACCAGTACATAGTGACCCAACTATAGACCAGTACATAGTGACACAACTATAGACCAGTACATAGTGACCCAACTATAGACCAGTACATAGTGACCCAACTATAGACCAGTACATAGTGACCCAACTATAGACCAGTACATAGTGACCCAACTATAGACCAGTACATAGTGACACAACTATAGACCAGTACATAGTGACCCAACTATAGACCAGTACATAGTGACCCAACTATAGACCAGTACATAGTGACCCAACTATAGACCAGTACATAGTGGCCCAACTATAGACCAGTACATAGTGACACAACTATAGACCAGTACATAGTGACCCAACTATAGACCAGTACATAGTGACCCAACTATAGACCAGTACATAGTGACCCAACTATAGACCAGTACATCAGAAAAGACACGCATATAATCGTCTGAATTCATCCATACTCACATTCATACATTCATACATACTCATCTTATTTACTCCACATACACACTAACACACATACTCATATCATTTACTCCATACATGTACTTATAATATATACAGAATATCAAGGAGGGTCACATACTTTTTATCTTTCTCTCCTTTTTTCTCTTTCCCTGGCATGTATCCATTCGGCCCCATTCAGCCAACCAATTTAAGACGTCATTGTACGGAGAAATCCGGCTTCGCCGGAGAAATTTTTCTATCAAAAAATTTACAAATTTAGCTTGCTGTTAAAACAAAAATATATATATGCAAGCTCGCTACCGCTCGCCAGGAAAATATTGACACCTGGATGGGGGTAAACATCTTAAAACAGTAGGCTGAATGGGGTCGAATAGATACAAGCCGAAGAGAGAGGGAGAGAACGAGGAAAAAGGCGAGGTGGGCTACCTTAACCCATCTGACCAACCAGGTATATATTATAAACACTAACCTGATGGCCAGTATATTAGACCATTACAGAGGGAATAACACTCTCATACTCATCTGAATTACGCCATACACACATACATACGCGCATACATACACCCATCTGACTGGCGCCCTACATACAAGCAAAGTGTCCCAACCTGGAATAATTAAGAACCAAATTGGTGGGTAGTATATTAGAGCAGTACATAGAGAGAGACACACGTATACTCATCTAATTTAGCCATTCACACATTCATGTCAATGTGTGTGTGTGTGTGTGTGTGTGGAGTTACTTGTACACACAGATTGAGGAATGAAAAGATACGTAGGAGAGTGGGGCAGCAGGAACTGTTGTCGGCCAGAGTGGACAGAAGGGTGCTGAGCTGGTATGGTCATGTTGAACGAATGAAAGATGAAAGGCTTACAAAGAGAAAGAGAAAGGGGAGATAGAGGAGTAGGAAGACCCCCATTGAGATGGAGAGACTGTGTAGGACAAGCTTTGGAAGATAGAGGAATGACTATAGAGCAGGCAAGGGAAGTGGTAATAGACAGGAATGAATGGAGAATGCTTGTGAATAGAGGAGTGAAAACGTGGTAATTTGGGGGAAGGGGTCGGGCGCAAGTTGGACTAGATAATAGTCCATCAGGCGCCTGGCCCGGGGAGCCGGAAAATACGAAGGGTGAGCCTGGAAGTGTGGTAGGCAGGCTTGTGGTTTCGGCTCGCTACATGTCTGCCTGCTGAGACCGGAACTTCTCCGGTTGGTCAGGGGCCGAGGGAGTGCGGGAGTGACCTTGGTGATCCCTGGTCTCCGGGTCTTGTTTGTGATTTGTTAGTGTGTGTTCATTGTTTTTCTGTTGTGTTGTGTTTTCCATGTGTGGGCTCTGTCTTGAGTCGGCCATCCCCAGAAAAAAAATGGGGAATGGGCCTGAGTAAATAGAATAGTAAAAATAATAGAATATATTCATACACACATATACATATACAAATACACCATATGCATTCAAAGTGCCCCAACCCGATGTTAATAAAAATAAGCCAGGTAAGTAGGATATCATTACAGTACAGATAAAGAAACACTCATATACACATCTAATATACGCCATACACACATTCATACACACATACTGTATATATAATGTACATCATACATACAAAGTGCTCCAACCCTGTGTAAATATGAACAAGCCTGGTATGCAGTATATTAGGGCACTACAGAAGAGAAGGCCAGCCAGTGTAAACATGAGAGAGAAGGGGGTAGGGGTTTGAAACTAGACCTCTCTATGTCTTTCTATAATATTGATCTCGTCTTATTCAGCTGATTAACTCCATACTCACTCATACCACAGTACAAAGGAAAATGCCAGTCAGTGTAAACATGAGGGAGAAGGGGTGAACTGAAACTGGATCACTGACTGTATTTTTTAGTACATACCGTCACATATTAATCTGCTTAACTCCATACTCACACTTGTACACAGCAGAGGAGAATATCAGCCAATGTAAATATGAGAAAGACAGAGGTGGGGGGAGGGGGGCTGAAATGATTGTATTACACACACACACACACACACACACACACACACACACAGTCACACACACACACACACACACACAGTAACATTAGGGGAGGTGTGGCAGAGTGGTCTTGCCACTGGACTGGTAATCCAATGGACCCGGGTTCGAATCCCAATATGTCAATGGGAAGATATTATTGGGATGGAATTTGTGCTGTACCTACAGTAGTATCAGTGCATTACCACAGCACACCGAATGCCAAAACAAAAAATACCCTCATTGTTCCCTGATTAAATAGCATTGTATGAATATTCCCATATTCAAAATATGCTACAGGGTGGCAATGCCTAGTGAGTTAATTGCTCAATAGGTGGCGTTCTGAGAGTGAGGGTCCGAGCCTGGGGAGTGAGACTGTGAAGCGCAGAGGTGAAGCAGCTTCAGAGATGGAGTTGGTTTCGAGCCGTGAATAGGTGCTTCGCATGTCTCACTCCCTAGACTGGAACAAGACCTCACGGGCCTCACCGTGTTCAGCAGTAGAGTGTAAAGGCTATCAGCCTATGCCCGAGATGGAGTAGTTGGAATATAGAAGAAAAAAAAAACACACACACACACACACACAGGGAAGAGGGGGACCTAAAGTTGGACGACACTATATCTTCCTTTATTTCAAACACTGGAGATAAAAATACAGGGAAAATACAAAGCACACATACAGTCTCTCTCTCTCTCTCTCTCTCTCTCTCTCTCTCTCTCTCTCTCTCTCTCTCTCTCTCTCTCTCTCTCTCTCTCTCTCTCTCTCTCTCTTCCCCTGATTATCTACGTATCAATTTATAATTTTCAATGCAATGTCCAAAGATAAATAGTAAAACCACATAGTCGTATTGTCTCATATCTCTCTCTCTCTCTCTCTCTCTCTCTCTCTCTCTCTCTCTCTCTCTCTCTCTCTCTCTCTCTTTATCTATCTATCTACATATCTAATCTATCCATGTATCTATCTCTCTCTCTCTCACACACACACACATACTTCAAAAGTATGTCCCTTTTTCTGCCAGTCATAACACTCTAATGAAATGTACTCTTGAAAAACAGAATGTCAGACCTGCCTTGAATACTGTAAACAATTGCGAGTTCAAAGCAGCAAACATGATACACGTGATAAGTGTTTTGATCGTTTACGTGTACTAATTTGAACAAATAAACCGATCATTACTCAATTATGTGTACCATTCTTTCTTACAATTGAACAGACATATTTACAGTGATTCCGTAATGTGCATGTGTTATAAATAATACAAACTCTTGCATATATATACAGTATATATATATATATATATATATATATATATATATATATATAAACACATATATATATATATATATATATATATATATATATATATATGTTGGTAAAGCCAGGTAATACATTTTCTTTAATACATACGAGGTTGAAAGAAATGGCAATTTCTGCGTTGGAAATTTTATTATTCAAAGTTTCCAGGTCTCTGATGAGTTTTCGCTGGGTGGCAGGAAGTAGATGAAGGAGATGAGCAAAATTCATGGTGGTACATGAAGATACAGGATATACGACGCGTTTCACTGGACAACCAGCATTATCAAGTAAGGAAGGAATGATATAAAAGGTAAACAGGAAGGGTATATATAGAGGGTGGAGGATCAGAGGAGGCGGAAAACAGGGGGCAAAAGTCTGCTATTGGTGGAAGGGTAAACTAGGAGAGAGAAAGGGGGTAACCGCTTCACGCATGCGCACAGGATGCGGGATGGTGGTCGGTAGGTGGGGTCGAAGCTGATTGGCTGCGTGTCGAGGGGCGTGGCCTAAGTTGTGTGGCGCCTGCAGAAGACGAAGCTGAAGGAGGTAGCGCGGGGGCTGCGTCAAGGGCACCGGGGGGCGAGGAGGGGTGTTAGGTCCTGTAGGGTAGTGCCTTTTGGCAGAAGGAAGGATCTGAAGGTCCAGAGTTTGGTTGTTGATGTTGGGATGTAAGGCTTGGATATATAAAGCTTCGAGTATAGGTAATCTCCTTGGGTCACTTTCTTTATCGAGTATGGTGGTGTGTTTCTCTAACTCGTTGCATGTGAGGTGAGGGTGGTTAGGGGTGAGATAGTGGTCTTTGATGGCTCCAGCCTGAAAGTGAAGAGTTAACCGACGTGAAAGACGAGTCTGCGTCATACCAATATAGGAATGAGGCCCACAGTCCTCATAATTACAGGTATGTTGGTAAATGACGTGATCGTCGGTCATCGGGCTCTTTATCTTGGTGGAGGCTGGTTTGTTGCGGAGAACGAGGTTGGAGGTCTTGGGGGATTTGTAATAAATTATTAATTTGATTTTGTTTTCCGGGTTGGTTGGGTGGACATGCTTGGAGATTATTTCTTTTAAGACGGCCTCGTCATTTTTGTGTTCAGAGGACATGTAATTGCGGGAGAAGATCTTAATTTCATTGGGGGGGTCAATGTTGGGAGGGCTTTGGGTGTACCATTTTTCAAGATGGTGGTTGATGGTGCTGGAGATGTCGGAGTGGGAGTATCCGTTATTTACTAAAACTTGGGATAGTCTTTCTAGTTCCTGGTGGGTGTCGGCCCAGGTAGAGCAGTGCGTGAGGGCTCTCCTAACATAGGCGGAGATGGAGGATAGAAGATAACGGCGGGGGCATTCACTATCGCCGTTGAGGCATTGTCCTGTGTTAGTTGGTTTAATGTAGACGGTGGTTTTGAACCCATGGTCGTTCAGAGCTACGAGGATGTCGAGGAAGGGGAGTTGTCCATTGTTAGATTTTTCAAAGGTGAAGTTAAGTCCGGAGGAGGTCATGAAGCGACGCTGGAGTTCCTGTAGTTCGTGGAGGTCCTTGATTTGCACGAAGATGTCATCCACGTATCTACAGTAGACGGCGGGTCGTTGGGCAGCTAGGAGCTCTTCCTCGATGGTACCCATGAAAAAGTTCGCAAAAAGAACTCCTAGGGGGCTGCCCATCGCCACCATCTATCTGCTTGTACATGTTGCCCCGGGGGCAAAGGAAGGGGGCCTCCTTGGTATATAGCTCCAGTAGTGTTTTCAGGGCCTTCTCCGGGATGTCCAGTGTAGGTGTATCAGGGCAATGATAAATTCGACGTAGAATCATGTCAATGGTCCTATCCACTGGCACGTTGGTGAACAGGCTTTCTACGTCGAGAGAGGCGATTGTGTGGTTGTTGTTACGGGGGGCGTCTCGTAAAATTTCCAAGAAATCGTGGGCTGAGTTAAGGTTGAATTGGCTGGGCACGTAGGGGGTGAGGAGGTTGTTCAGGGCCTTGGCGATCTGGTAGGTGGCAGTGGGGATCTGGGAGATGATGGGGCGGAGGGGGTTCCCAGGTTTGTGTGTTTTGATGGTTCCGTACGCATATCCAGGGGTGTATTCTCCGACGAGTTTTTTAAGGTGGATCCCTCCTTGTTTGGCGTTGATGGCAGTGATGGTGGTGTTGGCAATACGTTTGATTTCGTCGGTTGGGTTGCGGGTCGTCTTTCACGTCGGTTAACTCTTCACCTTCAGGCTGGAGCCATCAAAGACCACTATCTCACCCCTAACCACCCTCACCTCACACGCAACAAGTTAGAGAAACACACCACCATACTCGATAAAGAAAGTGACCCAAGGAGATTACCTATACTCGAAGCTTTATATATCCAAGCCTTACATCCCAACATCAACAACCAAACTCTGGACCTTCAGATCCTTCCTTCTGCCAAAAGGCACTACCCTACAGGACCTAACACCCCTCCTCGCCCCACGGTGCCCTTGACGCAGCCCCCGCGCTACCTCCTTCAGCTTCGTCTTCTGCAGGCGCCACACAACTTAGGCCACGCCCCTCGACACGCAGCCAATCAGCTTCGACCCCACCTACCGACCACCATCCCGCATCCAGTGCGCATGCGTGAAGCGGTTACCCCCTTTCTCTCTCCTAGTTTACCCTTCCACCAATAGCAGACTTTTGCCCCCTGTTTTCCGCCTCCTCTGATCCTCCACCCTCTATATATACCCTTCCTGTTTACCTTTTATATCATTCCTTCCTTACTTGATAATGCTGGTTGTCCAGTGAAACGCGTCATATATCCTGTATCTTCATGTACTTTAATGTAACCCTGTACCACCATGAATTTTGCTCATCTCCTTCATCTACTTCCTGCCACCCAGCGAAAACTCATCAGAGACCTGGAAACTTTGAATAATAAAATTTCCAACGCAGAAATTGCCATTTCTTTCAACCTCGTATGTATTAAAGAAAATATATATATATATATATATATATATATATATATATATATATATATATATATATATATTGTATAATTATACAGTATATACATATCATTCTTCTCTTTCATTCTATAACGTGAAATATAGCGGTACTGTGCTAATGTACCTACATACATGAATTAAAGGACCGAGTGCTCCACAAGAGGTGCGGTTACAGTCTCACGGGTTAAACAGACCAGTTCAGAGCTGCTTCACTTGTCAGCTTATCTCATTCGGGATCAGGGCTTATAGTTTTAAAATGAACTCCAAAATAATGACAGAATAAAAATAAAGCATTATTTGAGGAGGGGCACTATATTTGCAATGTTTTCTTGAAGAGGCTATTTGCGAAAGGTTGTCAATAAAGTGCTCCTCCTCAACAATGTTTTTGTATTTAGAGTGTATAGTGTGATCCCACGTCTTTCTAGGTCTACCCCTTGATGCAGCTCCCTCCACGCCCACATGATTTCACCCAGTTTAGATCATCCATCCTCTCCACATGTCCAAACCATCCAAGCCTGGGCATACGGATCACACAATGACACTCCTGATACCAAACCGTCTATGTTGTAATTCGACTCTCTGCGCTGTTGCCTCGTTTTCAAAAGTCTACCATGATTTTTACATTAACCCCTTCTGTACCGGCGACGTCTCTTGTATTTATTTCTAGCTATATTTAGACGATTGTGTGCAGTTTAAGAAGGATCTGTCGCATAAAAAAGGGTTATATTGGATAGTTCGAAGGCTATCAATTTCTGGAGGCATCTTTAAGCTGAATCACAATCGTCTAGTATTAGCTATAATAAGGTTAAAGTGACGGCACTGGTACTGAAAGGGTTAACACCGGAGAAGTTCTAATTATTTCCAAACGCCCTTCCACCCTATGAATTAAAGTCTCATAATAGGATTCACTTATACATATTATAAATAAGTGGCATTGCATGTTTTATATATGTTTACTCATAATATACATTTAATTTGAACCCTCTGAAGATTATGACGCATTTCGACAGTTTATTTTGTCTACCATTACACGATTTAATACAATCTAGGAAGGATCTACGGGAATTATAAGGGTACAGACTATCTCAATTAACCCTCTGACTTCCATATACTCTTCCTAATATGGATAACATCGTTTAATAATATCCAGACAACAGAAGGGAAACGCGGCATCGTATCTTAAAAGGGTTACAAACATCTCAAAGGTGATGCGCGGTGGCGCTAATAAGTCATGCCTCAGCTGTCATTACGTTTGGCTCGCTCTGTATTAATGTCTGTCAGATATTGAATAGGGTGGTTAAGTGTAGGAACATGCTTTTATATCTCACTCGAAACGAATAAATCAAGTTTTAGACATTGCTGATACCAATTATTTTATCGAAATATACTTGGTGCCGAGACATCAGTTATTTGGCCGACTGTACAGACACAGGCTCAGGAGGTAGGTAGCCAAGAGTATGATGTGTTTTTCTAAGGAGAATAACACTGTCAAAATGAATGTCAATCCATATAAGAAATATATATTATACGCACACACACAGGCGCAAACACCAGGCACACGAATGCACACGCATACACAAACATAAACACATACACACACACACACACACACACACACACGCACACACGCACACACACACACAAACATACACATACATACTGTATTTTTTTGTTTTTTATGATAGATAGATACATAGATAGATGGAGATAGACACACAGATAGATAGATAGATTGATAGATAGATAGATAGATAGATGAAAAGATATATATAGATATATAGATAGATAGATAAATAGATGGACAGATATAGATAGATATGTATATATAGATAGATAGATAGATAATAGATAGATATATAGATAGGTAGATAGATAAATAGATGGACAGATATAGATAGATATGTAGATATAGATAGATAGATAGATAATAGATATATATATAGATGGATAGATAGATGAACATATATAGATAGATAGATAGATAGATAGATAGATAGATAGATAGATAGATAGATAGATCCTTAAATAAACACCAAATTCCTAAAAGCCAAAAGGTTAATTACAGGAACAAAGGAGACTCGTAGGGGGGTGAGGGGGGAGAAGGGGGAGGGGGGGAAAGAGGGGGTAACTAGAGACCCTGTAGTCCAAGAGAGTGGTCAACTCTTTCTTTATACGCCATTTTGGGGGAGAGAGAGAGAGAGAGAGAGAACAGGGACCTATTTTCTTTTTGACCATGTCCAGTTGGCCACACAATTTATGTTCCTCGCCGTTATATAGTTAAGGGGAGATGGGCCGTTTTTCTGGTTACCCTTTTTTTCATGTTTAGCTCCATTAGTTTTCAGATTTAAAGACGTTCGGCCAATTAGTTTGGCGATTTTAAGACCTTTCGCCCCATTTCTTTGTTAATATTAAGACTTTTCGTGTTATTTAGGTCTCGATTTTTTCCTTGCAAGCAATAGCGAGCCTGTAATTAAAGACATTTTACTATCGAAAAATGTACAAATTTATCTTGAAGGAGGGTCTTGGGTTTTTTTTTTTTTTTTAGCTTGATGGAGGTCTTAAGAGGAAACTAATAAAATAGTAAACAGATATATACTGTATATGAGCCAATAAAAACTCTCCCCTTAATGGAAGTATTTATAGTATGATTGAATTGCGAGAGTAGCTAGTCATTAAGTGGTTCATTCATCGCATTAACCCCTTCTGTACCGCGACGTCCGTTTAACTTTATTCTGGCTAATATTCGGTTTTTTATTCAATTTAATAAGTGCCTCCAGCAATTAAAAGGCTTCCAAATAACACAATTAACCCTTCTTACTACTACATATCCTTCTTTAACTGCACAATTAACCCTTCTTACTACTACATATCCTTCTTTAACTGCACAATTAACCCTTCTTACTACTACATATCCTTCTTTAACTGCACAATTAACCCTTCTTACTACTACATATCCTTCTTACTACTACATATCCTTCTTACTACTACATATCCTTCTTTAACTGCACACAATGGGCTAAATATAGCTAGCATAAAATTATAAAGACGTGCGGTACAGAAGGGGTTAATCAACTGTTGTATAAAAAAACTCAAAATTGACATACACTATTTATGTTGTTACACATGAAATTATGGAGGGGAATTCAACTTGTGTGGCCAACTGTACACTTCGATTAAGGGGAGATTTCCACCTGGAGGATTTTTTTCCTGGATCCCTTTCTCCCTCATGTTTAGCTCAATTGTTTTTGAGATTTTAAGACGTTCGCCCCATTAGTTTGGCGATTTTAAGAACCCTCGCCCCATTTCTGTCAATTTTAAGACCATTCGTGACATTTAGGTGTCGATTTTTTCCTAGCGAGCGATAGCGAGCCTGTAATTTAAGGGGAACCGGCCTTCGGTCGGGAAATTTGTCTACCGAAAAATGTACAATATTATCTTAAAAGGGGGTCTAGGGGGAGTAATTTTAAGCTTAATGGAAGTCTAGGGAATCAACTAAAAACCTCCCCTTAAGAAACACCCCGTTCTTACTATTAATCATCAATTACAAACCCCAATGCACCTGAATAAATTAATGAAAGCATATGGTCCTCCCGGAATTCGAACTCGGGACACCACGCCCAGAACTTAAGCATCTAAGCCATTACACCACCAACAGAGTTAAAGGCTATGAACACGATCACGATTAATATCCATTTTCGAATTTACCATAGACTCTAGCCCACTCATAAATTTTGGTCACGTCAACTATGTTAAATATTTTATTATGGTAGTATATTTCTAGGAACGAATTTATGAGTATAATTTTCTAAATATCAACTACAAAACTAGGTATATTATTTATTGAAACGCAAAATCTATCCAAGAATCAATTCAGATAGTTATAGTAGCTTAAGGGGCTAGTGGATGATTTTTTAGTCTATTCATTCATTTATTAATTTAGTTTTTAGTTTCCTCGCTAGACCTCCATCAAGCTTAGAAATATACCCCCTAGACCCCCCTTCAAGATAAATGTATACCTTTTTCGGTAGAAAAATATATCGGCCGAAGGCCGGTTCCTCTTAGAATTACAGGCTCGCTTTCGCTCGCCGGGGAAAAAATCGACACCTAAATGACACGAAATTTCTTTAAATTGACTGCGAAACGGGGCGAAAGGTGTTAAAATCGCCAAAATAATGGGGTGAAAGTCATAAAATCTCAACCTAATAGGGCTAAACACGAGGGAGAAGGGAGCCAGAAAAACCAGCCCATCCCTCCTTAAAGGGAAACATAAGGGTCCAGGAATTCTTACGAGTGGGTTAAAGACTTTGGCATCCGAGTGTAATATAATAAAGATACAAAGCTCAACCTATGTAACCTGTAATATAATAAAGATACAAAGCTCAACCTATGTAACCTGTACTATAATAAAGATACAAAGCTCAACCTATGTAACCTGTAATATAATAAAGATACAAAGCTCAACCTATGTAACCTGTAATATAATAAAGATACAAAGCTCAACCTATGTAACCTGTAATATAATAAAGATACAAAGCTCAACCTATGTAACCTGTAATATAATAAAGATACAAAGCTCAACCTATGTAACCTGTAATATAATAAAGATACAAAGCTCAACCTATGTAACCTGTAATATAATAAAGATACAAAGCTCAACCTATGTAACCTGTAATATAATAAAGATACAAAGCTCAACCTATGTAACCTGTAATATAATAAAGATACAAAGCTCAACCTATGTAACCTGTAATATAATAAAGATACAAAGCTCAACCTATGTAACCTGTTATATAATCCGTTCATTATAGGTTGGCCAAAAATCGTAACCTCTAAAACCTCTGTAACTCAAAAGGGGCTAGAGCAAATGAGCTGCCAATTTCCACACCTATTCCCTGGCCGAGTCTTCCTATTTGGTGGAAAAATGAGCTCGATTACTCTAGTCTTGTTTTAGTTACAGAGGTTAGAGTTTACGGTCTCTGCCCAACCAAGAATGAACAGACTATAATAATATCGAATGTGTATTATGGATAAAAACATAATATTTGAGTGTAAGGAGACGGTATTGACACAAGTGGCACCAATATGGCGGAGGGTGTCCTATATCTACTGCTATACAATATTTAGTGTTACCTAGGGGTATGTGTATTTACCTAATTAACATAATTGTAGTATACAAGAGTTGAGCTTTGAGGCTCGTATTGTCCCGCTTCTTGGATTACAATTGTCTAACTTGTGTGGATGTGTGTGTGTGTGTGTGTATGTGTGTAAGTTAGTGGATGTCTATGTGTCTCTTAGGGTGAGGGTGTGTGTGTGTGTGTATGTGTATGTGTATGCCTGTGTGTGTATGTGTGTAAGTTAGTGAATGTCTATGTGTCTCTTAGGGTGTGTGTGTGTGAGGGTGTGTGTGTGTGTGTGTGTGTATGTGTGTAAGTTAGTGGATGTCTATGTGTCTCTTAGGGTGAGGGGGTGTGTGTGTGTGTGTGTGTGTGGGTATGTGTATGTGTATGCCTGTGTGTGTATGTGTGTAAGTTAGTGGATGTCTATGTGTCTCTTAGGGTGTGTGTGTGTGAGGGTGTGTGTGTGTGTGTGTGTATGTGTGTAAGTTAGTGGATGTCTATGTGTCTCTTAGGGTGAGGTTGTGTGCGTGTATTTATATGTGTGTCCTTCCATTACCACCTGTCCCCCTAGGCCCTGCGATCCTCTAGGGTATATACACAAGGAGGAGGGGGGAGGGGGGGGGGGGATGGTACTAGGGAGATATACCTTTACTCATTTACCTTTTGTTAAGATATACCTCCTTCACGTTATGAAGTACGTGTTTAGTCTCTCTCTCTCTCTCTCTCTCTCTCTCTCTCTCTCTCTCTCTCTCTCTCTCTCTCTCTCTCTCTCTCTCTCTCTCTCTCTCTCTCTCTCTCTCTCTCTCTCTCTCTCTCTCTCTCTCTCGACGTCGACACATCTTTTGTGCTAATAAAGAATAATAAAGGTACAAAAATAGTACTTGCATTAATATACAGACCTCCAGCTCAATCAGTGCAAACTGACCGAGAAATTTATGAACAAATTGCAGATGTAAGTAACTCACAAGATACCGTATTTTTTGGCGACTTTAATTTACCTGTGACCAAGTGGGGCGATACTCTTACTTCACACTCCGGACATGACTTGTATGCGAACTTGCAAGAGAGTTCACTCTATCAATTTGTTCGATCGCCGACCCGTGGTAATAATGTTCTTGACCTTGTACTTGCAACAAAAGAAGAATTAATAGAGAATTTGAATGTTGGTGATGAATTCAGTAACAGCGACCATCGTACAATAACTTTCACTTTAAAGTTTACTAGTAACGAACCAAATAGCAGCATCGAAAAAATCCCTAATTTCAAGAAAGCAAACTTTCATAAACTTAGAGCTATGTTTAAAGAAACTGACTGGAGCTTTTTAATTAACAATAACGACATAAATACATCTTGGAAATTATTCGAAACCACATACCTAAAAGCAGTGCAGGACTGCATACCATCGAAAATACGGCGTCCAGGCCTTAATAATAAGCCCAAATGGTGGAATAAAGATATTTCAAACTGTCTGCTTGCTAAAAAGTTTGCTAATGATAGATTAAAATCCTTACAAAATGACGAAGAACGGGTGAAATTTGTAGAGCTACGACGCAAAGCCAAAAAGTTAATTAAGCAAAGTAAAAAGACCCTGGAGTTACATGTTGCGAATCAAAGTAAAACAAACCCGAAAGAATTCTACAGTTATATCAGAAAGAAAAAAGTAGTTACTTCAACTGTTGGACCGTTAGTCGATGAAATTGGAGAATACACCAAAGACGAAGTACAAATGAGTAATGCCCTCAATACCTTCTTTGCATCAGTTTTTACAACGGAAGACCTCAGTGCTATCCCTACACCATCGCCGATTCAGATTGATAATTCAGATGTTCTAAGCAATATCACCGTTACAGAGAGAGAAGTATTGAATTGTTTAGATAAACTCAAGGTAAATAAAACGCCTGGACCTGACAAAATCTCACCTAGAGTCCTAAAGAAAACTAAGGATGAGCTCTCCAAACCACTGACATTGCTATTTAATAAATCCTTGCAGTCTGGAAATATGCCTGATCAGTGAAAGCTAGCCAACGTAACACCGATATTCAATAAAGGCAGCAAATCCCTACCCAGTAACTATCGTCTAATTAGCTTAACCTCAGTTGTATGTAAAATGTTAGAAACACTCATAATAGACAGACTCGTAAATCACTTAGAGGAAAATAACATACTTAAAGATACTCAACACGGCTTTCGTAAAAAACGTTCCTGTTTAACAAACCTCTTAGACTTCTTCCACGATATCCTCAACCTCTACGATGAGAGTAAAGCTGTAGATATTATATACCTTGATTTTCAAAAGGCCTTTGACAAAGTTCCCCACAAACGTTTACTGCTAAAACTAAAAGCGCATGGAATACAAGATGGTGTGTTGAAATGGATAGAAAATTGGCTCAGCGACAGAAAACAAAGAGTAGTCATAATTAGTAAGGCATCTAAATGGGCCAATGTAAGTAGCGGGGTTACCCCAGGGATTGGTACTAGGACCAATTCTCTTTCTAATTTACATCAACGACATAGATGAGGGTCTCACCTGTACAATCTCAAAATTTGCTGACGATACAAAAATTGCAAATAGCGTACTCTCAAAAGAACAAGTTGACGATATGCAACACAATCTAGATAAGTTGTCATGTTGGGCCCAAATTTGGCAAATGAGTTTCAATGCGGATAAATGTAAAGTACTACATATCGGATACCAAAATGAGAAAGCAAACTATTTGATGAATGGTACTCAGCTTAAGAATGTAAACAGAGAAACCGATCTGGGAGTAACAATATCGAGTAACCTAAAACCGAGCCAACAATGTTCAGAAGTTGTTAAGAAGGCAAACAAAATAATTGGCTTTATAGGCAGGTCATTTGAGCATAAATCCAAAGACGTTATCCTAACCCTTTACAATTCCTTAGTCCGCCCTCTTCTGGAATACTGCGTTCAATCCTGGTGCCCTTATTACCAAAAAGATATAGACAAGCTAGAACGAGTTCAACGTAGAGTTACCAAAATGATACCTAGCCTAAAGAACAAACCATACGAGGAGTGTCTTAGAGAATTAAATGTATTTCCTTTAACCCAGCGCAGATTAAGAGGCGACTTAATTCAAGTGTTCAAAATCATCAAAGGCATCGGCAATATGAACTGTAGTAAGTACTTCACTATCGACCAATCTAATTACACGTGGGGAAACGGTTGCAAAATTATTGGTAAATCTTTTAACTCACACGAAGCTAAGAATTTCTTCTTCAATCGAGTTGTCAACTTATGGAATGGGCTTCCCCGAGATGTCATAGACTGCAGCACCGTTGATTCATTTAAACTTCGCCTAGACAAATATCTCACATCAAACCCGCGACTGGACTGACTGCGTTTGTAAATGAATAACTTTATTTTATCCTCCCATCAGTTACTAACCCATCTGTCCCCTACTAACTTCTTAATCCTGCCACGGACATTAGTTCCAGAGCAGTAGTTCCCTTTCCAATGTTCCCTTACCCACTCTAAACCACTGTTTGGACACTTGATCCTCAGTGTTTTGGAGGACAAGCAGCTAAGAAGGGTCACTAGACCTGTTGTTGCTTGATTTCCTTTGTACTCCTTTGTACTTTGTACTCTCTCTCTCTCTCTCTCTCTCTCTCTCTCTTTTTTTTGTCTCTCTCTCTTCGAAAATTAAATATATTTCCTTTAACCCAGCGCAAATTAAGAGGCGACTTAATTAAAGTGTTTAAATTCATCAAAAGCATCGACAATATGAACTGTAATAAATATTTAACTATCGACTAATCAAAATACATGCGGGGGAAACGGTTGCAAAATGATCGATTGCCAAACTTGTAAATTTAACTCATACGATCTTTTAACTCACACGAGTCTAAGAATTTCTTCTTCAATCGAGTTGTCAACTTGTGGAATAGGCTTCCCCGAGATGTCATAGACTGCAGCACCGTTGATTCTCTTAAACTTCGCCTAGACAAACACCTTGCCTTAAATCCACGACTGACTGCATGTGTAAATTAATAAAGTGTGTGTGTTTTTTTCCTTCTATTGTATTATTAACAACTCCTAATCCTGCCACAGACATTTGTCCCAGGGCAGTCTTCCCTTTCCATTTTCCCTTACCCATTCTAAACTACTGTTTGGTCACTTAACCATCAGTGTTTTGGAGGGCAAGCAGCCTTAAAGGGTCGCTGGACCTGTTCCTTGATTTCCTTTGTACTCCTTTGTAGTGAGTTCATTACTCAATAGTGAGGGTCTGAGTCTAAGAGGTGAGACAGTGAAGCACTGGAGCGAGGCAGCTTCAGAGATGGGGCTGCTTCGGGCCGTGGGTGAGCAACTAAGCCCCATGCATCTTGCGAAGGCAAGATGGCGGGGGCTGGTTGCAGCTAAAAGGGCTTCACAAGTTCACATGTCTCACCCCTTAGACTGGAACGAGACCTCATGGGCTTCACCGTTCAAAGTAGAACGGTTGAATGTACAGGCTCTCAGCCTATGCCCGAGAGGGAGTAGTTAGAATATAGAAACATTATCTCTCTCTCTCGCTCTCGCTCTCTCTCTCTCTCTCTCTCTCTCTCTCTCTCTCATTATATTTAAAGAATTTAGATTTATTCTTTTTCTTAACTTGTACTGTGCAATTCA
>CM064541.1:27630598-27690917 GCA_032716605.1 Paralithodes platypus
TAAACAGACAGACAGACAGATATGTAACTTCTCTCCGTGACAAGGAAACACAGCGTCACTTCTCGTTACTGTATTAGGTATAATCCTGTGTAGCGGGAGGACCTGTACTTATATCTCAATATTTTGGTAATGTTTTTACAATACATTTTTACATTTTACATTCATATACAGTCCACTAATATACTAGGTTAGGTTAGGTTAGGGTTAGGTTAGGGTTTGGTTAGGTTAGGTTAGGTTTTGGTTAGGTTAGGTTAAAGATATTGTTCAATTTTTCTTAGTAAATAGGCATCTGAAAAACAGTTCCTCCCGCTACACAGGATCTTACCGTCTATTCACTCTGAAGCAATACAATTTCTACATAAGAACAAGGTGCAGGGTTGAATATTTTGTTCTCACTATGAGCCATGTCTTATGATAAAACACGACAATATAAATTACAACACTCACAATAATAAGATCACGTTAATATATACATTTTACAAAATTACATATTGTACTCCAAACTGTGCCTATATGAGACCATAATAAAACAAGGCAAGATCCATTAGGTTATTAAAATTGACAGAGCCAAGATTAAGATATATACATCGTACATTTACCTAACTGTACAATTCCTTATAAAATACAGAGTAAACATATAAACATGCCATCTACACACTGTATACTTATTCAACTGTACAATTCCTTATAAATACAGGGGAAACATATGTAAACATACCTGAAGCAGAGGAAATCGTGTTAAGGGGAGATCTCCACGCGAGGGATTTTTTTCTTGACCCCTTTCTCCCTCATGTTTAGCCCCATTGCTTTTGATATTATAAAAAGTTTGCCCCATTAGTTTAGCGATTTTAAGAACTTTCACCCCATATTAAGACCTTTCGTGCAATTCAGGTGTCGATTTTATCCTGGCGAGCGATAGCGAGCCTGCAATTTAAGAGGAACCGGCCTTCGGCCGGGACATTTTTCTACCGAAAAATGTACAAATTTATCTTGAAAGGGACTCAATGGGGTGTAATTTTAAGCTTGATGGAGGTCTAGGGAACAAACTAAATACCTCCCCTTAAGAGTATATCCGATAGCACTGCCGGCCAACGGTTACTGACGTCCTATGTGCGAATTAAGTGGCTACATTAAAAATGAATTATTTCCAGCCCCAATACAATTGAAGCTGGTTAAAGTGTTTCACAGGGATATTCAAATCGCGAACAAATATAATAGAACCTGAGCGAATATAAACACCGTGAACAGCGAATATAAACACCGTGAACAGCGAATATAAACACCGTGAACAGCGAATATAAACACCGTGAACAGCTAATATAAACACCGTGAACAGCTAATATAAACACCGTGAACAGCGAATATAAACACCGTGAACAGCTAATATAAACACCGTGAACAGCTAATATAAACACCGTGAACAGCGAATATAAACACCGTGAACAGCGAATATAAACACCGTGAACAGCGAATATAAACACCGTGAACAGCTAATATAAACACCGTGAACAGCTAATGTAAACACCGTGAACAGCGAATATAAACACCGTGAACAGCGAATATAACCGTGAACAGCGAATATAAACACCGTGAACAGCGAATATAAACACCGTGAACAGCGAATATAAACACCGTGAACAGCGAATATAAACACCGTGAACAGCTATATACAATTAGTCAGAGCTTTACAACTCACAATTAAATATGAATAGAACTTGGACTATGATTTGGCAGACAGTGAACCTTAAGGGGAGGCAGACCGTTTGTTTGGTCTATTAATTCATTTATTCATATATTTTTTAGTTTCCTCCCTAGACCTCCATCAAGCTTAGAAAAACACCCCTTAGACCCCCTTCAAGATAAATTTTTACATTTTTCGGTAGACAAATATCCCGGCCAAAGGCCGGTTCCTATCAAAATTGCAGGCTCGCTTTCGCTCGCCATGAAAAAAGTGACACCTAAATGGCAAGAAAGGTCTTAAAATTGACAAAGAAATGGGGCGAAAGGTTTTAAAATCGTCAAACTAATGGGCCGAACGTCTTATAATCTCAAAACTAGTGGGGCTAAACATTAGGGAGAAGGGGGTCCAGAAAAACGGTCTTCCTCCCCTTAACTCCCAATTTGAGGCTTTAATGTGCTTCGAACCTTAATACACAACTTGACTCTTATAACTAGCTATAAAACAAGTGTTTCAAACGTGAACTCAATGTTATGCTTATTACTAATAAAATAAATAATATAAAAATATACATATATATATACAATTCATGTACAATAACACTGAATGGATATAAGTTACAGATAGATATATAGATAGATACATATATAAATAGATAGATAGATAGATAGATAGACATATAGATAAGAGAGAGAGAGAGAGAGAGAGAGAGAGAGAGAGAGAGAGAGAGAGAGAGAGAGAGAGAGAGAGAGAGAGAGAACAGGAAATTAAGAAGAGAAGGGAGGATAAAAATAAACTGAACGAACGAAATGTAAAAGAATATTCGTTACCTACAGAAATTTATCAGAGAGACGATATTGTTTAAAGAGAATGCCATAGTTTTCTGAAGTAATTTTGTAAGTTATAAGTTGATATACGCATACATAGGTTACGTATACCAGACAAAACACACACACACACATACTATATATATATATATATATATATATATATATATATATATATATATATATATACCGGTATATATAATATATATATATATATATATATATATATATATATATATATATATATTTATATATATACGCACCCATACACACCGAGAGAGAGAGAGAGAGAGAGAGAGATAGAGAGAAGGAAAGAGAGAGAGAGAGAGAGAGAGAGAGAGAGAGAGAGAGAGAGAGAGAGAGAGAGAGAGAGAGAGAGAGAGAGAGAGAGAGAGAGAGAAGGGGGGGGGGGGGGGTGAGAACTGAAGATATCCCTCGGTCAACATTTCGCACAAGTAATTAGGCCTTTCCTTAAGAAATCCAGGAAATCAATAAATTTAATTTTCGTGGGAGAGATTAAGGTCTTCCGGGAGGCTAGAGTACTTTCTGCAACCGAGATGGACTATACCCTGTTCCGAAAAAGAGGAAATCCAAAAAGATCCCCCCCCACCCACCCCCACCCCTACCTCACCTCACCTCCCCCCCCCCCCCTCCCCCTCATCCCCCCGGAACATTTTTTTTTTTTGTCTCCTATGTGAGGTGAGGAAGACAAAAGGCAGAACTGTTTGTAGCAAGTGCTTTCCCCAGAGTTGAAAGAGTGACAGGGCCAAAATCAAGGGGCGTTCGAGCTAAAATGCCTGGACACACGGAGTTTGAATCAATTTAACTCATAGGAAGAAGGAAAGACTGATTCGGGGAGAGAGTTCCAGAGCTCAGCTGTTGAATAGAATGGAAGAAAGAATGAGAATAACGTTTCACTCTTGGGTTGGAGAGTTGCACAGAGTAGGGGTGGGATTGTGTTGCAAGACGGGTGCTATGTGCTCTATGAAGAGGGGCTGGTATACACTGAGAGAGCTCTGAGGAACACTGATTATTGTAATTGCGGTAGAATAGTGAGAGATGCAACATTGCAGCGAAGAGAGAGAGACTGCAGAGAATTGGTGAGTGAACGTGAGTTAATGAGACGGAAGGCTTTCTTTTCTACTTTACCTAGAAGTGCTGTGTGAGAGGATCCTCCCCACATGTGTGAACAATACTCAATACAAGGACGCACTGTGCCCCTGTACATAGCAAGAAGCTGTGCAGGGATAAAGAACCCCTTGAGGCGGTTGAGCACACCCAGTCTTAGCAAGACTGGTAATATGGTCCTTCCAAGCGAGAGCAGAAAAAAAGAGACACCGAGAATACTGAGAGAGGATGAAGGGTTGATTTTTGTATTGTTGTAGTATAAGGGATAGTCCTCTGGAAGCTCACAATGGGTAGATAGATGGAGAAATTGGATTTTAGAAGCATCATAGGCAACAAGGTTTTCTCTGCCCCAATTGGAGATAATAGTTAAAACAGAAGATAAGTGTTGTATGGCTTCATTACGTGAGGCTTGGAGTTCCTGTTCTGTATGTTGTTGAGGAAGTCTAGTTGAATAGTGTAATGTAGAGTCGTCAGCATATGAGTGAATGGGGCTGAAGGTGCAGTTGAGAAGGTCGTTAATAAAAAAATGGAAAAGAATTGGAGATAGGACAGAACCCTGAGGAACACCGGAATTGATAGGTTGAGGAAGTGAACGGTGGCCGTCCACAATCGCACCGATGGAACGGCCAAAAAGGAAATTAGAGACAAAGGCACAAATGGAGGGATAGAAACCGTAGGAGGGTAATTTGGAAATAAGAGATTTGTGCCAGACTCTATCGAAGGCCTTCAATATGTCTAGCGCAACCAAAAAAGTCTCACCAAAGTCCCGGATGGAAGATGACCAAGAGTTAGTAATATTAAGATAAGAAAAAAGATCACCAGAAGAGCGGCCCTTAAGGAAGCCGTACTGGCGGTCTGAGAGTAGGTTATGAGAAGATAAATGCTTAAGAAATTTTGAGGCAAGAATAGTTTCAAAAGCTGTAGAGATGCAAGAAATGAGAGCAATTGGATGATAGTTGGAGGGTTTAGAGCGGTCACCCTTCTTTGGAACAGGTTGAATGAGAGCAAACTTCCAGCAAGAAAGACGTTAGAGGAGAGACAGAGATGAAAGAGTTTGCCTAGGCAGGGAGTCAGCACGGAAGCACAGTTTTTGAGTACAACAGGAGGAACACCGTCCGGTCTGTACGCCTTCTTAGTATTAAGCCCAGAGAGGGTGGAAAGTACATCCTTGGAAGAGATTATGATGTTAGGCATAATTAGGAGAGAGGGGGGTGGAGAGGGAGGAATAGCACCGGAATCATCCAAGGTGGAGTTTATAGGGGGTGTTAACGAAGAGTTCAGCTTTGTCAGAGGAAGAGGTGACAGTGGTGCCCTCAGAGTGGAAAAGAGGCGGGAAAGACGAGGAAGAAAATTTGTTGGAGAGGTTTTTGGCTAGATGCCAGAAGGCTTGGGAAGAGCTAGAGTTGGATAGTTCAGGGCATTTATTATTGATGAAAGAATGTTTGACGAGGCGAAGAACAGATTTGGCTTGATTCCGGGCAGAAACATAGGAAGTATGAGATTCTTGAGTTTTAAGGCGTCGGTACCGTTTGAATGCTTCCTCCTTGTTGCGGACAACAGTAGAACAAGCGTGAGTATAACAAGATATTTTTGCATTAGACAGAGAGAAAGAAAATGGAATGTATGCTTCCATGCCCGAAAGGATTACCTCGGTAATGAGTTCAGCACTCTCCGAGGGTCCTCGACCACGGAAACAAAAGTCATTCCATCGGAAATCAAAGAAGCACTTGTACCGAAAATGGTATGCATAACAGGGTGTAACTTTTGTTGTCTATGTCAATGAAGGAGACAAAAGGCAAAGCTGCCTGTAACAAGTGTCTCCCCCTAAGTTGAAAGAGTGACAGAAAGCCGAATTCAAGGTACTGTACGTTAGAGTTAAATTGTTTGGACACTCGGAGCTTGAAGCAGTTTAAGTCATAGTATGATGGAAAAACCGACAGTATGAGGGCGAGAGTTCCAAAGCTTACGTGTTGAGTAAAAGAAGACTGGGAAAATCGGTTCACTCTTGGGTTAGAGAGCTGGACAGAATAGGGTCGGGATTGCGTTGATAGGTGATTGTCCCCCACTCTGCATAAAGGAGGAGGTATACACTGAGAGAGCTCTGAAGAACATTGATTATTATAATAACGGTAGAACAGAGAGATAGATGCATCATTGCGGCGTGTAGAGAGAAATATTGTAAGGAATTAGTGAGAGGAAGTGATTGATGAGACGAAATGTTTTATTAGCTATTCATATTAGAACACACAAACGATTATAACACTGTTAATGTGTAAACAATTTAATACGATAAAGTGATCATGTTTGCAGACTACGATTGTAGATACAAAAGGAGAATATAATAGTAAGAGAGAGAGATAGATAGAGAGAGCGAGAGAGAGATTGTGTGTGTGTGTGTATGTGTGTTGGAATTGATCCGCAGTGATCAGAGCAGCTCAAGGCGAGACACACAATAAAGGTGAACTGTCTTGACTCTATCTTACCTTACCAAAATTACATAACATGAAAATTACATAACACGAAATAGCACGAACATTACATAACACGAACATTGCATAACATGAAAATTAAATAACACACATATTACATGACACAAAAATTACATAATATGAAAATTACATAGCAAAAATTACATAACACGAAAATTACATAACACGAATATTACATAACTTGAACATTACATAACACGAATATTGCATAACGCGAAAATTACATAACACGAACATTACATAACACAAATATTACATTACACGAAAATGACTGACACGAAAATTATATAACACAAAAATGACATAACATAAGAGTTAAGAGTCTTACAAACAGAAATATGTTCACCTAGACTTCCTTCAAGCTAAATTTGTACATTTTTCGATAGATTATTTTCTAAGCTACAGGCTCGCTATCACACGCCCAAGATATCAACACCTGAATGAGGTGAAGCGTCTTTATGTCGTTAAACTTAAACTAAGACGGTGAAACGTTTCAAAATCTTCACATTATTTCTAACATCGTTCTCAACACCAATAACCCCCAAATGAAATTAATGAAAACTTGTGATTCTCCTAGGATACGAACCTAGGATATACCATACAAAACGTACACGCTCTAACCATTGCACCATCAAATCTTTTTAGGAATACCTAGAATTCAAATAATTCCAATGATCTACACATTGTCTATACCCTGCCCAAACCAAGTAAATACCATACCCACGTCTAGTATTTGTGTTTGTATTATATATTTATTGTATTGTTATTATATTGTTTAGTTTGTTTTCATTTGAGTTTTAAGTTTTTTCATTATTTTTTTATTATTTTTTTTCATTTTTTTTTTGGTTTTTTTTTTTATTTTTTTTTATTAGTATTTGTTGTTGTGTTTTATATTTGTTGTCCTAATGGAAAACAGGTTGGAAACCAAAGCCAAAACTATCCCCCAGGGTCGAACCAATAAAGGTGACCTGTCTTGAGCTTGTCTTACCTGCCTCGCTCTTGGCATTAAGGGGAGCTATATTGTTTTTTATGGACCCCTTCTCCTTCATGTTTAGCCCTTTTAGTTGTGAAATTTCAAGACGTTCGCCCCATTAGCTTAGCGGCTATAAGACCTTTCGCCCTATTCAGGTGTTCATTTATTTCCTGGCGAGCGATACCGAGCCTGTACTTTGTTAGGAACCGGTTTTTGGCCGGGATATTTTCTACTGAAAAATGTACAAACTTCTCTCGAAGGGGGGTCTTGGGGATATTTCATAAAGCTTGATAGAGGTATAGGGAGCAAACGTAACCAAATATATTATGTACCCGTAATAATGACAAATATACAATTGAATAATATAACGTCCCCTTAACACTATCTGGTCCGACGTGTTGGGGGTTATTGGGATACTTTGTTCACTTATTGTTGAGGATTTGGCTTCCTTTTGGACATTTTCTAGCAATGTTTATTAGTTTGTCCCCTAGGCTAACAAAAACGCCTTCCCGGACTTCCCTCAAGCTAAAAACAAATACCAACCAAATCACCTTTAAGCTAATTGGTTATATTTGTCGATTGAAAAGTATCCCGGTTCAAGGCAGGCTATCGCTCGCCCAAAACTATGTGAACACCTGAATGGGGTGAAGTGCCTTGTTATAGCCAAACTAGTGGGGTGAAACGTCTCAGTTACAGTAATACGTACGCTACACATTTGATATTTTATGAACAGGACAATTGGAATTTCTCCGAGTGTTTTTACCATTTCCAAATTAGAAAATGCCAAAAAAATCTCATGTTTGTATTTATTCGATTGTGAGAAAAAAATGTGTTTGAACCAATGACCCTCGTGGAAGAAACGTTAAGGTGAGTTGGGTAGAGCCTCTGTTGTCGTGGTAGGGGTATTACGCACACTCACTTGAGGGGACAGTGTTTATTTTTATTTTATTTTTATTTTTTTGGGGGGGGGCTATTTAGATATGTAATCTTTTAATTTTTAGTTTCCTCACTAGACTTCAATCAAACATAAAACAAACATTCATCAGAGTCACCTTCGAGATTAATTTGTACTTTCACGGCCGAAGGCCAGTTCCTCCACAATTACAGGCTCATTATTGCTCGCCAGGAAAACAATTGACACCTACAGTGCACGAAAGGTCTTAATATTGAGACAGAAATGGGGGGTAAAGTCTTAAAATAGCTAAACCAATGGGGCAAACGTCTTAACATTTCAAAACCAATGGGGATACGCATGAGGAAGAAAGGGGACCAAACAAACGACCCATCTCCCCTTAAGGAGGGTAACACCGTGATCTAAGGCAATATGTTAAAAAAGGAATATTCTAATTCCTCCATGCGTATGAAGGCATCCGCGCCAACAATATTCCAAGCATTTATGAAATATGTATCATCTTGAAGACTAGGAGACGAAATATTTAGAGGAATTCACGTCAAAATTGCAACATTCATAATATATATATCGGTATATATTATATGTATATATATTATATGTATATATATTATATGTATATATATTATATGTATATATATTATATGTATATTGTGAATGTTGCCAATTTTACGCGAATCCTTAATATTTCGTCTCCTAGTTCTATAGATGATACATATTTCATATATTTTTGGATTATATACAGTATAGATAAATATATAAACTTCATTTTAATAAGATCCCATTTAATTTGTAAGCTTCCACAGACGTGTTTTTTCAGCATGGTGTAGATTAATCGTAGCCAACTTTAAGGTAATGAATATTACAGGACATTAGTATCAATTACCCATGACCTCAACAACTCAGGCAGAATATTATAAAGGAATCCATGAACAATGCTCATTAAAGAGAGTCACACATCCATAATAATAATCATTATTACAAAAAACATGATATAGTAAAATAATACAAATTAATGCATATTTAAGATTAATTATTATGAATGCTCATAAACAATAATGCAAATAACTCTTCATCCACACATCCCAAATACAATATATATATATATATATATATATATATATATATATATATATATATATATATATATATATTACATCAATTCACATATCCCCAAATAGTAAAATAGTAAAAATAAGTTCAAAATAGTGAGATATTAAAAGAAACTATATATACAGAATTACAGAAATTCACAAATCCCAAAATAGGATAATAGTAAAACGTTTAGTAAAATATAATATATAGGAAAAAATATATATAAATTACATAAATTCACATATCCCCAAATAGGAAAATATTCATGAGTCGGGAGACGGAATTTGATACAGCTGCATACCACGCCGGGAGACATGAGAGAGAGAGAGAGAGAGAGAGAGAGAGAGAGAGAGAGAGAGAGAGAGAGAGAGAGAGAGAGAGAGAGAGAGAGAGAGCGAAAGCGAGAGAGAGCGAAAGCGAGAGAGAGCGAGAGCGAGAGAGAGCGAGAGCGAGAGAGAGAAAGAGAGAGAGAGAGGATTTACCTTCCTCCGGGCCTACTCAAAAACGTATTACAACCCCTACCCCTCCCCCCCTCCCCCACCCCTTCCATCCCTAGCCCTGTGTAAGTAGGGATAGATGTATTATAAATGGAGGACAGTAAAATGGACGATAGTTAGATGGGTGGATACTTGGATAGATCAATATATATAGATCGATGTAAGGTCATGGATGAATACAAGCAAATTGATAGACATGCAACGATTGATGAATAATAAATGAATATATAGAATGGCAAAGATTGATAGATAAATATACACACATAAATATAATTGCAAATATACAGATACACATAGACAAATAGATAGCATGGCAGAGATACATAGGTAAATATAGACAAATAGATAGCATGGCAGAGATACATAGGTAAATATAGGCAAATAGATAGAATGGCAGAGATACATAGGTAAATATAGACAAATAGATAGAATGGCAGAGATACATAGGTAAATATAGACAAATAGATAGAATGGCAGAGATACATAGGTAAATATAGACAAATAGATAGAATGGCAGAGATACATAGGTAATATAACATAGATATACATGGCAGAGATACATAGTATATAGACAAATAGATAGAATGGCAGAGATACATAGATACATATAGACAAATAAACAGAATGGCAGAGATACATAGATATACATAGATACATATAGACAAATAGATAGAATGGCAGAGATACATAGATACATATAGACAAATAAACAGAATGGCAGAGATACATGATATACATAGATACATATAGACAAATAAACAGAATGGCATAGATTATATAGATAAATACAGAGAAATAGATAGAATGGCACAGATACATGGTTAAATATAGGCGAATAGATAGAATGGCAAAGATAGATAAGCAAATATTATAAGTATATAAATGGATAAAGAGATTGATAGATAGATAGATAGATAGATAGATAGACCGATAGAGATTAAGCAGGAGTTACATGAGCGAATTTATTGATAATTTGTTATAGGCATAATGTTCAGGCAATACATCGAAATATAATCGTGTAATCTGAGAAAGTCGCATTTATTCTGATCATTTTAAAAAAAAATAAATAAAAAAAAAAAAAATAAAAAAAAATAAAAAAAAAAAGAGAGAGATTTGTAACTAAAAGATAATGCCAAAGGGTAAACATCCTCGAATAAGTACTTCCATAATAACCCCTTAAGGATTATGACGCATTTAGGCAGCTTATTCTGGCTATCGTTGCACGATTTTATACAATTTAGGAAGGATCTGTGGTAATTATAGGGGTAAAGGCTATCTCAATTTACCCCCTGAATTCCATATACACTTCCTAATATTAATATAAGCGTCTTGTAGTAGCCAGAAGAATAAACACATAAAATAAATGCGTATTGGATCTATTTTTACGTGAATATTGTTGCGATTCCTGGGAAAATTGCAGCTCTCTAATTTTGTGTAACACCGCAATGGCAAGGGAAGCAGTGAGAGAGAGAGATGTGTGTGTGTGTATGTGTGTGTGTGTGTGTGCGAGAGTTACAAGTAGTTACAAGGAATAGTTAGTATCTCAGATACATTGCGGTTCATTCATGAGTGATACTCGAAGTGGAAGGAGAGAGAGTGTTTAGTCCACTACACTCATTACAGAGTGTGTAAAATACTATCTACTCTCTTCTTGAACTGTTCTACTGAAGAACTGTTTACAACCTCGGAGGGAAGTTTGTTCCAAGTATAACAGATCTTGTATGTGAAAAAAGTTTCCACAAATACTAGTGCTGAACCTTTTCAATGTAAATATCCAGCCATGTTTGCGTGTTGTATTCATATTGAGGCTAAACATTTTGCTATAATCCACATTGTCAAACCCATTAAGTATTTTAAAAAGTATTTAAGTATTTAAATGTAGTGAATATTGTGCTATACTAGAATGTAAACTAAATGGATAAAAAACACCATCTGAGGAAGAGCACTTTATTGACAACGTTTCGCAGATAGCTTCATCAGGTCAGATGGTGTTCTTTATCCATTCTGTCTACTTTTCAAGTACCACTCAACATTCTGTAAACTAAATACCTGGTGCGGCTGTGTTGTGACAAAAAGAGGATTATATAGTGAGATGAGAAAGAGGCTGGAACCAGTAATTTCGGTCATCAGTCATTTCGCTACCAAGTTTTAGAGTTAGCAGTAATTTCAGTCATCAGTCATTTCGCTACCAGGTTTTAGAGCTCGCAGTAATTTCAGTCATCAGTCATTTCGCTACCAGGTTTTGGAGTTAGCAGTAGTTTCGGTCATCAGTCATTTCGCTACCGTGTTTTAGAGTGAGCAGTAATTTAGGTCAGCAAAGCTTCATGTTCTATTTTGGTATCTAGGGCGGATTTAAGTACTGGTACAAAGGAGTACAAAGGAAATCAAGCAACAACAGGTCTAGTGACCCATCTAGGCTGCTTGTCCTCCAAAACACTGAGGATCAAGTGTCCAAACAGTGGTTTAGAGTGGGTAAGGGAACATTGGAAAGGGAACTACTGCCCTGGAACTAATGTCCGTGGCAGGATTAGGAAGTTAGTAGGGGACAGATGGGTTAGTAATTGAGGGGGGGATAAAATAAAGTTATTCATTTACAAACGCAGTCGCGGGTTTGATGCGAGATATTTGTCTAGGCGAAGTATAAATTAATCAACGGTGCTGCAGCCTATAACGTCTCGGGGAAGCCTATTCCACAAGTTGACAACTCGATTGAAGAAGAAATTCTTAGATTCGTGTGAGTTAAAAGTTTTACCACTAATTTTGCAACCGTTTACCCGAGTGTAATTAGATTGGTCGATAGTGAAGTAGTTACTACAGTTCATATCGTCGATGCCTTTGATGATTTTGAACACTTGAATTAAGTCACCTCTTAATCTGCGCTGGGTTAAAGGAAATATATTTAATTCTCTAAGACGCTCCTCGTATGGTTTGTGCTTTAGGCTAGGTATAATTTTGGTAACTCTACGTTGAACTCGTTCTAGCTTGTCTATATCTTTTTGGTAATAAGGGCACCAGGATTGAAAGCAGTATTCCAGAAGAGGGCGGACTAAGGAATTGTAAAGGGTTAGGATAACGTCTTTGGATTTATGCTCAATTAACCTGCCTATAAAGCCAATTATTTTGTTTGCCTTCTCAACAACTTCTGAACATTGTTGACTCGGTTTTAGGTTACTCGATATTGTTACTCCCAGATCGGTTTCTCTGTTTACATTCTTAAGCTGAGTGCCATTCATCGAATAGTTTGTTTTCTCATTTTGGTATCCGATATGTAGTACTTTACATTTATCTGCATTGAAACTCATTGCCAAATTTGGGCCCAACATGACAACTTATCTAGATTGTGTTGCATACCGTCAACTTGTTTTTTTGAGAGAACGCTATTTGCAATCTTTGTATCGTCAGCAAATTTTGAGATTGTACAGGTGAGACCCTCATCTATGTCGTTGATGTAAATTAGAAAGAGAATTGGTCCTAGTACCGATCCCTGGGGTACCCCTCTACTTACATTGGTCCATTTAGATGCCTTGCCGTTTATGACTACTCTTTGTTTTCTGTCGCTGAGCCAATTTTCTATCCATTTCAACACACCGTCTTGTATTCCATGCGCTTTTAGTTTTAGCAGTAAACGTTTGTGGGGAACTTTGTCAAAGGCAATGTTGTTAAGAAAGCAACTGGTTGTTTTCATGGTATAACAGCTAAGTGGGGTTAGGTTACGGATTCAAGATAGGCTGCGCTCGTGTGGGCGATTGGGCGAACAACCTGGCGTGCAAAATTACCAAAGACCGTCAGAAGACAAAAAACAAGGTTGTGTAAAGAGAGAAGACAAGAGTGCCAACCCCCTTCTCTCTCATGTTTAGCCCTGTGTCCGTCAATACTGGCAAGGTATATGCAAGAAAGACAACACCAGACAAACTTACAAGAGAGCTGAAGGAGGGAGGGGGACGACAGAGAGTTAAGGGGGCGGTACTCGCTTTTTGTGGACCCCCTTCTCCCTCATGTTTAGCATATTAGTTTTGAGGTTAAGACGTTATTTCCATTAGTTTGGCGATTTTGAGACCTTTCGACCCATTTCAATGTCAATATTTAGACATTTCGTGCCATTTAGGTGTCGATTTTTTTCCTGGCGAGCGATAGCGAGCGATAGCGAGCCGGCCTTCGGCCGTCGCATTTTTTCTACCGAAAAATGTACAAATTTATCTTGAAAGGGGTCTATGGGGTGTTTTCTACACCTTGATGGAGGTCTAGCGAGGAAACTAAAAAATAAATTAATAACTGAATTAATAGACCAAAAAAACGGACACTACCCCCTTAACTCAGTAAAATGTATACACTCGGATGCCATACTCTCTAGCCCACTCATAAGAATTCCTGGACCCCTTGTGTGTTTGTCCTTAACGAATTATATACAGTATAACGATCTAGATTGATTTGTGGATAGAATTACTTTTCAATAAAATAATGTATATAGTTTTGTAGTTGATGTATAGAAAATTATATTGGAAAAAAAAACACATCCTGAGATATACTTCCATATTTAGAAGTAGGTGCACGAATATTTATGAGTGGGCTAGAGACTATAGCATCCGAGTGTACTGTATATATTACTATAATTTGTACCTGTTTTTCTGAGATCATTTATTCATTCTTATAATTTCCGAGGGATGATTATTACACAGAGAAAATGTCTAGTGAAAAGGGGTACCATAGCTTCTAGGCTTTTTATAGATTTTAAGAGGGGTCACAGGCTTTTTTTATCTTTCTCTCCTTTTCTCTCTTTCCCTGGCTTGTATCCATTCGGCCCCATTCAGCCAACCGTTTGAAGACGTTTATCCCCATTCAGGTGTCGATTTATGTTTACCATTATTCCTTGATCTTACTTACAACTGCCTGATCTATGTGAATAATAAGTAACACCCCGTTCTTAACATTAATCATCAATTACATACCTCAATATACTTGAATAAACTAATGAAAGCATAATTTATGGTTCTCCCAGGATTCGAACTTGGTACACCACACCCAGAACATAAGCACCTAAACCATTACACCACCAGATACACGCACACGCACAAAACACACACAAAGCAGAAAGGACACAATCAAGCACACAAACGGCAAAGCACCCAAGAACAAAGTCAATTGGCAGAACGTAAAAAGGAGGGAGAGAGAAAGAGAGAGATTCAGATATACATACATACATACAAACATACATACATAACATTTTAAGACTGAGTGCTCCACACATACGTGCAGTTTCAGTCTCTTGTCCTAATGGGGCGTTCCAGGCAACCCTGTTAACCCTTTCCCGCATTTATGACGCAGAGGTTGCCAGATTAGCAATAAGAAATAGAGTTCTATAATAATTACCTCTCCAAAATTAGTTTTCTGCCCACAGCTAAGTCAAAGACAACTGCAGAGGTTGAAGTAACTAAACTAAAGTCTTTTAAATACCCCTGATGGTGACAAAGGTTTTGAAGTATCCCCAATAGGCTTAAAATCGCGTCATATGTCGGAGAGGGTTAAGGGCTGCTTCACTAGTCAAGTTTTTGGATTTGAGATCGGCACGAATAGTCCGATCCCAGGTCTTCCTCGGTCCACCCCTTGGTGCAGCTCCCTCCACAATCACAGACCTGCATTTTTTCACCCAATTTTGTTCATCCATTCTCTCCACATGTCCATACCATCCCAGTCTACTTGTACAGTATATAAATCTACACAGGGCTAGGATATGGTGCCATGAAAGATGCTGGAAGAGGAAGATAAGGGGACTAGAATTTGGCTAAGCCTTTATATATATTTTTCTTTTTCTTCTTCTTGTTGTTCTTCTTCTTCTTTTTCTTCTTTTCCTTTCTCTTCCTCCTCCTTCTTCTTCTTCTACTTCTTCTACTTCTTCTTCTTCTCCGTTTTCTTCTTCTCCGTTTTCTTCTTCTCCGTTTTCTTCTTCTTCCTCTTCTTCTTCTTCTTCTTCTTCTTCTTCTACTAATTCTTTTTCTACTTCTTCTTCTTCTCCGTTTTCTTCTTCTTATTATTATTATTATTATTATTATTCTCCTTTTTCTTCTCCTCCTCCTCCTCCTCCTCTTCTTCTTCTTCTTCTTCTTCTTCTTCTTCTTTTTCACCGCATTACCTTGGCCAATTTACGCCATCTTCCCAAAGAGTATGGCTATGATAAGACGTGTCGCCCCATTAACCCTATTCGGTGCAGGGTGGGTCTATTTGGACATCCCTGTTTTACTCCATTAGTTGGGAGATTTTAAGACGTTCCACTTTAAAAAAACAAAAACAAACAAACAAAAATGGGCGGGGGGGGGGTATTTATGGATTTATTTATGTATTTGTATTTATTATTTCTTTATTGTTTGTTTTATGTTTGGGTTAGATAAAGGGATTGGGATGATTTATGTTTGGGTTAGATAAAGGGATTGGGATGATTTATGTTTGGGTTAGATAAAGGGATTGGGATGATTTATGTTTGGGTTAGATAAAGGGATTGGGATGATTTATGTTTGGGTTAGATAAAGGGATTGGGATGATTTATGTTTGGGTTAGATAAAGGGATTGGGATGATTTATGTTTGGGTTAGATAAAGGGATTGGGATGATTTATGTTTGGGTTAGATAAAGGGATTGGGATGATTTATGTTTGGGTTAGATAAAGGGATTGGGATGATTTATGTTTGGGTTAGATAAAGGGATTGGGATGATTTATGTTTGGGTTAGATAAAGGGATTGGGATGATTTATGTTTGGGTTAGATAAAGGGATTGGGATGATTTATGTTTGGGTTAGATAAAGGGATTGCGATGATTTATGTTGGGGTTAGATAAAGGGATTGGGATGATTTATGTTTGGGTTAGATAAAGGGATTGGGATGATTTATGTTTGGGTTAGATAAAGGGATTGGGATGTTTTATGTTTGGGTTAGATAAAGGGATTGGGATGTTTTATGTTTGGGTTAGATAAAGGGATTGGGATGTTTTATGTTTGGGTTAGATAAAGGGATTGGGATGTTTTATGTTTGGGTTAGATAAAGGGATTGGGATGATTTATGTTTGGGTTAGATAAAGGGATTGGGATGTTTTATGTTTGGGTTAGATAAAGGGATTGGGATGTTTTATGTTTGGGTTAGATAAAGGGATTGGGATGTTTTACGTTTGGGTTAGATAAAGGGATTGGGATGATTTATGTTTGGGTTAGATAAAGGGATTGGGATGTTTTATGTTTGGGTTAGATAAAGGGATTGGGATGTTTTATTTGGGTTAGATAAAGGGATTGGGATGAGGTTAGATAAAGTGATTGGGATGTTTGGGTTAGATAAAGGGATTGGGATGTTTTATGTTTGGGTTAGATAAAGGGATTGGGATGTTTTATGTTTGGGTTAGATAAAGGGATTGTGATGTTTTATGTTTGGGTTAGATAAAGGGATTGGGATGTTTTATGTTTGGGTTAGATAAAGGGATTGGGATGATTTTTGTTTGTATATATATATATATTTGTTTTCCAAGAGGGGCAGGTATATAAGCCTACAAAGGGGTCGGAAATTGAGCCATGAAAGCGACTGGCAGGGGAGGATAGGGACCAGGTTGTGTCCAAACCGGGGGTGGACTTTTTGGTACTCTCTTTAGTTTGATTATTTTAAAACGTTTCGCCCCATTACTTTCGCAATATTAAGACATTTCAACCCCTTTGTTTTGGCTATTATAAGACGTTTCGCAAAGTTTAAGTGTCGGCTTTATTTCCTGGCGAGCGATAGCTAGCCTTATATATAGGAGAAACCGGCCTTAGACCCGCACATTTATTTACCGAAAAATGTACAAAGTTAGCTATATGAAGGGACTTCTTGTTTATGTTTTACGTACACAATGTACAGTATGTATAAATGTATGTATGTATGTATGTATAAAGCTACAAAGAGGTTGGATGGAGCCATGCAAACGACTGGAATGGGAGGATTGAGGCTAGGCTCTGCCTGATCCGTGGGTGGCTATTATATACCCTCTAATATATGTCACCTCATTACCTTGGCTATTATAAAACGCTTCCTACTACCCTGCTTATTTAAAGGGAAGGTTTTTAGTTTGTTCCGTAGACCTCCATCTACCTTAAAATAACCCGCAAGACAAGATAAATTTGTACATTTTTTCGGTAGAAAAATGTCCCGGCCGAAGGCCGATTTCTCTTATATTACAGGCTCGCTGTCGCTCGCCAGGAAAAAGTTGACACCTAAATGACACGAAAGGTCATAAAATTGACAGAAATGGGGTACAAGTTCTTAAAATCGCCAAACTAATGGGTCGAACGTATTAAAATCTCAAAAGCAATGGGCTAAACATGAGGGAGAAAGGGGTCCAGAAAAAAAATCCCTCAAGTGGAAATCTCCCCTTAAATACGTTTCTATCCGTTAGTTTGGCTATTAAAATACATTTATGACGATATGTTTCCTGGCTAGTGATAGCGAGCCTGCACTATAAGAAATACTTCTGCCGGACCTACCGAAAAGTGTACACATTCAGCATGCTGGAGGGACTAGGGGGCACTGTTGCTTAAGCTCGGTTCACACATGCACGAATAAACGTCCCGTCCGGCCACGACCCAAAAAATAGGCAGGACGGCATCAATCCGGAGGCCCCATGGTCCGTCCGTCCCCGACCCATTTTGCTCGGTTCACACATGCACGAATTAACGTTCCGTCCGTCCCTGACCCCCTTAAATCGCCTGCAAACGAGCAAGGACGCCGGCAAAATCGCCTATGATCGGTACACGGACGTGCGGTGTCACCAGCTCACGTGACGCGACGATGACACATCGCCGACTCTCCTTCCAACGTTTTTTTGCCTCCGTTCTCATCCCGTTTGTCGGCGTCTAGACGCCGCCAGTTGGCGTCTAGACACAGTCTATCGGCTCCCGTGGGTGTTCCGGCCTGACACGTTTTGTGGCAGTTGCCCCAGCCCACGCCGACCATTTTATGCATGCATAAAATGTTCGCCGTCTCCCGCCCCGCGTCCCGTGTGCTGGCAACACCACACGTCCCTGTACCGACCATAGGCAATTTTACTGGCGAATTAAGAGGTCGGGGCCGGACGGGATGTTAATTCTTGTATGCGTGAACCGAGCTTCAAGCAAGTGTCACACTATGCCGATTTAAGTGCCGACACTCCACGACTTAAGGAGTGGCGATACAAGGGGGAGACCACTGCCGAGTATCGTGGGTGATCAAGGGACGGGACGCCCATGGCAGGCAGTATGGATGGTCACGCCGCCTAACGGCAACTGGACAGGGTCGAGCGGCAACCATGCAAGATCTAAGGAAGATAAATGACGCCGCTGAGGCGGGCGACGTCATGCGCCATAGAGCGCAAACTGGTTGGCGACAATGCTCCTGACGAACGGTGCCTATAGGAGGTAGGGCGGCGCCGATAGATACTACGGCGGCGATGGACAGCCACCCTGTCACACTGAACCCCTACTCCGTCACACTTAATCCCGACCGAGGCAAACCGGTCTGTCGGAGGCGACGTTTGTGTGTGTGTGTGTGTGTGTGTGTGTGTGTGAAGGGGGGGGGGTAATTAAGCTTGAGGTCTAGGGAGGAACCTAAAAGCAATATAAAAAGATACATAAATGAGCAAATTATTATGCCCATCTTCCCTTAATTAAGTGGTTCTTTAAGTAATTGGTAAAACAAGGCAATCTATAGTTAACCCTTTCAGTACCGGTGACGTCTTTCTCGTTATAGTCTGGCAACTATTAGGTTATTGTATTATGCTTACGAAGGGCCTGTGGCAATCACAAGACCTCTATTCCTCTCATTTATCTCTCTTAACTCCCACAGACCGTTCTTAAGCTGCATAAAATCGTCTAAGTATGGCAGAACTAAGGCAAAACAGACGCCACAGCTATTGAAAGGGTTTATAGATAGTCACTCGTTGATGGGATTGGATTAAGGGGACAGTGGTGATTTTTGGGGTCTATTTATTTATATATTCATTTATGTTTTAGTTTCCTTGCTAGACCTCCATCAAACTTTTAAAAAAACACCCCCAAAACCCTCTATCAACGATGTCCCCAGGTCACGGACTCACGGTATGTCCTCCCCCTATGACGCCGCCTGGGCGTTACCGGGTCGCTGCCTGATGGCGACCTACCTTATAAGAAGCGTCTGGCACAGACAGGCCGGCGCCCTTGCACCGTCTGACGCATACTGGACGCCGCCCGACGCCGCCAACCTACCGTCCCCGTCTCGTCCATTTACTAGCCGCCGACTCAACTCATGAGAGTTGTGCATGTCGAATTTTTCCTGAGGCCCCTGACGACCTCTCCCGACGGCTCTCTTGAGTCGGCGCATGGCGATGTAGGCAAAGACCTGCTCCCGACCCTTAAGTCGTTGAGCGTCGGCACTTAAATCGGCATAGTGTGACACTTGCTTTAAGCTCGGTTCACACATACACGAACTAACGTCGCGTCCGGCCCCAACCTCTTAATTCGCCTGCAAACGGGCAAGGGCACCGGCAAAATTGCCTATGGACAGTACAGGGATGTGCGGTGTTGCCAGCACACGGGAGGGGGGGCGGAAGGCGGCGACCATTTTATGCATGCATAAAATAGAAGGCGTGGGCCGTGGCAACTGCCACAAAACGTGTCAGGCCGGGACACCCACGGGAGCAGTCGACGTCTAGACGCCGACAGACTACGTCTAGACGTCGACTGGCGGCGTCTAGACGCCGACGAACGGGATGAGAACGGCGGCAAAAAACCGTTGGAAGGAGATTCGGCGATGTGTTACCGTCGCGTCACATGAGCTGGCGACACCGCATGTCCGTGTACCAACCATAGGCGATTTTGCCGGCGTCCTTGCTCGCTTGCAGGCGAATTAAGGGGTCAGGGACAGACAGGATGTTAATTCGTGCATGTGTGAACCGAGCAAAAGGGAACGGGGACTGACAGGACGTTAATTTGTGCATGTGTACCATGGGGCCTCCAGATTGATGCCGTCCTGCCTATTTTTTTGGTCGTGGCCGGACGTGACGTTAATTCGTGCATGTGTGAACCGAGCTTTAGCTTGAAAATGGGTCTGTGCAAATTTTACTTATTTATTCAAGTTAGATTTGTTATCTGCCACAACCGTAATTTCTTCAAAAATTCACTAGTGCTTGCAGCAATTTACTTGTCAGAGAATCTAAATATATTTTCATAAAACACTTATTCAAATACAAGACAGCAAAATTAGAGCAAAAGTACACTGAAAGTTGATATCCCCTACCCCCTCCCCCCCCCCCCACCCACCCCCCCAAATTAGAAATCTCTCCATGACTTAATAATTTAAATAACGGTAATTCCTATAATATACCTTGACGATTGCAGTAGCAGTATTATAATCTTGTGAAATAAAAATTGATTTCAACTGCCTGGAAGTATTTCTGTGAGGGTATTCAATTGCCTTTTAGCCAATGGTAATCATTGATTACCTACACCATTGATTACTAATCAATCTTAAACCATTCAGTACCGGTGCCGTCTTTTTAACTTTACTCTGACTACTATTAGACGATTTTAATCAATTTAGAATGGACCTCCAGCAATAAACAGGCTTCGAACTATCTCACTTAACCCTTTTTACTACCAGAGATTCTTCTTAAACTGCACAAAATTATCAAAATAAAGGTAGAACAAAATTAAAAAGACGTCGCTGGTACAGAAGGGGTTAAAACCTTGGTTCAGCAAATAAAAACAAATACCTACTTATAAAAGAGCGCGCTAAAGAATAAATTAACCCCTTCAGCACCATTATGTCGTTTTACCTTTCATTTTGGCTGAAATAGACGGTTTGATGCAGCTTCAGAAGGACCTATGTTAAGAGGGTTTACTGAGATCGTACGTACCCATTTGAGTCCTTGGGGTAGATTATAAAGTAAAGAAAACCGTCAGAATAGGATGAAAATTACGTAATAGTGGTGAAAGGGTTAAGGGGAGATGGGCAGTTTTTCTGGTCCCCCGTCTTCCTCGTGTTTAGCACCATTAGTTTAACATTTCATGACGTTCGGCTCATTAGTTTGTCGATTTCAATACCTTTCGCCCCATTTCTTTGTCAATAATAAGATCTTTCGTGCTATTTAGGCGTCGATTTGTTTTCCTGGCGAACGATAGTGAGCCTGTAATTTTGAAAGAACCTACCGAAAAATGTACAAATTAATCTACAAGGGGGATCTAATGGATGTTTTCAACTCTGCGAAGCAGAGTGGTATCGCGCACACAGATCCCACCCGTATACTGTGCACCACCCATTCAGCTTGTCTGTCGTCGTCGTCGTCGTCGTCGTCGTCCGTCTGTCTGTCCGGAAACTCCACTTAGACCGTTCGATGGATTTTCACCAAATTTCACAAGTATATTCATTTGGTCAATGCGAAGGTCAGTCAAAAAGAAATATTCTATTTAACTTAAAGATTAAGATCAAAGGTCAAGGTTAAAAATAAGGTCAATATTTCATATTTTTTAGTTCTTACTCAAATGTTTTCATTTTCACTATACAAGTTACTGGTAACCTATATATCGTATTGACCAAATTTTAGATAAATATTTTAAGGGTAAGTTCAAAGGTCAAGGTCAAAGGTCAAAATAAGTTTTTCACTAGTATTTCTTATACTAACTATTAGATTTTCACTAGGCTTACCATGTATATTCGGAATACCTAGGCCAAGGTCATACAAGAAACTATACAAATCCATAAAAAGGTCAAGGTCAAATAAAAGGTCAATATGCTATTTTCTTTACTTTTCATGCAAACTTCACTAAATTTGGTGAGATAGTTGCACTTTAAATGAAAAGGAAAATAATACATTTGGACACATATCATAAAGGTCAATACAAAGGTCAAGGTCAACTATTCTGTTAGATTTTCACTAGGCTTACCATGTATATTCGGAATATCTAGGCCAAGGTCATGCAAGAAACTATACAATTCCATATGAAAGGTCAAGGTCACAGGTCAAGGTCAAATAAAAGGTCAATATGCCATTGTCTTTACTTTTCATGCAAACTTCACATTTGGTGAGATAGTTGCACTTTAAGTGAAAAGGAAAATAATACATGTTGAGACATAAAGGTCAAGATAAATGTCAAAGGTCAAGGTCAACTATTCTATTGATATATATGAAACTAACTAATGGGTTTTAATGAAATTAGGCATGTATATTTGATTTGCATGGGCAATGACAATGCAAACAAAAATGTACTCTTACATAAAGGTCAAGGTCACAGGTCAAGGTCAAAGGTCAAGTTTTATTATTTATTAAAAAAGATTACTCAAATATTGGAAAACAGGCTGTTTTATGGCTTATTACTTAAATATTATATATATCAAATTTCACATAAATATTGTAATAGTTAAGGTCAGAGGTCAAGGTCAAAACAAGAGTATTTGTCATTTTCCATAAAGTCCTCCTAGACTGTTTAATGTATTGTCACCAAATTATACGGGCAAATTCAGTTGGTCAATGCGACGACCATCCAAATATATGTATTTTATTTTAAGTCAATTGTCAAAGGTCAAGGTCACAGTAGGCCTATATGATCATTATTTGTAATAAATAAGTTTTTATACGAATTACACCATAGTCATAATGCTAGTTAATACGAACATTGCTGTTAAGCTAACTAAAGCCTCGATAAGAAATTCTAAGGTCGAAGGTCAAGGTCAAAGGTCGAAATATGATTTTTACTAGTATTTCCTATTTACTGTAAGATTCTCATTAGGAATATCATGCATATTCGGAATGCCTAGACCAAGCTCATACACGAATAAACATAGTTCCATTTGATAGGTCAAGGTCACAGGTCAACATCAAATATAAGGTCAATATGCTAATTTCTTTACTATTCATGTAAATTTCACAAAATCATTGAGACAGTTGTGCTTTAAGGGAAAATTAAAATGTTAAATTTTCAGACATCATGAAGGTCAAGATGAAGGTCAAAGGTCAAGGTCAACTGTTCTTATAATAGGCCTACCTCTGAAACTATCTGATGCTCTTTAATGAAATTTGACACATTTATTTGATTTTCTAGGGTTACATCAAAGCAAACAAAAATATAATCCTACATAAAGGTCAAGGTCACAGGTCAAGGTCAAAAGTTAACCTTCATCATAAAAAAATACTAAATTTTTTATAAGGTGACGACTTTTAGTTGCATTTTACTTAGATAACATATTTCAATCATATATATATATATATATATATATATATATATATATATATATATACAGTATATATATATATATATATTATCATGCTTAAGGTTAAAGGTCAAGGTCAAAGAAGAAAAGAAGAGTGATAATAATTGTTTTTAAACTCTTCCTAGACTGTTTAACCCTTTGTGTACAGGTGACGTCTCTTTTATTGTAGTCTAGCTATAATAAGACTATTTTGTGGGGCTTATAAAGGATCTGTGGTAGCAAAAAGGGTTAATAAGATAGTTGAAAGCCTGCTAATTTTATGGATGCCCTTCATAAACTAAATAAAATCATCTTAATATCCAGTATTAAATGAAACCGACAGAACTGTACTGAACGAGTTACGTATCGTCACCAAATTTTGCTGGCAAATTCCGTTGGTCAATGCAACGATTGTCCACATTTTGTGTTTTGTGTTATTCAAAGGTCAAGGTGAATGGTGAAGGTCACAGATTATGGTCACTATTTCTTTCTTATATATATTTTTAATTTGAATTACACCATATTCAAAATGCTACAAAATAGTGTTACGCTGACCTTATTATAGATAAATATTCCAATAGTTAAGATTCAGTGTGATCATCAATGTAATTATATATATATAAATATACATACTCCCAGGCGGACATGAACCACCAACAGTCAGGACGAGTGTCTATGCTTTAATCCACTGCACACAAGTATCCTCTATCACGCCGTGGTATAGTGGATTAAAGTATGGGCACTTGTTCTGACTGTCGGTAGTTCAAGTCCGGCTGTGAGTATAAAAACATTTAATATATATACAGTATATAAAACTGTATATAAAACGATTTTACCTAAGAGATTCAATACTATTTGCAGAATTCTAGGCCGCAGAGTTGCGTATGCAGTTTTATTTTATGTTTTTTATTATTTATTTATGTTTTTATTTTATTTTGGGGGGGTAATGCGAAAACTGCACACCTACTTTATTTTAAGCTTTATGGAGGTCTAGGGAGGAAACTAATGAAATAATGAAAATATACATAAATGATGATATAAATACCCCCATCTCCCCTTAAGCAAACCCACACTTACAGCCATAGACATATTCCCCTCCAAAGCAGTTGACCCAGGTGACATATATGACGGACCCAAAACTTTCTGGATTAAGGGGCCAGTATTTTTTCCCTTAGACGGCAACTGTGTGAGGGGGAGGGGAAAATGAAAATGAAAGTGATTGCTGGGGTGTGAAAAACTAAGAGTGTGTGAGGGGAGGACAGAGAGAGAGAGAGAGATTGAATTTACATAGATACACTCAACACACAGGCCTTATGATGCAATCGAAGTGGTCAGGACATAATTCTACTTTAAATACCGGAATCTCAAATAGAGAAAAGGATAGCATAGAAAGAGAGAGAGAGAGAGAGAGAAGAGTTACAGTGTGAAGAGAGGAAAGGTGAGAGTTATAATGTAAGAGAAATGCCTGGCGCAAGAAATGGGGGTTTGCTAGAAAGTTTGGACATATATGAGAAAGAGACACCATACATTAAGAGAAATGCTGATGGCAATTTTGTATATAGAATATATGAAAGGGGCACAATGGAACAGAGAGAAATGTGAAGTATAGACAAAACAAGAGTAAGCGACAGAGAGAGAGAGAGAGAGAATGTGTGTGTGTGTGCTCTTAATAAGGACCACACCAGTATAATTTGTCCCTTTAATTGTATATTATAATACACTAATACCCTCTCTCTCTCTCTCTCTCTCTCTCACACACACACTCTCTATCTATCTATCTATCATCTATAGATAGATAGATGAGTACAAAGGAAATCAAGCAACATCAGATCTAGTGACCCTTCTAGGCTGCTTGTCCTCCAAAACACTGAGGATCAAGTGTCCAAACAGTGGTTTAGAGTGGGTAAGGGAACATTGGAAAGGGAACTACTGCCCTGGAACTAATGTCCGTGGCAGGACTAGGAAGTTAGTAGGCGACATAAATATGGGTTAGTAACTGAGGGGAGGATAAAATAAAGTTATTCATTTACAAACGCAGTCAGTCGCGGGTTTGATGCGAGATATTTGTCTAGGCGGAATTTAAATGAATCAACGGTGCTGCAGTCTATAACGTCTCGAGGAAGCCCATTCCACAAGTTGACAACTCGATTGAAGAAGAAATTCTTAGATTCGTGTGAGTTAAAAGATTTACCAATAATTTTGCAACCGTTTCCCCGTGTGTAATTAGATTGGTCGATAGTGAAGTACTTACTACAGTTCATATTGTCGATGCCTTTGATGATTTTGAACACTTGAATTAAGTCACCTCTTAATCTGCGCTGGGTTAAAGGAAATAGATTTAATTCTCTAAGACTCTCTTCGTATGGTTTGTTCTTTAGGCTAGGTATCATTTTGGTAACTCTACATTGAACTCGTTCTAGCTTGTTTATGTCTTTTTGGTAATAAGGGCACCAGCATTGAACGCAGTATTCCAGAAGAGGGCGGACTAAGGAATTGTAAAGGGTTAGGATAACGTCTTTGGATTTATGCTCAAATGACCTGCCTATAAAGCCAATTATTTTGTTTGCCTTCTTAACAACTTCTGAACATTGTTGACTCGGTTTTAGGTTACTCGATATTGTTACTCCCAGATCGGTTTCTCTGTTTACATTCTTAAGCTGAGTGCCATTCATCGAATAGTTTGCTTTCACATTTAGGTATCCGATATGTAGTACTTTACATTTATCCGCATTGAAACTCATTTGCCAAATTTGGGCCCAATGTGACAATTTATCTAGATTGTGTTGCATATCGTCAGCTTGATCTTTTGAGAGTACGCTATTTGCAATTTTTGTATCGTCAGCAAATTTTGAGATTGTACAGGTGAGACCCTCATCTATGTCGTTGATGAAAATTAGAAAGAGAATTGGTCCTAGTACCGATCCCTGGGGTACCCCGCTAATTACATTGGTCCATTTAGATGCCTTACCGTTTATGACTACTCTTTGCTTTCTGTCGCTGAGCCAATTTTCTATCCATTTCAACACACCGTCTTGTATTCCATGCGCTTTTAGTTTTAGCAGTAAACGTTTGTGGGGAACTTTGTCAAAGGCCTTTTGAAAATCAAGGTATATAATATCTACAGCTTTACTCTCATCGTAGAGGTTGAGGATATCGTGGAAGAAGTCTAAGAGGTTTGTTAAACAGGAACGTTTTTTACGAAAGCCGTGTTGAGTATCTTTAAGTATGTTATTTTCCTCTAAGTGATTTACGAGTCTGTCTCTTATGACCTTTCTAGCATTTTACATACAACTGAGGTTAAGCTAATTGGACGATAGTAACTGGGTAGGGATTTGCTGCCTTTTTTTAATATCGGTGTTACGTTGGCTATCTTCCACTGATCAGGCATAGTTCCAGACTGCAAGGATTTATTGAATAGTAATGTCAGTGGTTTGGAGAGCTCATCCTTAGCTTCCTTTAGAACTCTAGGCGAGATTGTATCAGGTCCAGGCGTTTTATTTACCTTGAGTTTATCTAAACAATTCAATACTTCTCTCTCTGTAACGGTGATATTGCTTAGAACATCTGAATTATCAATCTGAATCGGCGATGGTGTAGGGATATCACTGAGGTCTTCTGTTGTAAAAACTGATGCAAAGAAGGTATTGAGGGCATTACTCATTTGTACTTCGTCTTTGGTGTATTCTCCATTTGCATCGACTAACGGTCCAACAGTTGAAGTAACTACTTTTTTCTTTCTGATATAACTATAGAATTCTTTCGGGTTTGTTTTACTTTGATTCGCAATATGTAACTCTAGGGTCTTTTTACTTTGCTTAATTAACTTTTTGGCTTTGCGTCGTAGCTCTACAAATTGCACCCGTTCTTCGTCATTTTGTGAGGATTTTAATCTATCATTAGCAAATTTTTTAGCAAGCAGGCAGTTTGAAATATCTTTATTCCACCATTTGGGCTTATTATTATGGCCTGGACGCCGTATTTTCGATGGTATGCAGTCCTGCACTGCTTTTAGGTAAGTGGTTTCGAATAACTTCCAAGATGTATTTATGTCGTTATTGTTAATTAAAAAGCTCCAGTCAGTTTCTTTAAACATAGCTCTAAGTTTATGAAAGTTTGCTTTCTTGAAATTAGGGACTTTTTCGATGCTACTATTTGGTTCGTTACTAGTAAAGTTTAAAGTGAAAGTTATCGTACGATGGTCGCTGTTACTGAATTCATCACCAACATTCAAATTCTCTATTAATTCTTCTTTTGTTGCAAGTACAATGTCAAGAACGTTATTACCACGGGTCGGTGTTCGAACAAATTGATAAAGCGAACTCTCTTGCAAGTTCGTATACAAGTCATGTCCGGAGTGTGAAGTAAGAGTATCGCCCCACTTGGTCACAGGTAAATTAAAGTCGCCAAAAAATACGGTATCTTGTGAGTTACTTACATCTGCAATTTGTTCATAAATTTCTCGGTCAGTTTGCACTGATTGAGCTGGAGGTCTGTATATTAATGCAAGTATTATTTTTGTACCTTTATTATTCTTTATTAGCACAAAAGATGTGTCGACGTTCACAATTTGAGGTTTTGACAAGAGGGTCGGGTTAAGACTTTCTTTGATATAAAATAAAACACCACCTCCATTTTTATTTATTCGGCTTTTCTCAAACATTACATAACCGGGAAGTGAATACTCTGCTAAAAAGTCTCTATCTACTGTATTGAGCCAAGATTCTGTTATACCAATCACATCATAATTTTCAGTAAACACTAGTTCCTCTAAATCTGAAAATTTATTGCGTATGCTACGAGCGTTTGCATAGAAAACCTTTAAAGTTGCGGTTTTAGAACTCACAGAACGTTCTTTAATCAAATTTTTGGTTCTGATCGGATCTATATTTACATTCATGGGTGACATCGGTCCTCGGTCGTTATCCCTGGCGGTTTTGAATTTGGGTCGTGTTGGTGGAGCTTTATCCAAATTCGCGGTTCTTGACAGATTAGCATTTAATTCCTTCGCAGGTTGCCGCCCTCGCTGTCTTCGGTCCTCCTTCCTGGTAGTCCTGTGCTGAGTCGATTTCTTCTCCGAAAATCCTTCACCGCATCGTTGAGAAGACGCCCAAAACGTGCTGCTCTCACCTGGTTCAGATGAACTCCATCGTCCGAAAACAAATAGTCATCGTAGTCGAAATTGTCCCAGGTGTCGACGAATTTTCCTTCCTGCAGAGGTTTGCTAGACAACGATTTGTGCTGGTGGCTATGTTGTAAAATCGGCTCTCTACACCAAGCCGGGGGACGATTCCTGAGACGATGATCCTTGATGACTTCTCCTTAAACGACTTGATCAGCTGCTGGTACTTTAAAAGCAAATCTTCCGACCGGGTTCGCTGTACATCGTTGGATCCAACGTGGATGACGTACATTGTATTAGCAGGGGCCAGCTTAGATACTTCGTCAACTGCAGCAACTACGTCGTCCACACCACCACCAGGGATACAAAAACGCTTCCTGGTCTTAGGTGCTCTGGCGCAAAACTCTGTGAGCTGACCACGTATCATCGAGTCTCCCACGAGCCGGACTTCTTCTATTTCCGCTTCGTCATCTGAGTCTGCGAGTATCTGGAAGCGGTTTTGACACTCGGTAATCGGTATGGGTTTCCTGGTCTTGGGGCAAACGTTGTTCCTCACGACACGGAAGTTGTCTTGAGGGGGAAGAGAGTTACTATTTGTTTCTTGAGTATCGGAACCATCAGATGAAATGACTACTGCAGGCGTTGAATTGTTGGCAGTTGACGTTGGGGCGTTGGTGGCTGCTGGAGTTGCGGCGACAATTGAAGTTTGTGGTACTCCAACGTTGAGTGTTACAAACTCTTGGAGTGATTCCAGCTTCATGGTGAAGACGTTGATCTTGTTGTAGGCTTCATCTAATTTCACTGTCAAATTCTCTTGTTGCTGGCAGAGACGGCAGACTTGAAGATCGACAGTAACAAACATGGACTCACCAAACCTACCGGCGCAGTTCGTACAAGTGCGAGGCATGGTAACAGTCAGTTTCTTCAGATCACTTCACTCACTTTAAAACACTTAACTCACTTTAAAACACTTAACTCACTTTAAAACACTTCACTCACTTTAGAAACACTTCAATCACTTCAACCGAAAACAAATATGTTGAAATACACAACAATAGGTTATCAGGGGTGATAGCCTAACCGAAAACAAAAAATTTGAGATACTCAGAATTAGGCTTCCAGGGCGATAGCCTAACCAAAAGTTTAACAAAAATTGAAATATGCACCAATAGGCTACCAGCGTTGAATAGCCTAACCGAAAATAATAAAATTGAAAAAATAGATTCATCTCTCTCTCTCTCTCTCTCTCTCTCTCTCTCTCTCTCTCTCTCTCTCTCTCTCTCTCTCTCTCTCTCTCTCTCTCTCTCTCTCTCTATCTCTCTCTCTCTCTCTCTCTCTCTCTCTCTCTCTCTCTCTCTCTCTCTCTCTCTCTCTCTCTCTCTCTCTCTCTCTCTCTCTCTCTCTCTCTCTCTCTCTCTCACACTCTCTCACACACTCTCTCTGACTTTCTCCTTTAACACCGGCGGCATTCATTTCAGCTTTAGTCGTGTACCGATGTAATAACGTCAGGTTAGGAGAAAAGCTCCACCACGTAGAAAGTCAGCCGTTTCACAATTGGCTGGACGTAATACATATCGCAATACACTATTTTATATTTGTTTTATTTCCGTATCAATAACAAGTTTTCATAATTAACACCATGTATGTTATATACATTTTTTGTTCTCCATTCTATCAATACCGGTACCAAGTTTTTAAAATTACCATAATTTATTTTTATATTTGGTATTTGTTTATTTTTTGTCTGTCCATCCTATCAATACCAAGTTGTCATAATTACCACTATATATTTGTATTATTTGTTGTGTTATTTATTTATTATTTTTGGTCTCATATTTCACTACCAAATGTTCGTAACAGGTAAGCAGTCAAGTAGCAGCAATGACCGTCAGCTGGAGAGAAACAGAGTCTAGGGGTAAACATTAAGGGTGGTCACCTGCTTTTGGTTTTTCTGTCCTTTTCTCTCTTTCTCTGGCTTGTATCCATTCGGCCCCATTCAGCCAACTATTTTAAGACGTTTATGCCCATCTAGGTGTCGATTTTTTCCTGGCGAGCAATAGCGAGCCAGCATTATATGAAGAAATCCGGCTTCGCCGGAGACATTTTTCTATCGAAAAATGTACAAATTTAGCCTGCTGTCTAACAAAAATTTAAAATATGCTGGCTCGCTACCGCTCACCAGTAAGAAATTGACACCTGGATGGGGATACACGTCTTAAAACAGTAGGCTGAATGGGGCCAAATGGATACAAGCCAGAGAAAGATAGAAAAGGACAGAACAAAAACAGGACACCCCCCTTAAAGGTGGGGGCGCATGGGTTGAGATAAACATGGAATGATAATCGCCAAGCTGTACATAATTATCTTGCAAAATGCAATGGCACTGAAATAATTATTAACAATGGTATAAAGGATTTTGTGGATCGTCTATACCGGGCCTGTGACGTCACAAGAGTGTAAGTTCACCATCCAGTCCAGGATGAGGATACTGGTATGACGTCACTATGACGTCACAGGCCCGGTATAGACGATCCGCAAAATCCTTTATACCATTGTTAATAATAATTTCAGTGACATTGCATTTTACAGGATAATTATATGCAGGTTGGCGATTATTTTTCCATGTTTACCTCAACCCATGCGACCCCACCTTTAAGAAGGCAATGCTCGTTTTTTGGTCAATGTTTGTATGTATAAACTATATTTTTTGGTCAATGTTTGTATGTATAAACTATATTTTTTGGTCTATGTGTGTATGTATAAACTATATTTTTTGGTCAATGTTTGTATGTATAAACTATATTTTTTGGTCAATGTTTGTATGTATAAACTATATTTTTTTGGTCAATGTTTGTATGTATAAACTATATTTTTTGGTCAATGTTTGTATGTATAAACTATATTTTTTGGTCAATGTTTGTATGTATAAACTATATTTTTTGGTCTATGTTTGTATGTATAAACTATATTTTTTGGTCTATGTTTGTATGTATAAACTATATTTTTTGGTCTATGTTTGTATGTATAAACTATATTTTTTGGTCTATGTATGTATAAACTATATTTTTTGGTCTATGTTTGTATGTATAAACTATATTTTTTGGTCTATGTTTGTATGTATAAACTATATTTTTTGGTCTATGTTTGTATGTATAAACTATATTTTTTGGTCTATGTTTGTATGTATAAACTATATTTGTTGGTCTATGTTTGTATGTATAAACTATATTTTTTTGGTCAATGTTTGTATGTATAAACTATATTTTTTGGTCTATGTTTGTATGTATAAACTATATTTTTTGGTCTATGTTTGTATGTATAAACTATATTTTTTGGTCTATGTTTGTATGTATAAACTATATTTTTTGGTCTATGTTTGTATGTATAAACTATATTTTTTGGTCTATGTTTGTATGTATAAACTATATTTTTTGGTCTATGTTTGTATGTATAAACTATATACCTAAATGGCACATAAGATCTTAATATTGACAAAGGAATGGGGCAAAAGAACACAAAATCGCCAAACTAACGTCTTAAAATCTCCAAATTGATATGTTAAACATGAGGGAGAAGGGGGTCCATAAAAAGCGACTACCTCCCCCATAAGGTGTGTAGACGCGAGTTATTATACATATTTGTGGTGTTAAAGGGGAGATGGGTCGCTTTTCTGCTCCCCTTTCGCCCTCATGCTTAGCCCCTTAGCTTTTCAGATTTTTAGACGTTCGACCCATTAGTTAGGCGATTTTAAGACCTCTCGTCCCATTTCTTTGTCAATGTCAAGACTATTTGTGTCATTTAGGTGTCGATTTTTTCCGGGCGAGCGATAGCGAGCCTGTAATTTAAGAGATAATAAAAAGATGAATATATGAGCAAATAAATACGTCCATCCCCCCTTAGAGGGAAAACAATCTCCATTGACTTCCAACAAGCTTCATAATACTTCTCCCCAAGACCCAACTTCCAGATAAATTTGTGCATTTTTCGGTAGAAGAAATGCTCCAGTCGAAGGCCGGTTCCTTCTAAATTGCATGCTCGTTATCGCTCGTCAGGAAAAACAATTGACATCTAAATGGCACGAACGGTCATATAATCGCAAACTAATGGGGTGAATGTGTTAAAATGTCAAAACTAATGGGGCTAAACATGAGGGAGAAAGGGGCCCAGACACACAACCACTATAAAGCAACCAGTACACCTTTATTGGGCTGAATTATCCCGTTCACACTCTTTGTTAAGGGGAGATGGGAGTATTTATTTGCATATTTACGTATTTTCATATAATTGTATTAATTTTCCTCCCTAAATTCCATCAAGCTTATAACCCCCCCCCCCCCCCCCCCGCCCCCCTACACTCCCCTTCATGAAAAGAAATTGCACATCTCGGTAGAAAAATGTCCCGGCCAAAGGGCTATTTCTCTTAAAATAACAGGCTCGCTATTGCTCGCCAGGAAAATATCGACTCCTAAATTGCACAGAAATTGACAATGAAATGAGACGAAAGGTCTTCAAATTGCGAAACTAATGGGTCGAACGTCTTAAAATTTGAAAACTCATGGGGCTTAACATGAGGGAAAAGGGGGGTCAGAAAAACGACCCATCCCTCCTTAAAGCTACCATGTTTGTCCGTGTACTGGAGCAATATATTAACCCTTTGAGTACCGGGGCCATTTTCTTATTGTTTTAGCTACATTTAAACGATTTTATGAAGCACAGGAAGGATATATGGCAGACTAAAGGATTAATTGAGATAGTAATATGTTGCCTTGTAGTGGGTAGACGTCTTTCCTAAACTAAATAAAGTCGGCTAATCATTGCCACACTATAATAAAAGGGATGTCACCGGTACTGCACGGGTTAAAGTGGCCCCGTCTATAATTATTATGACCTGGAGCGAGGTAGCGGTAAGTGGTGGTGGTGGTGGTGGTGGTGGGAGGGGGGGGGGGGTATTACCTGGAGCGAGCGGTAAGTGGTGGTGGTGTGGTGGTGGTGTGGTGGTGGGGGGGGGGGGTATTACCTGGAGCGAGGTAGCGGTAAGTGGTGGTGGGAGGGGGGGGGGGTATTACCTGGAGCGAGGTAGCGGTAAGTGGTGGTGGTGGTGGGAGGGGGGGGTATTACCTGGAGCGAGGTAGCGGTAAGTGGTGGTGGTGGTGGGAGGGGGGGGGGGGTATTACCTGGAGCGAGGTAGCGGTAAGTGGTGGTGGTGGTGGTGGTAGGGTGGGGTATTACCTGGAGCGAGGTAGCGGTAAGTGGTGGTGGTGGTGGGAGGGGGGGGGGTATTACCTGGAGCGAGGTAACGGTAAGTGGTGGTGGTGGTGGTGGGAGGGGGGGGGGGGGTATTACCTGGAGCGAGGTAACGGTAAGTGGTGGTGGTGGTGGGAGGGGGGGGGGGGGGGGGGGGTATTACCTGGAGCGAGGTAACGGTAAGTGGTGGTGGTGGTGGGAGGGGGGGGGGGGGGGTATTACCTGGAGCGAGGTGTAACGGTAAGTGGTGGTGGTGGTGGGAGGGGGGGGGGGGGTATTACCTGGAGCGAGGTAGCGGTAAGTGGTGGTGGTGGTGGGAGGGGGGGGCGGGTATTACCTGGAGCGAGGTAGCGGTATGTGGTGGTGGGAGGGGGGGGGGGTATTACCTGGAGCGAGGGTAACGGTAAGTGGTGGTGGTGGTGGGAGGGGGGGGGGGGTATTACCTGGAGCGAGGTAGCGTAAGTGGTGGTGGTGGGGGGAGGGGGGGGGGGGGTATTACCTGGAGCGAGGTAGCGGTAAGTGGTGGTGGTGGTGGGGGGCTATTTTCCTATTACGTGGCAATTGGTGCTGTCATTTATTGGGGCAACTTTGCCTACCTGCATTCACCAACCGGTACATGACATGCAACATTCATACTATAATATAATATATATATATATATATATATATATATATATATATATATATACCGGTATATATATATACAGTATATATATATATATATATATACCGGTATATATATATATATATACAGTATATATATATATATATATATATATATATATATATATATATATATATATATAATAGATATTTATTTACTGACACACACACACACACACTGACAGAGATAAATTTACACACTGAAATACACATATTCTCAGGCCACACAAACCTTGCGGTCCCTACTTGGTGGTCCGGCCTAAATACTACTAATTTATAGTAAAAGAACAGGACAGCAAATTTGAAGGCTCTCTCCCCACCCTCCGCACCTTTCGGCTAAAAAGACGTACCGGAAAATGCGATGAAGTGAGATCTTATGGGAGAGGAAATGCCCACAAGGAAAGTTATAATATAGGATAGAAAGAAGTTAGTCTGAAAGGGAACTTACTCTTAGATACTTTCTGATTTAATTATAATCATTCATATTAAGAGAGAGAGAGAGAGAGAGAGAGAGAGAGAGAGAGAGAGAGAGAGAGAGAGAGAGAGAGAGAGAGAGAGAGAGAGAGAGAGAGAGAGAGATCCAGCAATTCAGGATCGGCTTCACCTTTTTCTTTGAAGGGCTTACAGGCCTTTGGAAGGAGCCTAGCAATTATTGTTACCCCTCTAGCACTGGATGCTAGTCTGCAATATTCCCAGAGCTTTTAATGTAGTTTGTCCCTTTTGCATTCTTTAATGGGGGATGTAATATGGTCTAGTCGTTAAAGGCTGTTTTTTTCTTTTCTGGACCCCTCTCTCCCGCATGCTTAGCTCCATTAGTTTAAATATTTTAAGACGTTCGCCTTAATAGTTTGTCAATGAATAGACCTTTCGTGCCTTTTAGTTGTCGATTCTATTTCCTGGCGATCGTTAGCGAGCGTGCACTTTAGGAGGAATCGGTCTCCGGCCAGGGCATTATTTATCTCGAAGGGGGCTCTTGGGGTTGTTTGGTAAAGCTTAACCCCTTCTGTACCAGCGACGTCTTTTTAACCATTTCACGCACATATGACGCAGAGGTTGCCAGATTAGCAATAAGAAATAGAGTTCTCTCACTCTTAGAATTACCTCTCCAAAATTAGTTTTCTGCCCACAGCTAACTCAAAGACAACTGCAGAGGTTGAAGTAACTAAACTAAAGGTTTCTAAATACCCCTGATGGTAAGAAAGGCTTTAAAGTATCACCCAATAGGCTCAAAATCGCGTCATATGTCGGAGAGGGTTAACTTTACTCTGACTACTAGACGATTTTCTTCTGCTTAAAAAGGGTCTCCAGCAATTAACAGGCTTTGAACTATCTCACTTACCCTTTTTACTACCACAGATCCTTCTTTAGCTGCACAAATTGTCTTAATATACCTAGAGTACAATTAAAACGACGTCACCGGTACAGAAGGGGTTAATGGAGGTCTAGGGAGCAAATAAAAAACAAAAACAAAATCCGTTAATTTTTCCTATCACCTTTCCAAAGATGAGGGTGTTCACTTGCAAGGGTGTCAAACGAAACCTGAGTCAATTATGTTTAGTCTTGATTATTGTCTATATAAAGATAGAATTATGGTCGATAGTTCAAATTATGTCATGGGAAGTGATAAAATGGTCGAAACAATGCTATCTCATATTAAGGGGAGACTGGCCGTTTGTTTGGTCTATTAATTCATTTATTCATATATTTCTTTTACTTTCCTCCCTAGACCTCCATCAAGCTTAGAAAAACACCCCCTAGACCCCCCTTCAAGATAAATTTGTACATTTTTCGGTAGAAAATTTTCCCGGCCGAAGGCCGGTTCCTCTTAAAATTGCAGGCTAGCTATCGCTCGCCAGGAAATAATGGACAGCTAAATGGCACGAAAGGTCTTAAAATTGACAACGAAATGGGGCGAAAGGTGTTAAAATCGCCAAACTAATGGGCTGAATGTCTTATAATCTCAAAACTAGTGGGGCTAAACATTAGGGAGAAGGGGGTACAGAAACACGGTCTGCCTCCCCTTAATTGTTTTGTATTTCTGTTCATATTGCTTCATCTGCCAACAAAATGGCTACGGTTTGACCCCTGTTAATCACTTGACTCCACTGTGACAGGGACCACCACCCAGTACTATAGTCTATTCATTATCAGATGGGCAATACTCTAGACCACACGCCTCCATAACTCAAAAAGGGCTAGAGCAAATAGGCTGTAATTTACCACACTTATTCCCTGCTGGCTGACCCTTCCCAAACGCTAGAAGTATTAGCTCGATTACTCTAGCCGTTTCTGAGTAATAGAGGTTAGTGGTCAAGATTATTTGCCTTAACTAAAATTAATGGACAATTATATAGGCTCCTTCAAGTACCGGGGCAGGAATAGATTTGGATGCACACGCCGCGGTAGTTTCTTATGGTCCAGGGCTCAAATTACACACAATACTATTAATGCTGGGTGGTCCTGGTGGGAGGAGGGGAGCCAAGCGGTCATCTAAACAACCCTGGCTGTCATCTTACACTTTTTATAGAATAATATTTGAAATACTATTTAAATGGCCACCTCCAGCTTGGGGTATTGTGCCTGAGTATATTGTATATATTAAAATGTGATAATGGTGACATTAAGGGGAGATTATTTTGTATCTAGCTTGTTCCCTAAAACTCCATAAAGATTTTTAAAAATATCCCAAACACCCACCTTCGAGGTAAATTTGTGCATTTTTCGGTATCGGCCGAAGGCCGCTTCCACCTAAATTGCAGGTTCACTATTGCTCGCCGGTATAAAAATTGACACATATATGGCTCGAAAGGACTTAAAAGTAACAAGAAAAATGGGGCGAGGCGAACATCTTAATATCTCAAAACTAATGGGGTTAACACGAGGGAGAAGGTGGACCAGAAAAAGCACCCCTTCTTAAAGCATTAATAAACTGTAATTGGCGGGTGATCATTAATCGAGCGAGTGATTGCCTAGCTACCAGGGTTTAGATGTACTCAAAAAGCGTTTCGTTCTTAACCCCTTCAGCACGATGACGTAATTTTCATCATATTCTGGTTACCGTTAGACGATTTCCTATGGCATATAATCTACTTCTAGGACTAAACGGGGTGAAAAAGATCTCAATAAACCATCTGAATCACAAAGGACCTTCATAAAATATTCTCACTTCAACCAGATTCAAAGATACAAAGGGGCCATCGTACTGAAGGGGTTAAGGGGGGGAGCGGGGGAGTTTCTGGCCCCCTTTTCCCTCATGTTGAGCGCTATTAGGTTTCACATTCTAAGTCATTCGCGCCCCAGTACATTTCATCTTAATATATGTTCATCTCATCCTTACTCTCTCTCCCTCTCTCTCTCTCTCTCTCACTCTCACACTCTCTCTCTCTCTCTCTCCTGACATTTGCATCCCTTCCTCCCATTTCACTTTTATTCTCAAGTCTCTCTCTCTCTCTCTCACTCTCTCTGTCTCTCTCTCTCTCTCCGTCTCTCGCTCTCTCTCTCTCTCTCTCTCTCTCTCTCTCTCTCTCTCTCTCTCTCTCTCTCTCTCTCTCTCTCTCTCTCTCTCTCTCTCTCCTGACATTTGCATCCCTTCCTCCCATTTCACTTTTATTCCCAAGTCCATCTATTTCTCTTTTGTCTTGTTCTCTTTCATATTTTCTCTCACTTCTCCATTCAACTTTAACTCTTCCGGTGTTGTTTGGGGATATTGTAGGCTAACTATGCATACATACATACATACATGCATACATTTTTGTTTTGTTTGTATTCAAACTACTTCCTCACGGGCATAGGCTAAGAGCCTGTACATTCAACCGTTATGAACGGTGAAGCCTGTGAAGTCTCGTTCCAGTCTACAGTAGGTGGTGGGACATGTGAAGCACTTTTAGCTGCAACCAGACCCTGCGATCTTGCCTTCGCAGGATGCATGGGGCCTAGTTGGTCACTCACGACTCGAAGTAGTCCCATCTCTGAAGCTCCTTCGCTCCAGTGCTTCACTGTCTCACTTCCTAGACTCAGACCCTCACTCTCAGAACGCCACCTATTGAGCAATTAACTCACTAGGCATTGCCCCCCTTTAGCATATTTTGAATATGGGAATATTCATACAGTGCTATTTAACCAGGGAACAATGAGGGTATTTATTTGGCATTTCGGTGGGCATTGTGGTAATGCACTGATACTATGTACAGCACAAATTCCATCCCAATAATATCTTCCTATTGACATATCGGGATTTGAACCCGGGCCCATTGGATTACCAGTCCAGTGGCAAAACCACTCCACCACACCTACATACATACATACATACATACATACCGGTGCATACATACATATACAGGTATACATGCATACATACTGTACATACATACCGGTGCATACATACATATACAGGTATACATACATACATACTGTACATACATACCGGTGCATACATACATATACAGGTATACATTCATACATACTGTGCATACATACCGGTGCATACATATACAGGTATACATTCATACATACTGTGCATACATACCGGTGCATACATACATATACAGGTATACATACATACATACTGTACATACATACCGGTGCATACATACATATACAGGTATACATACATACATACTGTACATCGGCACCAATCGAGCAGGGCCCAGGGGAGGCCACATAGGCATATGATAAGGAGTTGCTGGAACTCCTGTTTTATTAACCTTGCTTCCGCTACGGTATATATTTGTGCCTCACCTATACAGAGAGTAATCCAGCTAACTCTCACAAACACCTCCTCCTCCTATTCATTTCACTACACTTAACAAACACACCACAATTATTTCCAACACACCTAAATTACATGTAACGCACCTTGATTTTGGCTCTCTATCACTCTCTCAACCTTGGAGGGGACACTTGTTACAGGCAGCTTTGCCTTTTGTCTCCTTCATTCACATAAAAAAATCACAAATTGGCAGTGCTGCACTTATACTTATAATTGTCCCAAAGGCAGCCATTGCTTGCCCTTCATCAAGTAGCCTATAGTCCATTCATTATACTTAGGCCAAAAATCTTGACCACTAACCTCAATAACTCAAGAACGACTACAGTAATCGTGGTAACATTTCTACCATTTTTTAAAGATCAGCCAGGGAATAGGTGTTAATATTTACAACTCATTTGCTCTAGCCCTTTTTGAGTTACAGGGGTTAGGGTTTTCGATTTCTGGGCAACTTATACTGTAATGAACGGAGTATAGTGTGAATTAGTAGGTCTGTTGTTGCTTGATTTTCTTTGCATTCCTATATAATCAACGACTTAACATAAAAAATACCTCGAGTAACTTCTTCATCACCTGGACTCCTTCTATTGGCCAAGTCTGACGCTACTAGACAATCTTAAGGGGAAGGTACTTAGCTTTCTCTGGACCCCTTTCTCCTTCACGTTTACCATATTAGTTTTGAGATTTTAAGATGTTCTTTCCGTAAATTTTGAAATTTTGAAACCTTTTGCCCCATTTCTTTGTCAATATTAAGACTTGTAGTGCCATTGTCGAGGTATCGATTTCTTCCTGGCGAGCGAAAGCAAGCCTGTAATTTTAAGAGGAACCGGCCTTTGGCCGAAAAAATTACACATTTATCCTGAGAGGGGGTCTACTGTAGGGGGTGTTTTTTAAGCTTAATGGAGGTCTACCAAGGAAACTCAAGAATACATTATTAGATAAATATATAGACCAAAAAAACAAGAACTGCCCACTTAATATGCTCGGAAAGGGCCTCCCGCAGTGAAGGGTTAATATTATTCTGGTGATCATTAGACAAGATAGAGATATACTGTAGATATAGATATAGATATACTGTATATACAGTATACTGTATATATACGGTATATATATATATATATATATATATATATATATATATATATATACTGTATATATATATAGAGAGAGAGATAGATAGAGATAGATAGATATAGTTGTTGTTGTTGTTGTTGTTTTTCCCCAAGCTGCCTGGCCGAACAGCCCCAAGGCCCCGAGCAAGGCCAAGGCCACAACAGAACCCTCCCCGCCGACCACAATAAAGCCTGGGTGACCGAAGCCACTCCACGGCGGGGAGCTGAGGAGGGTGCGGAAACGCCCGGGAAACCAAAGCCCCACCCAGGGCCCTGTGCCCCTCAGCAATTATGAAGAGAAAGTTGAGGGGCAAAGGAAAGATGTGACGCTTTGGCTTCCAATCTTGGTAGATTAGGAGGTCAATCCACGCAAGAGACGCCGTCACTTGAGATCTAGAAAATATATAAGTAAAAGGAACAGTCAGAGTAAGCTATGGGTATGGCAGAGATCGCTCAGTTCTCACTCTGATAGACCAGCCCATCACCACATGACTAGAACCCAATCCTCTCAGCATCAGCTAGGAAAGGCCCTAGAAAGCCGCCTTTGGCGGGGGGATAGCTCCCCTATTTCAACCCTTTTCGGGGTTGGGCACCCGCCCCGATAGATATAGATATAGTTTGATAGATATACAATACAGGTATAGATAGATACATAAATAAATACATAAGTAGATAAATAGATACATAGATAGATACATACAGTAGATAGATAGATAGACATAGATAGATAGATAGAAAGGTGGATAGATAGGGATAGAGAGAGAGACTGTATATAATACCGAAACAAATCCTCCCTCCCCCCCCCCCCAACCCCCACCCCAACCCCTAAAAGGTGTGAAGGAGTATACAGAACGTGAGGAGGGGGAAGCGGGTGGGGGGGGGGGGGGGGATTTAACCCCTACTGTACCGGCGGCATATTTTTCATATTATATATTGTGTTTCTACTTTCCTCCATCAAACTTAAAAAAACATCCCCAGGATTCTCCTTAAAGATATATTTGTACAATTTTCGGTAAAAAAAAATCCCGGCCGAACGGTTCCTCCTCATTTACAGGCTCGCTATCGCTCGACAAAGAAAAGGGGCGAAAGGTCTTAAAATCGACAAACTAATGGGGTGAACGTCTTGCAATCTGAAAACTAAACAAGTTAAACATGAGGAAGAAGGGGGACCAGAAATACGACCCATTTCCTCTCAACCCCTTATACTCTACCGGCGACATTTTGTTCAAATTTATATTCTGGCCACTGTTAGACAATTTTATTCAGCTTAAGAAGGACGTATACCCATTAAAAGGCTACGACAGACTATCTCAATTAACTACCATACAGCCTTCCTAAGCTTCATAATATCGTGTACAAATACTGCAATCAAATGAAAGAGACGTCCCTGGTACAGAAGGGGGCTTAAGGGGAGAGGAGTCGTTTAATCAAATGAAAGAGACGTCCCTGGTACAGAATGGGGCTTAAGGGGAGATGAGTCGTTTAATCAAATGAAAGAGACGTCCCTGGTACAGAAAGGGGCTTAAGGGGAGATGAGTCGTTTAATCAAATGAAAGAGACGTCCCTGGTACAGAAAGGGGCTTAAGGGGAGATGAGTCGTTTAACAAATGAAAGAGACGTCCCTGGTACAGAATGGGGCTTAAGGGGAGATGAGTCGTTTAATCAAATGAAAGAGACGTCCCTGGTACAGAAAGGGGCTTAAGGGGAGAGGAGTCGTTTAATCAAATGAAAGAGACGTCCCTGGTACAGAATGGGGCTTAAGGGGAGATGAGTCGTTTAATCAAATGAAAGACTCCTGGTACAGAATGGGGCTTAAGGGAGATGAGTCGTTTAATCAAATGAAAGAGACGTCCCTGGTACAGAAAGGGGCTTAAGGGGAGAGGAGTCGTTTAATCAAATGAAAGAGACGTCCCTGGTACAGAATGGGGCTTAAGGGGAGATGAGTCGTTTAATCAAATGAAAGAGACGTCCCTGGTACAGAATGGGGCTTAAGGGGAGATGAGTCGTTTAATCAAATGAAAGAGACGTCCCTGGTACAGAAAGGGGCTTAAGGGGAGATGAGTCGTTTAATCAAATGAAAGAGACGTCCCTGGTACAGAATGGGGCTTAAGGGGAGATGAGTCGTTTAATCAAATGAAAGAGACGTCCCTGGTACAGAATGGGGCTTAAGGGGAGATGAGTCGTTTAATCAAATGAAAGAGACGTCCCTGGTACAGAATGGGGCTTAAGGGGAGATGAGTCGTTTAATCAAATGAAAGAGACGTCCCTGGTACAGAATGGGGCTTAAGGGGAGATGAGTCGTTTAATCAAATGAAAGAGACGTCCCTGGTACAGAATGGGGCTTAAGGGGAGATGAGTCGTTTAATCAAATGAAAGATACGTCCCTGGTACAGAATGGGGCTTAAGGGGAGATGAGTCGTTTAATCAAATGAAAGAGATGTCCCTGGTACAGAAGGGGGCTTAAGGGGAGATGAGTTGTTTAATCAAATGAAAGAGACGTCCCTGGTACAGAAGGGGGCTTAAGGGGAGATGAGTCGTTTACATTGGCTCATTTATGTATCATTTGTTTATTTTTTTTAGTTTCCTCCCTAGACCTCCATCATGCTTAATAATATATCCCTTAAACCCCCTTCCAAGATAAATGTGTGAATTTTTCGATAAAAAAATGTTCCGGCCGAAGGCCGATTTCTCTTAAATTACAGGCTCGCTATCGCTTTCCAGGTAAAAATCAACACCTAAATGACACGAAAAGTCTTAATATTGACAAAGAAATGGGGCGAAAGATCTTAAAATCGCCAAACTAATGGGCCAAACGTCATAAAATCTGACAACGAATGGGACTTAACATGAAGAAGAAGGGGGACCAGAAAAACGGCCCATCTCCCCTTACCAAGAAGTCACACCAACCATTATTAGGGTAATTTTGTGCTGGCAACATAGTGGGACTGTTATATTACACTGGTATCGGCCACTAGGCTTAATTAACCCCTTATGTACCGGCATTGTCTTTTTTATTATATGCTAGCTTTATTTCGACTAGGAGGAATCATTATCAACAAGCAAATCTCCCCAGAAGGAACCACCACAGATCCGAAATTCTCTATCCTTAGATGGCAGCAGGAAAGAGGCAGTAGAGGATATATTGGAAGAAAGACCAGCACCAATATGCCGCTTCTACCAGCGCAACGTTTTCTGAGGATGCCGCACTGGTCGTCATGGAAAACACTGCAATTATGAACATCCGAAAGTATGTTGGCGCTACCTGAACCATGGACCAAATAAAGCTAAGGGATGCAGTTTGAACAAAATGTGTTCCAGGTTCCATCCATTGCTATGCAGAAAGGCTGTCTCTACTGGTGAGTGTCACAATAATGACTGAAATTCAACCACCTAAAAGGAACCAATCATTCACAAACTCTGACTCCAAATGATGCAAGTACGCATGGGTTGGTCACCACTGCAAGGGTCACCGACAGTGCCTTACCACAACATGGCACATCAAGCCCAGCCTTGCATGATGAAGTAGGGTCACTTGGGGAGCAATTAACCCTCATTGTGGGAAACATAGAGGGATTGCTCCCAAGAAAGTTCAGCCAGAAAGTGCATATGCTGTCTGAACTTGCGACTAAAGATAATGCACTAGCAGTTTGTCTCGGGAGTCTCACCTAAACGACACAAGTAGAGATTCGGAAGTTCAAATGGAAAATCTTCTACCATTCAGAGTTGACCGACTAGATAGAAAAAAAGGAGGTGTTATAACTTATGTGATGAAGGAGTTTGCCTCCCTTACTAAAGTGCTCCTGGGAGAGTCAAACTCCTTTGTGGAGGTACTAGCCCTTCACATTACATCCTTAAACCTGGTCCTTGTAAACCTCTACCGGCCACCTGCTTGTGAGACACAACACTTTAGGCCCATCATAACAAAATTAAATGATGTACTTGAAAACCTCCAAAACCCAATGCCACAAGTAGTTGTGGTTGGAGATTTTAATTTACCGTGTGTGTTCTGGCCAGAAATGAGAATAATGTACGGTGGAACTGAACAAGACAGAGTCCAGGCAGAGCTGTTTTTTAACTTAGCTGACCAGCGGTACATTAACCAGGTCATCGATTCACCAACAATATTTTAGACCTCGTATTTACAAACAATGATGAACTTGTCCATGAGGCGGTAGTAGAGAAGACAATCCTTTCTGACCACAACTTGATTAAGATTACCTCCAACATTAAATGAATCAAGCCCTCTCAACCAACTGCAAAACCAGAAATAAATTTTGGAGACCTGAATTTCTTCAACAACAAAGTTGACTGGTCCAGTATTAAGTGTGAGCTGGGTGAAGTTGATTGGCAGACTGGAATTGAAAGTGCTTCAGTTGACGAAAGGTACAACACAATCATCTCGACTACTAGTAAATATTATAAGAAAGTATTCTTCTCTCTGGAAGGCAACCATCTCACATGAGAGGAAAACAGTCATGAGGAAAAGGAGCAAACTAAACTCCAGACTAAAAACATGTAACAATGACCATGACAGAAGAAGCATGCAGGACAAGGTGAAACGACTGGAGGAACAGCTGAGGGAGTCCCACAGGAACAAAAGAGCCAAAGATGAGATATCTGCTATTGAAGCCATTCGGACAAATTATAAGTATTTCTTCAAGTATGTAAAAAACGAGCCACAGTAAGAGCAATTATTTGTCCTCTTGTCACCACAGATGGAGAAATCATCAGCAATCCACAACAGATCTGCGAGATACTGAGAGGTCAATACGAAAAAGTATTTAATCAGCCAAAAGAGGTGCACAGAATCAATGACCCAGATCTTTTCTTCAATTATATTGGGCAGCCACCTCAACTGGAGGACATCTACTTTCAACCAAGTAATATTGCTGAAGCAATAGGTGAGCTTAAAGCAAACTCTGCAGCTGGACCTGATCACTTTCCAGCAATCCTCCTGAAAGAGTGCGCTTCTGAGCTTTCAGTCAGACTATACATGTTGTGGAATGCATCTATGAGAGAGGGAAGTATACCAATGTTATTGAGGACTGCAAAGATTACCCCAATCTACAAAGGAGGACCAAGATCCCTACCCAAGAACTACCGACCAATAGCACTGACTTCTCACATCAAGATTTTTGAGAAAGTTATCAGTAAGCAAATAGTGTTTTTCTTAGAAAACAACAAGAAAATGAATAGTGGACAACATGGCTTCAGTGGAGGTAGGTCCTGTTTGTCTCAATTGCTGGAGCACCCTGACTATATCCTGCAAACACTGGAGGATGAAGCCAACCTGGATGTGGTGTACCTTGACTTCGAGAAGGCCTTTGATAAAGTCGACCATGACGTCTTCCTCCACAAGATTAGGAAGCTTGGGATCAGTGGATGTGTTGGACGTTGGATAAGTGCCTTCCTCAGAGATAGAGTCCAGTCTGTAGCAGTTGGTGGCTGTGTGTCAGCAGAATCAAAAGTGACCAGTGGAGTTCCCCAAGGTTTTGTTCTTGGACCAACATTTGTCCTAATACTCATGTCCGACATAGATGCTGAGGTTCAGATGGCTCGAGTTTCATCTTTTGCCGACGATACACACATGTCTGGAAGAGTGAAGAATGAGAATGATGCAGCATCATTCCAGCAGGATCTGAATGTGCTCTACCACTGGGCTGAAAATAATAACATGTATTTTAATAGGTGCAAATTTGATCTTATTAGATATGGACCTGATATAAAACTAAAAGAAAATACGGTGTACTCATCCTATGATGGAAACAGTATCAATGCAGTGGCTAATATTAAAGATCTAGGGGTAACAATAAGCAGCAATGCAACATTTATGAAATACATCCAAGACATAGTCTGTTCTGCTCGCAATCAAATGGGTTGGATTCTATGGACGTTTGCCACAAGGGAAGAAAAGCCAATGATAACCTTTTACAAATCTCTAATAATGCAAATCTTCGAGTACTGCTGCCAACTCTGGGACCCGTGGAGGGTTGGAGAACAACAAGCACTCGAAGGCATTCAACATTTGCTTACAAGATCTCCGTGCAACATCTCAACTACTGGGGAAGACTTAAAGCACTTGAATTGTACTCGTTAGAGCAACGGCGGAAGCACTACATAATAATCTACGTTTGGAAAATTCTGATGGCCATGTCCCAAACTTAAATAAGGAGTCGACAATAAGTGAGAAAACCAGCAAGAGGCAAGGCAGGCTCAGTGAATTGGGAAGCTTCAATAATAGAGCCTTGGCTAGACTGGTGACTCAGAGAATTACCTCAATATCGTACCGGGGTCCAACACTCTTTAACGCGCTGCCAATATATGTATGTGATGCAGAGTGCTCCTTGGCCGACCAGTTCAAGAGAGTGCTGGACAGGTTCCTCAAGACCAGCCAAAAATACCCCACTACAACATCAGGGCACTAAGTAACAGCATTCCTAATCAGCTTGCCCTGATGAGGGCAGACGGTAATTTTATTATTGATCTGTCTACCATGGAGAGTCAATCTACTGGTCTCATTGCCCCAGTGTCTTCCACTGGGGACGGGTACGAGTGGTGGATGAATACTACTGGCAGTGGTGCATCAGCATGACCGAGGGACGACCAGACGTCCTCAACTCATCACCAGGTTACTCAGTTACTCAGTTACTTGTTCGTCAAGGGGAATCCACGCAATGCGAGCTAAGCTCATTATTATCGCGCCTCCTTAACTGGGAATGTATTGCGTGAAATGCATGTTAAGTGTTTTATGTACTGTTGGAATGGCTGTGGATGTGTGTGTAGTCTGTATTTTAGCCAATTGGCGACATCGGAAACGAAGGCTTAGGGTGGATCTGTATGGTACCGTCTCGCCCGAAGGCTTAGTTAGCCATCAGCTTAGGTGAACCATATGATACCCATCTCACCTTGTTCCATTTTTGCCAACCCCAGCTGGGACGTCACAACGTCGTCCACTTATTCCAGGTACCTATTTACAGCTAGGTGAACTGAGGCTAATACATGAAAGGAGACAAGCCCAATTTGTCTCCGCCCGGCCGGAGATTGAACCCCCGACCCCTCGTGTGTGAGACGAGAGCTCTACCTACTAGGCTACGGGCCTGTGTGTGTGTGAGTGCATGCAGTGGTAGGAGAGAGAGAGGGGGGGTTTGTGTGTGTGTGTGTGTGTGAGGGGGGCGCATGCAGTGGAAGGAAAGAGAGATAGAGATGGGTTACTGAAATAGGAGTGTTGAGCTTGTTAGTGCTGGCCTCGTTCATCATGGACATGAACTGTGAGGGGGGGAGGGGGTACCTTACCTGGGGGGGCTGTTGACTGTAGGGGGGAGGCTAGTTGGATTTGGGATGGGGGTTGGATGGAGGAGGGGGTGGTTGGCTGAGGAAGGGGGTTACTGGAGGAAGGGGGCATTGACTGAGGGTGGATAGAAGCATGGGGGCGTTGACTGAGGGAGAGGGGGAGGGGGTGTGGCTCTTTATATGTGTGTGGGCATATAGGTATACATCTGTTAGAGGTTGTGTATTGGTGTTGGCCTGTGTATGTGTGCTGTGTGTGTGTGTATGCATGTGGCCCAGATTCAGCTCTCATTCGGTGAAATGGCTCATGAATTTACACATCGTTAAATCGGTGTTAGGGCTGATTAGTAATTACCCGTACCTGTGTGTGTGGGGGGGGGGTGTACGTTGCTTGTGTGTGTGTGTGTGTGTGTGTGTGTGTGTGTGTGTGTGTGTGCATGTGGTGACTGACTTTCAATTACAAACAAATATTGATGCAATTCCTTTACAAATTACATGAAAAGGCTTTATAACGAAAAGAGGTTTATTGCATCAAAGAGGATTTGATTTACATATTTTCCTACGTGTATGAAGGAGACAAAAGGTAAAGCTGCCATTAACAAGTGTCCCCCCTAAATGATTTTATTTATTAACCCTTTGAAGATTATGACGCATTTTGCCAGTATTTTCTGGCTGTCATCCAGACGATTTTAGACAGTTTACAAAGGATCTGTGGGAATGTTATGGATAAAGACTATCTCATTTGACCCACAAACTTCCATATACCCTTCCTAATCTTAATGAAATCGTCTACTACTAGCCAAAAACCAGTAAAAGAAATGCGTATTGGGTTTTGAAAGGGTTCATTTCTATGTCTTTAAGGGGGCCCCCTCGTTTTTTTTATCTCTCTCTCCCTCTCTTTCTGGGTTGTAACCATTGGATCCCATTCAGCCTACTGTTTCAAGACGTTTATCTCCATCTAGGTGTCATTTTTTCCTGGCGAGCGTAAGCGAGGCAGCATATTTGTTTTAATGTTTTGACAGCAGGCTAAATGTGTACATTTTTCGATAGATAAATTTCTCCAGCGAAGCCGGATTTCTCCATACAATGCTGGCTCGCTATCGCTCGCAAGGAAGAAATCGACACCTGGATGGGGATAAACGTCTTAAAACAGTAGGCTGAATGGGGCCGAATGGATACAAGCTAGAGAAGGAGAGAAAAGGGGAGAAAAAGCAGGTCACCCCCCTTAATAGCGTAACCATAAATTAAGTAGAAACAACAATCAATATATAAAATTGAGTGTAAGGGCGATGTCACACGAGCGCTTTTCCCGGCAATTTTCGATGAGCAAGTTTGTTCTCGTAATATTGTTTAAGCTCTTTCACATTGGCATCGGGAACTAGACTGAAGGTAGATTATGCTAGGTGGCTGATTTATGATAAGACTTGAATTTTGATGATCCCAGACTATAATTGCCTGTAAAAATTGACTGAAAAATCGTTCGTGTGACACCAGCTTTAACAATGGGTAGTTTCAAGTTAGTCCAATGTCATCCTCAAAAGGTACATTTCAATACGCATTTCTATCTATCTATCTATATGCTCAGGCCCAATCCCCATTTTGGGGGTAGCCGACTCAAGACAGAGCAAGAACAGGGAAAACACAAAAACAACATAAACAAAAAATAAACACAGATAAAAAACACAAACTCTCACACATCCAGGTGACCCAGGAGAAGGCCCAGAGACCAGGGTTACCAAGGTCGCTCCAGCACTCCCCCGGCCCCTGACCACCCGGAGAAGTTCCGATCTCGGCAGGCAGACATGCAGCGGAGCCAAAGCCACAAGCCCTCCAACCACACTTCCAGGCACACCCTTCATATTAATCGTCTCCCCGGGCCAGGCGCCTGATGGACTATTATCTAGTCCAACTTGCGCCCGACCCCTTACTCCAAATGACTACGTGTTCACTCAACTATTCACAAGCATTCTCCATTCACTCCTGTCCACCACCACTTCCCCTGCCTGATCTATAGTCATTCCTCTATCATCCAAAGCCTTTCTTACACAGTCTCTCCATCTCAATGGGGGTCTTCCTGCCCTTCTATCTCCCCTTGTACCTGACTCACATATTCTCTTTGTAAGCCTTTCATCTCCCATTCGTTCAACATGACCATACCAGCTCAGCACCCTTCTGTCCACTCTGGCTGACAAATGTTCTTGCTGTTCTACCCTGTTCTACCCTGTTCCAAATAGGTAGGCCAGAAATCGTGAACCCTAACCTCTGTAACTAAAAAAAAAGGGCTAGAGCAAATGGGCTGTACATTCTCACACCTATTTCCCGGCTGATCCTTCCCAAATGGTAGAAATATTAGCTCGATTACTCTGGTCGTTTGTGAGTTATAGAGGTTAATGTTCAAGATTGTTTTTGGTCCACTTATTTGGAATAGGGTATAGTAAATTCACTATAGTCTGTTTATTTTCAACTGGCGGTAATTGCAAAGTTCCCATCATGATATCTAAGTTATTTTGAAGATTTTGTAGTGAAATATGGTGATAGTTATATAAACATGCTCTTAACATGATGTAGAGACAAAAGTAGTTTCATATGTTTCCACTAAGTATCGACAAACTAGCTGCTAAAGGATTCAGTTTATCACCAGCTGAAGAAAAACAGAGTATAGAAACAACAAACTATATATAAAATTGAGTGTACCAGTGAGTAGATTTAAGTTAGTCCAATGTCCGTCACTCGCGCTGCCAATTAGTGTCGAAGAGAAAACAAAATATTTGTGTTTTGGTGTGGCTTGCTCTAGTTAAAACACCAAATACAAAATGATATACATGAAGTTAAAGAAAATATGAGAAATCTGGCATATATTTTACATACGCTCATGTTGTTAAGCATACGACTTCACTCACTCATTTATTCACACACACACACACACATACAGTACACACACACTCTCTTTCTCGCTCATATTAGCACACATACCTATTCACCAACACACACACACACACACACACACACACACACGCACCTGTTCACCTTAGTCTCTCCCCCACTCCTCGTGCAAGAAGCCTGCTAGCACGAACAGTACCAACCCCTCGCCCCCGTTCTAACCACTCCTCTCCCCGACCTGTACGTAGAGTCCCGCCACCACAGGTTTCCGGATTTACACCAGTGAGGAACGGTGCACGGCCAATGCAGAAAAGGTCTCATCTACCAGTCACAATGTCAAACAGATTTGAGATATTGGTAGAGATGGAAGACGAACCAGAAGAGACCAGGCTCGTTGGGGATTCCATCCTACGAGGACAGGTCGAAGAGTTCTGCGACAGAGTCCCAAATCAACGAAAAAGATTTTGCATCCCAGGAGCCGGACTGGACGACATTGTGGAAGCCTTCGAAGATACCACAAAGGATGCAAATGAAAATACCCTTTTTGTCATCCATGTTGGTTCAAATCACGTCATGCGCACCAGATCCGAAGAGTTGATGGAGAAATATCGCAAGATGATCCAGCACTACAAAAACAAGTCAAAGAATATCATCATCTCAGGCATTCTCCCCAAGATCGACGCAACTGACAAATTCTACGACAAGGCCTTCAGCACAAATAGCCGACTAAAATATTTGTGTCTGAGGGAAGAAGTTGAATTCATCAACCTCTGGGACAACTTCTACAACCAGCCTACTCTGTTCCGCAAGGATGGCACTCATCTAAACCCTGTGGGTTCAGCACGCATGGGTCGTCTCCTACACGAAGCAGTCCGCAGCCATGGATCAAAAAACGCCATCCGAGAAGAAGCAGCAGCGACATAAATCATCCAACGCCAAGAAAAAAAACAGAGGCAACCGAGGACCACCAGCGATAAGGACCGAAGACAGCGAGGACCGAGGACAGCCATGAACATAAATGTAGACCCGACAAGAACCAAAAATATTATTAAAGAGCGTTCCGTGAGTTCTAAAATAACAAATTTAAAGGTTTTCTATGCAAACGCTCGTAGCATACGCAATAAATTTTCAGATTTAGAGGAGCTAGTGTTTACAGAAAATTATGATGTGATTAGCATAACAGAATCTTGGCTCAATACAGAAGATAGAGACTTTTTAGCAGAGTATTCACTTCCCGGTTATGTAATGTTTGAGAAAAGCCGAATAAATCGAAATGGAGGTGGCGTTTTACTTTATATCAAAGAAAGTCTTAACCCTACCCTCTTGTCAAAACCTCAAATTGTGAACGTCGACGCATCTTTTGTGCTAATAAAGAATAATAAAGGTACAAAAATAATACTTGCATTAATATACAGACCTCCAGCTCAATCAGTGCAAACTGACCGAGAAATTTACAAACAAATTGCAGATGTAAGTAACTCACAAGATACCGTAATTTTTGGTGACTTTAATTTACCTGTGACCAAGTGGGGCGATACTCTTACTTCACACTACGGACATGACTTGTATACGAACTTGCAAGAGAGTTCGCTTTATCAATTTGTTCGAACGCCGACCCGTGGTAATAACGTTCCTGACATTGTACTTGCAACAAAAGAAGAATTAATAGAGAATTTGAATGTTGGTGATGAATTCAGTAACAGCGACCATCGTACGATAACTTTCACTTTAAAGTTTACTAGTAACGAACCAAATAGTAGCATCGAAAAAGTCCCTAATTTCAAGAAAGCAAACTTCCATAAACTTAGAGCCATGTTTAAAGAAACTAACTGGAGCTTTTTAATTCACAATAACGACATAAATACATCTTGGAAGTTATTCGAAGCCACTTACTTAAAAGCAGTGCAAGACTGCATACCATCGAAAATACGGCGTCCAGGCCATAATAATAAGCCCAAATGGTGGAATAAAGATATTTCAAACTGCCTGCTTGCTAAAAAATGTGCTAATGATAGATTAAAATCCTCACAAAATGACGAAGAACGGCTGAAATGTGTAGAGCTACGACGCAAAGCCAAAAAGTTAATTAAGCAAAGTAAAAAGACCTTAGAGTTACATATTGCGAATCAAAGTAAAACAAACCCGAAAGAATTCAATAGTTATATCAGAAAGAAAAAAGTAGTTACTTCAACTGTTGGACCATTAGTCGATGAAAATGGAGAATACACCAAAGACGAAGTACAAATGAGTAATGCCCTCAATACCTTCTTTGCATCAGTTTTTACAACAGAAGACCTCAGTGATATCCCTACACCATCGCCGATTCAGATTGATAATTCAGATGTTCTAAGCAATATCACCGTTACAGAGAGAGAAGTATTGAATTGTTTAGATAAACTCAAGGTAAATAAAACGCCTGGACCTGATACAATCTCGCCTAGAGTTCTAAAGGAAGCTAAGGATGAGCTCTCCAAACCACTGACATTACTATTCAATAAATCCTTGCAGTCTGGAACTATGCCCGATCAGTGGAAGCTAGCCAACGTAACACCGATATTCAAAAAAGGCAGCAAATCCCTACCCAGTAACTATCGTCCAATTAGCTTAACCTCAGTTGTATTTAAAATGCTAGAAACGGTCATACGAGACAGACTCGTAAATCACTTGGAGGAAAATAACATACTTAAAGATACTCAACACGGCTTTCGTAAAAAACGTTCCTGTTTAACAAACCTCTTAGACTTCTTCCACGATATCCTCAACCTCTACGATGAGAGTAAAGCTGTAGATATTATATACATTGATTTTCAATAGGCCTTTGACAAAGTTCCCCACAAACGTTTACTGCTAAAACTAAAAGCGCATGGAATACAAGACGGTGTGTTGAAATGGATAGAAAATTGGCTCAGCGACGGAAAAGCAAAGAGTAGTCATAAACGGTAGGGCATCTAAATGGACCAATGTAAGTAGCGGGGTACCCCAGGGATCGGTACTAGGACCAATTCTCTTTCTAATTTACATCAATGACATAGATGAGGGTCTCACCTGTACAATCTCAAAATTTGCTGACGATACAAAAATTGCAAATAGCGTACTCTCAAAAGAACAAGTTGACGATATGCAACACAATCTAGATAAATTGTCATGTTGGGCCCAAATTTGGCAAATGAGTTTCAATGCGGATAAATGTAAAGTACTACATGTCGGATACCTAAATGAGAAAGCAAACTATTCGATGAATGGCACTCAGCTTAAGAATGTAAACAGAGAAACCGATCTGGGAGTAACAATATCGAGTAACCTAAAACCGAGTCAACAATGTTCAGAAGTTGTTAAGAAGGCAAACAAAATAATTGGCTTTATAGGCAGGTCATTTGAGCATAAATCCAAAGAAGTTATCCTAACCCTTTACAATTCCTTAGTCCGCCCTCTTCTGGAATACTGCGTTCAATCCTGGTGCCCTTATTACCAAAAAGATATAAACAAGCTAGAACGAGTTCAACGTAGAGTTACCAAAATGATACCTAGCCTAAAGAACAAACCATACGAAGAGCGTCTTAGAGAATTAAATCTATTTCCTTTAACCCAGCGCAGATTAAGAGGTGACTTAATTCAAGTGTTTAAAATCATCAAAGGCATCGACATGAACTGTAGTAGGTACTTCACTATCGACCAATCTAATTACACGCGGGGAAACGGTTGCAAAATTATTGGTAAATCTTTTAACTCACACGAATCTAAGAATTTCTTCTTCAATCGAGTTGTCAACTTGTGGAATGGGCTTCCCCGAAACGTTATAGACTGCATCACCGTTGATTCATTTAAACTCCGCCTAGACAAATATCTCGCATCAAACCCGCGACTGACTGCGTTTGTAAATGAATAACTTTATTTTATCCCCCCCTCAGTTACTAACCCATCTGTCCCCTACTAACTTCCTAATCCTGCCACGGACATTAGTTCCAGGGCAGTAATTCCCTTTCCAATGTTCCCTTACCCTCTCTAAACCACTGTTTGGACACTTGATCCTCAGTGTCAGGACAAGCAACCTAGAAGGGTCACTAGATATGTTGTTGCTTGATTTCCTTTGTACTCCTTTGTACTCCTTTGTACACACACACAGACCATAGCAAAAACAAAAACACACATAAATAAAATAAAACCAGTAACTACGCTACCCGGAAATGTAATACTACCAACCACTACATAAAGCTATAGTAGCTAAATACATAAAATATATACATACATAAATACATAAAATACATACATACATAAATACATAAAATACATACATACATAAAATAAATACATACATAAATACATAAAATACATACATACATAAATACATATGCATAAATACATATACATAAAACACATACATACACATACATAAAACACATACATACATAAATACATAAAATACATACATACATAAATACATAAAATACATACATACATAAATACATAAAATACATACATAGATAATACATAAAATACATACATAAATACATAAAATGCATACATACATAATACATAAAATACATACATACATAAATACATAAAATACATACATACATAAAATACATACATACATAAAATACATACATACATAAAATACATACATACAGTACATAAAATACATACATACATAAAATACATACATACATAAAATACATACATACATAAATACATAAAATACATACATACATAAAATACATACATACATAATACATAAAATACATACATACATAAATACATAAAATACATACATACATAATACATAAAATACATACATACATAAATACATAAATACATAAAATACATACATACATAATACATAAAATACATACATACATAAATACATAAAATACATACATAAATACATAAAATACATACATACATAATACATAAAATACATACATACATAAATACATAAAATACATACATACATAAATACATAAAATACATACATACATAAATGCATACATACATAATACATAAAATACATACGTACATAATACATAAAATACATACATACATAATACATAAAATACATACATACATAATACATAAAATACATACATAATACATAAAATACATACATACATAATACATAAATACATACATAAATACATACATAATACATAAATACATACATACATAAATACATAAAATACATACATACATAAATACATACATACATAAATACATAAAATACATACATACATAAATGGTCCATGATAATATACATACATACATAAATACATAAAATACATACATACATAAATACATAAATACATACATACATAAATACATAAAATACATACATACATAAATACATAAAATACATACATACATAAATACATAAAATACATACATAAATACATAAAATACATACATACATAAATACATAAAATACATACATACATAAATACATAAAATACATACATACATAAATACATAAATACATACATACATAAATACATATAACTATAATAAAATAGTGATCATCAGAACACGCCACTAGTTTTCCGAAAAGACTCTTACCTGTTAATAAAACCCCTACACTAACGAGGTCCCGGAAATGAGTCGGTACTGGGGGAGAGGGGGGGGGGGGGAGAGAGAGAGAGAGAGAGAGAGAGAGAGAGAGAGAGAGAGAGAGAGAGAGAGAGAGAGAGAGAGAGAGAGAGAGAGAGAGAGAGAGAGAGAGAGAGAGAGAGAGGCCGGACTATAGTCTGTTTATATATGAGTGGCAGTTTATCTCACCCATCTCATTATGACAATTTCTGGTCGATATATTCCTATTTTGGGCTTAAATAGATATGTATGTATGTATAATACTCAGGCACATACCCCATAGCTGGGGGTGGCCGACTCGAAACAGAGCCCGAACAGAAACAATAAAATTTTAAAAATATGTATATAATTCACTCACATCTAGGTCGCCCAGGAGAAGACCCAGAGACCAAGGATCAGGAGGGATCTCCAGCAAAACATTCCCAGGTCCCAGATCTCCCGGAGTGGTTCCGATCTCAGCAGGCGGACACACGTGGGAACCACACCACAGTCCCCACCCACATTACTTCCAGGCAGGGTCCTTCATATACTGTAATTACAGTTCACTGGCTCCCAGGGCCAGGCGCCTGATGGACTATTATATAGTCCAACTGGCACCCGACCCCCTCTCCCTACCACCGCGTTATCATTCATGTATTCACAATGAATAATGGAGAATTCGTCCCGAAACGAGTTTTGAGAAGTCGCTTTGAGAAGTCGCCCCGCCGCGAGTTCGCCCCGTTAATGTCCCCCCTCCCCCCTAACGGGATACTGGAGAATTCTTCCTCTATTCATCTCTCTAACCTAACCTAACCTAACCTAACCTAACCTAACCTAACCTAACCTTACCTAACCTAACCTAACCCTAACCTAACCTAACCTAACAAATTAGTACAAATGAGTAATGTCCTCAATTCCTTCTTTGCATCAGTTTTTACTACAGAAGACCTCAGGGGTTGGGGGAGGGATGGAAATAAGTGGTAAGCTCCAGGGGTGGTGGTGGTGGTGGGGGGGGGGGTATAAACGGGGCGAACTTGTTGTCCGAGTGGGGCGATTTGGTTTCGGGGCGAATTCTCCTGTAACCTTCACAATCATTCTCCACTCATCCCTATTCATCACCACTTCTCTTGTCTGTTCTTCTGTCATCTCTCTGTCTTCCAACGCTTTTTTTACACCGTCCCTCCATTTCCTCCGAGGTCTTCCTCTCAATATGTTTCCCCTTGTTTCTGACTAATGTATTCTCACTGTAAGCCTTTCATCTCCCATTCGTTCAACATGTCCATACCAGCCCCGCACCCTTCTTTCCACTGTGGCCTATAAGGGTTCCTGTTCTCCCACTCCCCGAAACAGAGATACACTGTAATAATTTACGCAATATTGTGTCAAATATAAGACGTGGTGTAATCGTGTGTGTGTGTTGCAATATATACTGTATATCCTATATACTGTATATATATATATATATATATATATATATATATATATATATATATATATATATATATATATACCGTATATATATATATATATATATATATATAGAGAGAGAGAGAGAGTATTGAACGTTACAAGGAGTTGCAAGGAATAGGTAGTATCTCGGAGACCTTGCGGTCCATTCCGAGGAGATACTCGAAGTGGAAGGAGAGAGACGGTTTAGTGCACTATACTCTTTACAGAGTGTGCAAAATACTATCTACTCTCTTCTTGAACTGCTCTACTGAAGAACTATTTACAACTTCGGAGGGAAGTTTGTTCCAGGTAGAACAGATCTTATATGCAAAAACGTTTCCACAGATACTAGTGCTGAACCTTTTCAATTCTAATTTCCAGCCATGGTTGCGTGTTGTATTCATATTGAGGCTAAACATTTTGCTATAATCCACATTATCAAACCCATTAAGTATTTTAAAAACTTTAATGAGCTGACCTCGTAGTGTGCGCGTCACCAACGGGAAGAGATCAAGAGCTCTCAACCGGTCCTCATAGCTCATTCTTCTAAGCGATGGAATAAGTTTTGTAGCCCTAGCTTGTACTCTTTCCAGTCGCTCTATATCTTTCCTGAGTGCAGGAGACCAGAATTGAACATCATACTCCAGGAGAGGCCGTATTAGAGCGTTGCAAAGTGTGAAGACTATTTCCTTATTTCTATTATATCAAGCGTATTTGATGGGGTATTTATATATAGCAATAATATACTGTATATAAGGAGTAAAGAAAACTGGATTATATTATAACTTATATTAAATAGTAATACAGCAGTTTAGAATCACTCCTAAGTAGTTATAGATGGAGTCAGAGTAAGGTTATAAACTTAGTGTGAACTTATAGACTTAAAAGGTTAAGGGCTTGACCAAAAGTCTTAAGAGTTAGACTATGTGTTAGTCTATCTGTTTATGAGTTAATTAGGCTTGTGATAGTGTAATAGTAATGGAGAAAAAGGGGTGACAGTCAAGAGGTAAAATGGGTGTAGCCTTCCTTTGTCAGGGCCGTGGGTGAAGTGATCGACTACGCTCTGCCTGTGTGAGAGGCAGGGTGGAGTTGTCTAGTCAGCGTATTCCTAGGTGGGTCATGAGGGTTTGTAACGAAACTCAGACATTCAGTGATGTCTATGGTGGATTAGATGTTTACAGTTAATGTTTACAATTCGTAAATATAAACAATCTGTGATAAGATTAACTTGGGGATTAATAATGTGTAGTTAATTATATGATTAACTAAAAAGGTTAATAGATTATACTAGTGTTTTATATTATGGGGTATAATATATAAACTGTATTTATATATATATATATATATATATATATATATATATATATATATATATATAATTATATATAATCATCTTAGAATGCTGATGGAACTGAGAGTGGTCAAATATGACGGTTAAATTGAAAGGGAGTAATAAATAAGAATGGGCATAGAATGTAAGTGAGTCTAGTTTACCTGTATATATATTTAGGTGTAATATACATGTTATACTATACTTAAATTGCCTCATTAATATAGCCCAATAATGTCTGAACTTTCTTCTCTATTTCAATTCACTGCTTGGAAAACTTTAGGTCACTGCTAATCAGAACACCCAAATCCTTTTCCAAGTCAGTTACTTCCAGAGGCATTCCCAATAGTGAAGAGCCTGAATTGGGGTTTGCTTGGCCGATATGCATCACCTTGCACTTTTTCAAGTATAGAGGCATCTGCCATGTCCATCCTGAGCTGTTCAACACCTTTGGGGTCTTTCACATTCATTCCAAACTTTATGTCATCTGCAAACTTGGAGATCACACTTAACAGACCAATATCAATGTAATTGACATATATGATAAACACAAGTGGGCCCAGGACAGATCCCTGTGGAACTCCAGAAGTGAATGAAGTCCACTCAAAGAAAACACCATTGATTACCACTCGTTGTTGTCTACCTGTTAGCCAACTTTCTATCCAATTTTTGACCTCTGTGTTGATACCTAGTGCACTCACTTTTGGCATTAACCTGCAATGAGGCACTTTGTCAAAAGCTTTTTGAAAATCTAAGTAAAGGATGTCTAAGGCTCTACTTTTGTCATACTCACTCAGCATTTCATGGAAAAATTCCAACAAATTGGTAAGACATGATCGGTGTCGCCTGAATCCATGTTGGGAATCTGTAATTAAATTGTGGGTTTCTAGATGGTCAACTATCTGGTCTACTAGTATCCCTTCTAAGAGTTTTACTATGATCGAAGTCAAGCTAATTGGCCGATAATCTTGGGACACTCGTGATCCCCTTTCTTAAAGATTAGGGTCACATTAGCCAGTTTCCAGTTTTCAGGGACTAGTGATTTATTGAAGATGTCTGCTAAGAAAGGTGCGATTTCATCTCGCACTTCACGTATAACTCGAGGAAGAAAGC